>LR750171.1:0-42500 GCA_902729485.2 Mus minutoides | reverse complement strand
TCGTTAGTGTTACTTTTATCAAAGTCATAGTAGCAGAGCCTCCCCTTAGTTACTGGTTTCCAGCAGATAATTAACAGATACTATTCCCAGGGCCCAGAGACATCAGTCAGTGGAGCTGTCCTTCCAATAACTATGCACTGGAATGAGCAGGTACTATGTAAATTGAGGTTGTTAAACAAAAGCAACAATGTTAATTACAGCTCCATTCAAAAATCAGAGTGAATGGGCTCTATTCTGTGAAGCCAGACCAGGACAGCGGGAAGGACACTCCTTCTTCTTGCAATTCAATAAAGTACATAAAAGGCAGGAGATGAGGACAGAAAACCTGAATGGGAAGCTGTCAAAACATTCCAAAGGCTCACATGTGGAATCCACCCAACATGTGTTTACTTAGTGTGTTCAGTGCCATCCAGCTTTCCAGGGTGAATGAATTGCTCATTCTAAAAACAAAAAAGAAAAAAAAAAAACACCCAACAAACCCCAATAGAACAGAACAAAACAAAAAATCCTAAAGTACTGCAAAGTACCTGACAATTGACTAAGTAATTAGAAGGCCTTTTTAGAGATCTTTGTGGGCCGAGTCAATCACTTCCTGTACTCCAGTGACCCCTGAACACATTTCTGCCACTGCTTATGTCCGAGTCTAACCATCTGTTTACTCAAGAAGTGGCTGCCTGGCTAGCACACATTTTCTTTTTAAATCAAATATCGTTTTAAGCATTTTTTTCTACTGACTGGTGGCTACAACAGCGCATGTGTGAGTCTGTGTGTATGAAGGAGCATGCACATCCCACAGCAAGTATGCAGAGGTGGGAGGACAACCTCTGGCAGGCATCAGCTCTCCCCTTCCACATGCCACTGTGCACATCGAACTAGCTAGCCCTGAGCTGGAGGGTCTTCCTGTCTTGCTTCCCGTCTTGCCCAAGAATGCTGGGACTAGTGATGTACACCGCCATTCCTAGTTTTACGTGGGTTCTGAAGATCTGAACTCAAGACCACATTCCAGTGCTTTGCCCACTGAGCTATCTCCGCCATCAACAAAAATTTTAATGGTAGAATGTATAGGGGGAAAAGAAAGGGACTTTCAGCTTCTTTGGAAATGTGAACTATCAGGCAACACGGACTCTCCATGTTACTCACAGACCCGAGCTAGGACTGAGTAGGGCTGCCCTGAAAGAGGAGCCTGGACAGGTCCAGCTGCTACCTCCTGCCCATCCTGCTTTCTTCTTCTGTGCTCCCTGCTTGGCTAAGAGGGTCTGGGACTTATGTCACTTCCCACTGCACCAGAAAGCTCCTCAGAGACAACACCCTACCTTAGTCCTCTTAGTGTGTATGGCCCCACAGAAGGCAGGCTAAGGCATGTGGGTGTTCAGGAAATATGTGAGTTTGAAATATATCCAAGTTATCTTCTATACACTTATAACAGAATCACAAGTATTTTAGAAAAAAATTCAGTTTTCTTTTTAATTGCACAAATGAACACAGGAGATACAGAAGGGTATGCTTGTTGCAGGTGGACATCATTTGGATCACAGTGTTAATTACTGAATGACTTGCAAACACATCTTAAGTCTCTGACTGCTGGGTTAGTGAGTTTTGCAGTTAAAAATAAAGGAAAGCTTCATGTGGTCTATGAATTATATCTTGGGTATTCCGAGCTTCTGGGCTAATATCCTCTTACCAGTGAGTGCATATCATGTGTGCTCTTTTGTGATCGGGTTACCGCACTCAGGATATTTTCTAGTTCCATCCATTTGCCTAAGAACTTCATGAAGTCATCATTCTTAATAGCTGAGTAGTACTCCACTGTGTAAATGTACCACATTTTCTGTATCAACTCCTCTGATGAGGACATCTGGGTTCTTTCCAGCTTCTGGCTATTATAATTAAGGCTGGTATGAACATAGTGGAACATGTGTCCTTATTACATGTTGGAGCATCTTCTGGGTATATGCCCAGAAGTGGTATAGTGGGGTCCTCAGGTAGTACTGTGTCCAATTTACTGAGGAACTGTCAAACTGATTTTCAGAGTGGCTGTACCAGCTTGCAATCCCACCAGCAATGATGAGTGTTCCTCTTTCTCCACATCCTCGCCAACATCTGCTATCACCTGAGTTTTTGATCTTAGCCATTCTGACTGGTGTGAGGTGGAATCTCAGGGTTGCTTTGATTTGCATTTCCCTGATGGCTAAGGATGTTGAACATTTCTTTTGGTGCTTCTTGGCCATTCAATATTGCTCAACTGAAAGTTCTTTGTTTAGCTCTGCACCCCACTTTTTTTTTTTTTTTTCGAGACAGGGTTTCTCTGTATAGGCCTGGCTGTCCTGGAACTCACTCTGTAGACCAGGCTGGCCTCGAACTCAGAAATCCGCCTGCCTCTGCCTCCCGGGTGCTGGGATTAAAGGCCTGCGCCACCATGGGTTATTTGTTTCTCAGGAGTCTGACTTCTTGAATTCTTTGTATATATCGGATATTAGCCCTCTATCAGATGTTTAAGAAGAAGGAAGATCAAAGTGTGGGTGTTTCGGTCCTTCTTAGAAGGGGAACAAAATATTCACAGGAGCAAATGTGGAGATAAAGTATTGAGCAGAGACTGAAGGAAAGGCCACCTGGGGATTCATCCCATATAGTTACCAAACTCAGGCACGATTGTGAATGCCAAGAAGTGCATGCTGACAGGAGCCTGATATGGCTGTCTCCTGAGAGGCCCTGCCAGAGCCTGACCAATGCAGAGGCGGATGCTTGCAGGCAACCAGTGGACTAAGTGCAGATCCCCACTCGGAGTCAGAGAAGGACGGAAGGAGCTGAAGGGTCTGCAACCCCATAGGAAGAACAATAGTATCAACCAACCAGACTCCCTAGAGCTCCCAGGGACTAAGCCACCAACCAAGGAGTACACATGGCTCCAGCTGCATATGTAGCAGAGGATGGCTTTGTCAGGCATCAACCGGAGGAGAGGTCCTTGGTCCTATGAAGGAAGGCTCAATAGATGCCCCAGTGTAGGGGAATAAAGGGAGGGGAGGTGGGAATGGGTGGGCGGGTGGAGGAACACCCTCATAGAAGCAGGGGGAGGTAGGATTAGATAGGGGGTTTCCGGGAGGGGGGAACCAGGAAAGGGGATAACATTTGAAATGTAAATAAAGAAAATATCCAATTAAAAAGAAAAGAAAAGAAAAGAAAAATCCAAGGCCTGAATTTTTAAAAAATTTAGTTTACAGACCAACATGAGATTGTTATTTTAATAATCTTGAGTTTTCATTTGTCAAACTTTGAATATTTTATTATTTCTTAGAAGTTTATTAACATTCAGCAGTTTGTTGTTATACAAATTTTGGACTTACTGTATAAACCTGTTATTGTATTTTCTGACTTATACATGAATATTTTTTGAAAACTTAAAAAATAATAAAGGAAAGCATCAGAATTCCCCTATTCAATATATATTATAGCCTAACACATACAATAAAAGCACTGACTATCTAAGACAAGCCTATGCAACACCGTTGGCAACAGAGTCAGCCACATTCTCTAGGACCCCATCATTCCCACCAAAGAATTACAGCATGCTATTGATAAATACTACTTTCTGTTTCCTGCAAATTATACATCAAGCAGAACATCCTGCAAGGAACAGGATTCCGACCTTAACTTTTTGGGGTGAACACATTTTTATTCTTTTAAGAAACAAGGAATGGATTCTCCCACAGGCAAAAATAGCTACAGTAGAGTCCCCCGATTGACCCTTCCGCCCTCCTGTTCATCATGGCAGGAGAAGAAGCAGCAGAAAAGAGAGGAGAAGGCTCAGTCTGCAAACATGAGGATGCACTGAGATCTCCACCACAGTGTAAGAAGCTGGGCCTGACAGCACACAGCTATGACCCCAGCACTGGGAAGCCAGGGCCTTGCTGCCGGCCAGCAGACAAGCTCCCCGTTCCTCAAGAAACCCTTTCTCAGAAAACAAGAAATGGGGAAGTGAGTGAGGAAGGGAGCAGGCATGGACCAACAACATGTTCATGTGTGTGTGTGTGCACACGAGTGCGTACGCACTTGCTTGCTTGCATAATCATTGGAGAATTTGCTGTCAGGTTTTCCAGCTATGAGCCTAAAAGTAGACTGCAGGATTATATGGTAATTCAGTGTTTAATGTTTTGAGGTTTGGAAAATTGTTTGCATAACAGCTATATCATTTTATAATGTGACCAGCAACACACAGGAGCTCCAATTCCTTTTTGGGCCTTGGCACAAATGTGATTAAGCTCCAGCCAGGGGAGGGGAAGGGGCGGGAGCTTTACCGTAGCTCCAACATGAGCACTTCTGATGGTGGTAGTCAAGGACCTTCTGATGTGATTTGTAGGCCATTGAAGGCGCTGGGTTGTCTTCTTATTCTCAAACGGTAAGTTATTTATTTTTTTCTCTTTATTAGATATTTTCTTCATTTACATTTCAAGTGTTACCCAGAAATTTTTCCATACCCTCCCCCATCCCTGCCCTGCTCCCCTACCCACCCCCTCCCACATAATGGCCCTGGCGTTCCCCTGTACTGGGGCATATAAAGTCTGCCTGACCAAGGGGCCTCTCTTCCCAATGATGGCCAACTAGGCCATCTTCTTCCATATATGCAGCTAGAGACATGAGCGCAGGGGGAACTAGTTAGTTCATGTTATTCTTCCACCTATAGGGTTGAAGACCCCTTCAGCTCCTTGGGTACTTTCTCTAGCTCCTTCCTTGGGAGTCCTGTGTTCCAACTAATAGCTGACTGTTTATATATTCTAGAAACTAGACCCTTATCAGATGTGTTTTGTGTGAACACTTTTTCTTCTTCTGTTGTCTTTTAAATTAGACACAGTCCGATTTGTCTCCCTTTCTGTTTGTTGTCTGTATCGTGGGCGTCATAGTCAGGGGTTCACTGCCACCATCAGGATTTCAAGATCTGCCTCTTCATTTTCTTCTGAGAGTTTTATAGTTTAGTTCTTTTTTTCCTCTTAAAAGAATTTTAAAAGAGCCGGGCGGTGGTGGCGCATGCCTTTAATCCCAGCACTTGGGAGAGAGAGGCAGGCGGATTTCTGAGTTTGAGGCCAGCCTGGTGTACAAAGTGAGTTCCAGGACTCAAAGAATTTTAAAAGAAAATTCTTTGTTTTTATTTTATATGCATTGGTGTTTTGTCTGCTTGTATGTGTGCGGGTATCAGATCTTGGCATTACAGACAGTTGTGAGATCCCATGTGGGTGTTGAGATTCGAACCTGGTCCTCTGGTAGAGCAATCAGTGCTCTTTACTGCTGAGCCTTCTCTCATACTTTAATTCTTATACCATATGTTTTGACCCATGTTGACTTCACACAGTGTGATATAAGGGGGTGATAGGTATATTTTTGATCATACAAAACATTTACTACTCAACTTAGAATCACCATTATATAATATATATTATATATCTACACACAGTTTTCCATATTTATCATGTAAAATAATAGTTTTAAAGTACAGTTTTTATTTTTCACTCCAACTGGAGAAATGTTTACATAAGAATTTAGACGTTAAAATATACACAGAAAGCAAGCAGCTCCTCTGACTGAAGTGAGAGGAAGAAGCATGTGTAGACTACACAAGTGGGAGAAGTTGTCAAGTCTGAAGAAATAAAGACAACGATGCAGCAGAAAGCACATCTATATATTAATGTTGCTGAACTCCAGCATTAAGAAACACAAAGCATTGGCCTAAAGGATGATAAACACTGAAGAAGCCCCAGCCAGGACATCGTGTCAGACAGGAGAAGAGAAAACTAAGGAAGTGAGAAGACTGGAATTAAATGTGGCTTACAAACCAGACAAATGATCAATGCCTGAAAGCCAAAATTAAGGAATGAGTCAGTTTCTTTGCTGTTCCACCAGGGTATTACTGCTTCTGAGAATAAGGTCAGCAAGTGCATCACCATACAAGCTATCACTTCTCAACTCCAAATGCCTGGCAGACATCACCAATCAATCACAGTACTCTGGAACAAACTCCTTAAAATGCTGCAGACAATTGACTTCAATTGACCACAGTTGTCCCTGGGGACAGGACCTCTCCACTATTCTGGATGGACCTATGGTACCTGGTATTTTTTCTCAGTTGACAACAGGAACTTGACAATTGCTAATTTGTCAACTCTTCACTTCTTAGCTTCCAAGGAATGTCTTCATCTTGGATTTTCTGCATCTACTTGCTTCCAAAACCTGAAAAGGCTGAGGTTTGAAGGTCACAAGAAAGGGCCTCATCTGGTACTGTGCAGTTGAATCACCTGTGAGATACTGTGGAGTTGTGAGGATCTTACATTAGGGTGACTGAATCAGGCACCCCCAGCAGTGGGATATCTTTACATAAACCATGGAAAACTCTTTGCTGAGGCTTCCTGGAATCAATTCTTCAACAGTCTCTAGCTCATTACAGGTAGCTCTAATCCAGACATCGTTTCGAGTCTTTGGTACTGGTAAGATTTACTCAAGAGATAAGGAATGGTCAGGGACAAGGCTCAGTTAGTAATGTGCTCACTATTAGAGCAAGAGAAGCGGAGTTCAGTTCCCAAGCATGCATATAAGAGCGGGTGTGCAGTCTTCGTCTGTAACCCCAGTATGGATGCAGGTGCAGAGGTGGTCTGTGGAGACAAGAAGGTCCCTAGAGCTCACTTCCCAGAGTGGCTACTCTATCCAGTCAGTGAGCACTGGGTTCAGTCTCAACAAAGTGGAGAGAAACTGAGGAAGTCAACCACATTCCACTGTTTACCTTCAGCCTCTATACCACCGATGTGCACACACACACACCCCACATCCTTACAATGAAAAATAAATAAAGAGCAACTAGGGAACAAGAAGTGTTTTCATATTGTTTACTGAAGTTAATTTTAAGAATGAGATTCACAATTCTTAGGTTGTTTCATTCAAAGCTACCACCGTATTGCCCTTTCTTAATTTAAAACAGCATTTGCTAATGTGGAGACTGATTCAGTTTGTATTATTGGACAATGTGAGCTACATAATCCGACACACATTCTTCTTTGGCCGGAGTCCTTGGAAATCTGGACAAGGAGTTTAGCCCTTAGCTGTTCTGTGCTCTTCTTCATATAGCTAGCCTCTCCATCACTCCTGGTAAGCAACATACACAGCTCGCCGCACCCAGTCAAAGCCACACTGACTCCCTTGTACTTAATTCTTTGCTTCAAGCTTCTGGCCTGGTTTATTTATTTATTTATTTATTTCTGTTATGGACATACCCATTGGACTTTTATTATGGGATACTTCAAATCTCAAGATCATACATCATGCATAGATCCACCAAAAAAATCAAAGTGAGCCGAGTGTGGTGGCACACGCCTTTAATCCCAGTGCTTGGGAGGCAGAGGCAGGCAGATTTCTGAGTTCGAGGCCAGCCTAGTCTACAAAGTGAGTTCCAGGACAGCCAGGCCTATACAGAAAAACCCTGTCTCGAACCCCCCCCCCCAAAAAAAAAATCAAAGTGGCCAGATGGCAAAAAGCCATACTCTGGGTTCCATATTGACAATTTCTAACTTGGTGGGTTTGGAGTAAGGCTCAAGAAGTTGTATTTCTACCAAATGAATGTTCATTTGCTCACTGCTGCTCCCTGGGTTATGCTCTATAATACATCGTTCTGCTGTAAGGATTGATAAGCTAAGGCTATAAAGCCTGACACTCACATACACACACACACACACACACACACACACACAGAGAGAGAGAGAGAGAGAGTTAGTTTTGAATAACAGTATACAGCAGAATAATTTTATATTTTAGTCACTGAAGGTCAGAGAAGTTTCTGAGAGTTAAAAATGAACACAACGCAGGCCAGTGAGATGGCTCAGTGGGTAAGGCACTTGCTGCCCTGCCTGAGGACCTCATGGTGGGAGGAGAGAACGACTCACACAAGTTGTCTTCTGACCCCCACTCACACACCGGGTATTCCAACCTCCCCGAATCTAGAAATTATTAATAAAATTCAAGGCACAGGGAACAGTGAAAGGAGGAGAGCGGCTTCACGGCCGTGAGTTTTCATGGTGCTTAACAGTGATGTGATATCAGCATTAGTTCTCAGCTTGAGTTGTACAGATAGCAAGAACTCTCAACGAAGAGCAGGTCATAATACTTTCTACCCCACTCCAGAAAGAGATGAAGGAGCTCAAGATTCCCCAAAGTTATGCTATGCTATCCATTAAAGAAGGTCTGGGTAGCCACACTGAGTCTCTAGCTGGTCAGGTGGCAACAGCTGGTGACACCAGGTGATGCACACTGAATAATCTTGTAGCTTTGAGAACTGAAATACTCAAGTTTCCTCAGAAGGCTGTCACAGCTAACACAGCTGGAGGCTCTTGGTAAATCCCAGAGGAGCCTGCTCCTCTTTTTCCTTCTTAGCAAGCACCAGGGTATTGGGGGTAGGGTTTGTGGGTCTAGAATGCAGAACGAAATAATGCCAATATTGTTTCTAAATACAAGAGAGAATTTATTAGGCGGTATCATCGAGGCTCTACAGTGACATTATTAGGATAGTTCTAAGAAGAATTTTTAATTATATTTGAATAGGCTCCATTAGGATCCAGTAAAATCAAGTATTTTACTGGACTTCTCTACAAAAGATGAACAAGTTGAGATGGGCCTTCCTGGGGGAAAGGAAAGGCACCCAGGTTTAAGTAAGTCCTTGCGGGTGAGAATGAATTCATTCATTCACTGTAAGTGCAGTAAACTTTTACTACTTACAGAACACTGTGACACCAGCACCTCTCCCTTCAGATTCTTTGCATTTTATTGTTGATGGTTCTCACTGTCTGCTTTGCTTTATGACGTGGCACTGACTCTTCATAGCCCACAGGAAGATTATTATTGACCTGCGTACAGACAAGGTACGCTGAGGCCCAGAAAGGTTAAGTGAATTCCCCAAGGTTGGCCGGTGTTCCAAACCTATGACAGAGCCCTAAGCAGACAGATGGTTTGGGCCAGTGGCACTCACTATGCCTTCGATAGCTGAGTGACAGCCAGCAGCAAAGGCAGAATCTGATCCAGCAATGTGGAGCTACACTTTAGACAAGCAAACAAGAAAATAAAAAGCTCAGAAAAGCATGGGTATTTATGCTATGAATCAAATACCTTATACAGAAGTACAAGGTAAAGGGGGGGGGAGAGGGAGGCGTGGGGCAAACCCTTCTCCCTGAAAGGAAGGAATTGCCTACTCCAGCAGCGTCCAGAGTAGGCTGCTCAGCTGTCTCCCTCTCTCCTACCACACTCACAGACTGACAAAAGGAAAAGCAGAGATCCTGAGGATAGGAGTGGGCCACTGCTGACACCTTGTGTAAATGTTCACAGAGTCAGGGGGGAGGGGTGGGGGCTTCAGCCTCTCTACTCTAGGCACAGACTACCCAGACACACTCCAACACTTTTTGCTTCTTGTTCACAGAACTGTCTTCTCTTTTGTCCATCTTAATTAAACATCCCTCATCACAGTAAAATTGTTTCACACAGAGCTACTCTCTAAAGGTAAATGTCACACTGTGTTGATTTTTACATTGTTAGACACAGGATTCTGCCTTGAGAACAAAAAGTTTCCTTGAGTGAAGCAGTGATGGATGCAGTGGATGTTTTGTTGATGTTGAGGCAGAGTTTGGTTACATAGCCCAGGCTAGCCACAAACTCATAGCCTTCTGCCAAAATGTTAGGATTACAGGTGTCTATACTAGCTTCTTTTTTTCCCTGGAGGGTCCATGAAAGAAAAAAGATAAATCGTTGTTCAAAGTCCACTAGTTCCCTCCATACTTTCTGTCACTATACTCAAACACTAGAGATAATTAATTTACACAGAGGAAAAGTTTGTTCAGCTTACTGTTCATAGTGTTTCCAGACTGTGACCAGGTGGGACTTAGGACTTGAGTCTTCAGGTGAGGAACAGGTATATAGCAAACTGCTTGCTGCTTGGGTAGGACATCCATCCCAGGCTCCTAGCAGGCACTATTTCATAAAGATTCCACAACTTCCCAACGGTGCTACCCTGCTAAAAAGCTGCCAGTCTTTGTTCATGGGCTTTTTATAGGACTTTAACAGCCAAGCTGGAACATTCTTGAGAAAGTACTATCATATACCCGATTTCAAAAGTTATCATTATTTATTATTACTATTGCTGTTATTATTATTGTGGAAACTTTTAGTTCCATCCAAAGGAACTGGGGTTATCACTCAGTACTGTGGCTGTTCCATAAAGAGAGACAAGGCCCATCTCCTTTCTATCAGGTTTAAGATACTGGGGTGCTCTCTTTCCCATCTATGTATGTATACATGTATATGTGTATGTAGCTAAACCTTCATCTCTTAACTGCCTAACAAATGACTTAAGCATCAAGGAGACAAATGGCGTGACTGTTGTCCATCTTCCCCTCTGGAGCCCAGGGCAAGCCGGAACCCTAAATGAATAGAGCAGCTCATCTGGCCTCACTGTAGTACTTAAAACTGATCAACACTAAGAAGAGAAACAATAACCTCATCAAATCAAAGAAGTCATTTATAAAACAAGGGCTGAAAAGGCCCCGTTCAAAAGCAGTTAGCCATGTAAACACATCAGAATAACATGAACTGTACGTTAGAGAGTTAGCCTCATAGAAACATGAGCAATATCATCTATGTATCTAATGTAAGCCAAACTTCAGTAAACAGTAAGCTGTTTTAAGATAAGAACTCTTCACTGAGGAGACATACTTCCTGTAAAGGGAGAAAGCATGTCCGATTGCAGCCATATTTAAATTCATGCAGGCAGTACTGGAAGAGGTCATAACTTGCGCCCCAGGTCTCCTCTTGCAATCAGAGTGCCACCATTTTCAGGGAGTTGATGAGCCTTGAGCAGTCACTAAACTATTCATATACAAGAAATAACACCATAACCTACTTCAAATTATGGGTATCAGTTCAGTGTTGGGGCTGCCTCACCTTGAGAACCCAGACAAAAATAACACAGAAGGCAAACTTCCCTTTAAAACACACACACACACACACACACACACACACACACACACACACACACACAGGAAGCTGGTGAACAGCTCAGAAGCCTTGAGACCCGGCTGTGTGCAGCATTCTTTGAATACGAATTAGCAGTGGGTAATGGCAGCATATTTATGAGGCCTCTTGCCGGGCCCTTTCCTCCTGTGAACGCTGTATAATTCATTGCATGCGCCCTGACCCCAGTGCGCTCCTGTTCTGACAAATCATACTTGATTAAGACAAATCTTTATTAGTTAGCTAGTCAACTTCCCCATTTATCACTGGCAAATCCCATTCTCTTTCAGGTGCAGGGAAAGTGACTGAAACCTTCACAAACAACAGCAGAGCCACCTCAGATGGCTGCAGAAGAGTGATGTATTTCTCACAGACACAGCAAATATAGCCCCAAGCTTCAGAGTCTTCGTAGATGATTAGACAAAGAATCCAATAGGGTTACAGCACACACACTGAGACTAGAACCCTCTACACATTTCACCCAAGCCAAGAAACTATTAATTGGGCAATCTATTTTGGGATTTTTTTTCATCTACTAACTTATTTTGAAAGCAAAATGCTATGTTCTTTAAAAACTGTATTATAAAGTTGGAGGCTCAAATGCTGAACAATAAAAGTAAAAAAACTTCCTAGTATACAGAGAGCTGTGGTCCTCACCAAAACAAACAAACAACAAAACTCCTTACAGTGGAGAACTGAATATGATGGGAGATGGGATGAACACAGGATTATTGCTGACTCTTTAGTAGGGTGGGACATGGGTTTAACTTAAGCCATTTGCTTCTCTCTCTGAATTTCAGTGTTGTTCATTCTAAATAACTCGATGGTTTTATAACAGCTGATCCTTTCTTGGGTGTCTAGTCATCCCAGATCTTCTCTCAGAACCCCAACTAGGAAGACATTGGTCACAAAGTTGTATGCTATGCCCCAGAACTGCCACTCAACACAGAAAACTGTCCTTTCAACATGTTTCAGAAACTCTGGTCTCAGAGAGGTAGCTCAGCTCAGGCATTACCTTGCTCAACGAGAGACTCAATGAAATGTTCATGTTGGACTGTCACTTCTCAAAATTGTACTCTTGGTTTTCTTTCCAGTGTAGGAGAAACATTGTTTTGGGGGTTCTCATATTACCAAATCAATCCAGATATGTAATCTCAATGCAGAGACAATGTGTCAATATTGCATAGTACTTACACATGAGATCCTACTATATTTCACAAATGTTAATACACAAATCTATTTATTACCAATGGAGAAGCCCACTTTCCTCCTGATATCATTAATGAAATGCCAGTTAACACTATATGGCGTGGAGATAATGTTTTACCTTTCTGATGTCCGTATGTGTTAAATGGAAGCACCACTCAAAACCAGTTTGCATGTGGAGGCTGTCTGCTGTTTGCCAAAACTTCCCATTTAGAAAATGTGGATACATCTTGAGAAATGAGGTCAGAGCTTGGTAGGAGAGACTTCAAAAGAACACCTAGTGCAGCGGGGAATAGTGTGTTGATGGTTTTATAAGCAGACTGGCTCTGATTATGTGTATGGGTTCAGAGGAGATCACATCTGAACACCCCCACACTCCCCCTTTCAGGGCTTTCATCAGGATCTTAAAGGAGTGAACAACTATCCCAAAAGTGCAAATTGCCATGGTCCTGTCGGAACACTTTTATTTATTTGGAGGGTAGGCTGGAGAGCTCTCATCCTTATAACATGTCCACGGAAATAAAGGGAAAGTTTTGAAGTTGCCTTTATTTTATCCCATGGATTTACTACTTATTTATTTATAAAAGTTGATTAAAAACAACAACAACAACAACAACAACTCTTCCAGAAAGGTTAAACTACTTGCCCATGGGAGCAAAGCTTGGATCATAGGTAAGGTTAGAAATCCAAGTCCATAGAACATTCTTGACAGTCAGCAGGAAAGCAGGCAGTGTGGAGATTTCAAGCAGGACAAAGCAGGATCTGAGCTTCCTGTAGCTCACACCCAAACACGAGGGAGTAACATGAAACCTCCCATTAAAACCAAGTGTAAACAAGATTCAAGCACTGAGTGGAAGAAAGTGTCAAATGTGTAGGACCAGCAACATAAGGGTGCTCTCCACGGACCTGTTCAGCATCCTTGGCTTCAGGAATCCACGTCTCGCCTCCCTTTCCAGGCTTCTTGCCTCCACGCAAGCTAATCTGACCGAGAAAGATGTTGACGGCTTCCCATAGATACAACTTAAAATCTAAGCGTGATTTATGCTCCCCCCCACTCCTTTCTGTCTTTTGTTTCTTTTGAGAATCTGTATCACAGTAACCTGCAAGTATGGCATATGATGGGCATTTAGATAATTTACAAGAAAGGTTACATTTCCAGAAAGATTTGCCAGTGCAGAGGTTGAAAGGCATCTGTTCTTCCTAGTGAACCTATCAAGTGGGACACAAACCAAAGTGAACGCTAAGACTGTAGGATGCTGTCCTGCTAACGTTTAAAGGTATTTGTTCATTTATTTGTTTACTTTATATAAGTCTATATGTAACACAAGTGTGCAGGGACCCAGGGAGGTCAAAAGAGGGCACTGGGTCCACAGAACTATAGTTACAGACACTTATGAGTTAGCATGTAGATGTTGGAAACTGAACCCATGTCCTCCATGCAAGCAGTAAGCACTCTTAGCTGCTGGGTTGTTGCTAAAGCTCTGGTTATGTTATCTGTTCATGGTTAACCTTGATTGTCAGCCAGATGAGATTTAGTCACCACAGATCTCTCATACCCCTGAAGCACTGTCTGGGTTGGTGTCATGCAGATGAGTAACATCCTCACTCCAGGGACTGGGGTCTGGGACTAAGAGAGAGAGGGAGCTGGGAAGCATCCTTAATGTTCTTGGCTTCCTGACTGTGGGTATAATATGGCCAACTGCGTCAAGCTCCTGCTGCCATTGATGGACCATACCCTGGAATCCGATGTCAAAACTGACCTTTCTTCTTAAGTCAATTTCTCATCTGGTACCGCCTAACCGAGCAGCAGGGTACTGTTGTGTGTGGTTTTCTTTCAACACAATGTTTGGCATATAACACATCCCATGCTTCTCAGACGAATAGGTAAATAGATAAATAGAGGAAGGCAGTTAAGAAGAAAAGAGGAAGAGAAGAACAGACTCGGAGAACCAATGCTCAACGCTTTCTTGGCTCTAAGGTTAAGGCAGCCAGGATAATTCTAGAGCTGGGAGAGGTTCATATGGTCTTTGTTCCATGCAGGTGGGATTGGGTCATCTAAAGAAAAGTGACTTCTCCAATTGCCCTGCCTTGTTTTGACTCTCGCATAGCACATAATACAGAGGCAGGAAGTTCAAGACCGTGTAATTAGTGTGAGTTACTTCTAACCAGAGTTCACACATGGCCTTGGGGCATACCTTCCCAAAATAATCCTATCACTTTGCAGCTGTGCGTGAAATGCCTGAGAGGCCAGTTTCTACTAAGGAGCATTGGTCCAAACTCATCATCTAAGTGATGCTTTCCTAAACTTGCCAGAGATATCAAAGATATGCCCATATGTGCCCTGTAATGAGTAACGGGGTTAAAGTAGGTGGCAGGCAGGCAAGGAATGCAAGTCTCCCTCAGAGCTCACTTACTTCTGACCCTCTGAACTCTTAGAGAAGAATTTAAGCAAGGCATATACTTAGCAATGGTAAACTGATTCCTCGCTCATTCAAAAAAATATTAGCTGAATGCTTCTTAAAGACCAGGCATGGGAATATAAACCAAATATGATATCAGGTAGCCATCACAAGGGCAAACAATGGTTTTCTGGGAAAAAATTTATTGTATAATGTGAGGTCATTTTCTTATATATTCATTTTTTAACAGAACAGGTTCATGGCATGTATGTACAATGTATACATTCCTAGAAAGACCAACACATGTTGAGTGAATATAGCATTTTATTGCTCCACTAAATGAGAGGGAAACAAGACTACTCCTTAGCACGGGATAATTTTGCCATTGTACCAGTATAATCTGATAGTCTATTGTAAACACTTGGTAAAGAAACTTAATTCTGCTGCAAATTTTCAGAATGTGTTAAAATTGATGTCAATGTCTCAGTAATTTCGCAGTTTAAAAAACAGTTAGAATGTAATGACTACACTCCACTTGATTAAAGCATTTACAGCTCTAATCAAAAACTGACAGCAAGATCAAAGATGTTAACTTAAATCTCTCCTCTAATTATGTTTAAAATGCCACACCTCAGGCCTGTCTCTCCTCTTCTTTTTCAAACCAAATTCTGCTTAAGAAAGATCTAACACTTCTTAACAGTTCATTATCCAATAAAACTATTCAAAGCTTAAAAGCAATCTACACAATTAGTCAGGACCTCGGGGAGTCCACCGGTAGTCTTTATTACAGGACTTCATATTAAAACACCTTAATTATATTTGTCAAATGGATTTCATTAAAACCCATCGTCACTTTAATTTTCATATTTTGACAGTGCTGGCATAGGCATTATTACCACCTGCCAGGCTAGAAACTACAACAAAATTGTCAAATTCCTTCAAATCCTGAGCAATTGCTTTTGTACCTGACTGATGGCTTTCCTTGTGTGTGAGAAGCTGTTGCAATTAGGAGAATTAAAATTTTTCTATATAAATTCCACCCAGAATACACACAGACAGTCAGACAGACACACACACAGACACACACACAGACACACACACAAAACAAGCTGCATCTGCACCACGTTGCCTGTGCTCTCTGCACAGAGGACCATGCACACATTTTGCAGAGACATCAAACAGAATGTACTATGACTCAATCTCATCACAACCATCAGGACTTGAAAGACAGACTTTTTTTTTTTTTTTTTAACCTCATGTTCATTATGCTGCCATATTTCATAAGATATAGGGCATTTCTGGTTTCTGGCCATTCGCTTGAGATTCGATTGCATTTTCATTTGCCACCACGACTTACACTATTGCAATAGCAAAGGGAGGAAAGGGGCATCTCGCCTTCGTTCCTTTCTAACCATGCTGTTCTGCATCAGCAGCAGTGCAATGTTTCCAAGCATTTTCCTAACCCAGCTGCTTATGCATCTTTGGGAATATGCACACTAACATGCAGAGCACTCTGGGCTTGTCTTGATTTCCTAAGTCTTTGGTAGTATGTGGAACACTGAAAGACAATTTCGTAATTTTTTTTTGAAATTTCTATGTTTTCCAAGAATCAGAGCTAGAGCAAGCATAGCCAAAAAAAGATTTTTAAAAATCCAACCAACTTATAAGCTATAACAAAGGAGACAGGCTTCTGGCTTAGATCTAACACACTTAGGGCTTCGTACAATGGTCTCTAGGGTAATAATCACCTTGCTTTATGAACACTTTAAGTCATAGTAAATGGTCTTGGATTATTTTGAGTGGAGCTGGAATTTTTAAAGATTTACTTACAAAATCAGAGGACATTAAAAAATCATAAAAGATCACTGGCTTATGTGCCTCAAAATTTAATATAATTGAAAGAGAAACATGGTCTAAGAATTACGTGAACAGAAAATGCATTCTTACATAGCTCCAAAGTTGCAGCTGCCTAGAAGCCTTTCATAATGAACTTTAATAGTAATGCTGCTCTCTTCTTTGGCTTTGGAACAATTTATTACCTGGGCCACTGCTGTGGCACATATCCCCAGTCCTGATATTCGCTCTTTCCCTCTACACCCAGAGCCTGGCCTAATGTCTAGTCCTGTATAACCAATGCCTGTCTATTAAGGACTGGCTGGGATCTCGTTCCCTAACTTCTTCACAGTAAGGGATGCTTTATTAGGCTTCTTCCACGTGATGCTTCATAAATGGTAGGCATTTGATTCACATATATGTAGTAATACATGTGTATAGTTAGAGTATATACATATATGTACAGGCATATGAAGTACTATGGGTATGAAACCAAAATCCATGCATGAAAAAATATGAAAACCATCAATTCCTTGTATTTTTAAATTATCTATTTTGAGTGTGTATATGTATGTGGAAATACATACGTTATTTTTTGAGACAGTCTCTCTCATTTAACTTGGATCTCATCGACTTCCCAGGGCTGGCTGGTTGATAAATTCAAGGGATCCTCCTGTCGGGATTATAGACCTGTGCCATACAGCCCAGCTTTCACATGCGTTTTGGGGTCTGAATCAGCCCTCACTTTACTGACTGAGCCATTGCTCAGGACCACAAACAGAACTATAATCCTGAAATGCAATCCTTCACATTTGCCCTACCCTTCCTTGGCTGGACAACTCTGCCTTCCATGGCTGGTAACTGACAGAAGGGATGGAGTGGCCATGAGAGAGGAACACACCAACACACCTCAGACGCTGTCCGGGAAGCACCTCAGGTGCTACAATCACATTCTACTGAAACTAGTAAGGGTTTTATTTGAAGTTATTATTATTATTATTATTATTATTAATACAACACATGTATTTTCCTCATCAAAAAAAAAAAGAATAAAATTATTTTTGAAATGTTCCTAAAGGGTCACTTAAAAATTAGGTGAGCTACAACACACAGTTTCTGAACTTTGTTCCAAAGAAACGGGAGCCTACAGAGGCACTGCTGACACAGAAACCACCAGGCATATGCTGGCTCATACCTTACTCTCAAGATGCAATACATATTAAGTTGGTGCTTTAAGCCTAATTTGGGTTAGGTTGACAATCCTTCTGCATTAGCACTAATCTATCAGATTTTGCTGAGTGGTGCCCTGGTTCTGAAGGCCACTTACAAAGGCAAGTATGGTTCCACTTCTTGTTGAATTGTGTGCAAGAGCGTGAGCTGACTGCACACTTCACATGGTGTGCACAACAGATACACTTGGGGCCAAATATGGTTTATAAAACTAAATACCTTGAGCAGCATTAAAAACAACTGGTCTCACTAAACATGAGTAACTAGGGACAAGAGTTGTGTCTGAAGGGACAGGAGGCAGCAGATAGTGGATACAGAAGACCATTTAAGAGTGCTGTTTACCAGGTGGGGCTTGGCAGCAGGCTGGGATCCTTATCAGTACTTCTGGGAGTTCTGTGTGTGTGTGTGTGTGTGTGTGTGTGTGTGTGTGTGTGTGTGTGTGTGTGTGCGCGCGCGCGCGCGTAGGCATGCGCCTGCGGAGCCTAGAGATCAACTTCTGGTTTCTCGGGTGCCGCCCACCCTGTTTTCTGAGACAAGGTCTCTCGGGTGCCGCCCACCCTGTTTTCTGAGACAAGGTCTCTCGGGTGCCGCCCACCCTGTTTTCTGAGACAGGGTCTCTCGGGTGCCGCCCACCCTGTTTTCTGAGACAGGGTGTCTCGGGTGTCGCCCATCCTGTTTTCTGAGACAGGGTCTCTCGCTTGCCGAGTATACTAGGTCTGCTTGGCAGAAAGTTCTAGGGACTGGCCTGTCTTAGCGTTTCCAGAGCTGGGATCATAAGAGCATGCCACCCTGCTTCACTTACAAAAACAAACAAACAAACAAACAGACAAACAAACTAACAGACAGCCCGTATTTGTATTTATTCTTTGAGAATTTAATATATGTAATGAAAACAATGTTCTGATAAAATTCACCCACAGCCTCCCACTCTCCAGACCTTCCCACTATGTCTTCTCATTTCCTGTCTTCTTCTTCTCTCCTCTTTAGCCCTCCACTACCTTCTCTTCTTTAATAAGCAACTGAGAACCAATCAATGCTGTGTGGGCGGGACCAGCGCTGCGTGGGCAGGGCCATCCACTGGAGCATGGACCACCTACGGGGGCCACATTGCAGACTAACTCTCCCTACCATCAGGGCCTCCTCACCGGAGGGTTGGCCAGCCTTAGAGAACCACGCATGGTTTCATCCTGTGGAATCCAGTAAGAAAGTGGTGGTTCATTCCAGTAACATCTCTGCCACTACAGCATCTGACTCTTCTACCCCAGCAACTTGCATAACAGCTTCAGCCACCACGGGAGTCAGCCATTTACGAAAGAGGCATCAGGGTAGTATGAGCTTCATTTCTTCATGTCCAGTGACCCAAGTGTGATGCTTCAGCAAAAGCATCAGCAGGAC
Source organism: Mus minutoides (assembly GCA_902729485.2). Lineage (NCBI taxonomy): Eukaryota > Metazoa > Chordata > Mammalia > Rodentia > Muridae > Mus > Mus minutoides. Next base: position 23,412 of record LR750171.1, on the reverse strand, counting down.
ATGTTCAGGGTAAGCAAGGGAAATGGCAACAGTCTGGATTGTTTGGGGATGTCTATTCCATACCTGCTAGAGACAGAAGCTTATTTTTTTTAAAACAAGGATTCCAAGGAGCAAACTCTGGTTTTTTACAGTTAAACATCAAGCATTTTATTTACCAGCCTATCTCCACAGCCCACTGGTGGGGATTTCTGCTTGGAGGCATAGCTCATGCTACCTGAACTGCCACCCCTGTCACTTCTGTTTCTTAGGTCATCTGTTCCCTTGAGCTCATAGTGTCCAGCAAATTGTCCCTAGGTCCTTTGCTATGGACTCTGTCTTCCTTCCAGATCTCTTAGATGTTGAGCTACAGTGAGGTTTTTTTCAACCTTTCTACAGTGGGCAAATCAGGACAGTGCTTCTTCTGTTCTGTCTCTCTTATCTTGGGATTGGAGCACTGGGGTCCTGGGTGGTGATGTCAGACATGTGGGATCACAGGAGCCTGCAGGAGGACTGAAAGAAGTTGGCAAAGGCTTTCGAAGCACATGATCAGAGAAAAAGCCTGAAGTGCCCAAACGGCAGCTTTACGAGACTTCAGATACTGCTTGCCCAACAGGAGGGAGCCGTGACTTCTGTGATTCCTCAGGCCCCCCTAGAATGATTGCCTTGACTAAAGAGGTTGCTTTTCTGTACTGTTCTAAGACAATAGAACAATATTTATATTTATATTCTATACTTCTCAAAGTTGTATGAATACAGCTTTCAAAATATGCCAATTTTACATTTAGCTAGAACAGAGAGCTAGCCATGCACACCAAGTTAATCTGGATGATAAGATACTTTTGCCAGCATCTTTCTAGAGTCCAGTCTGTGGATGACATCAGGTCAGAATCAGGACTTAGCTTTATGTTCTGCATTCAGACTATCCACAGGGTTACCACACCTACCTCCCCAAGACACTATTGACTCTCTTTACATAAAACAACAGCTTAATTCAATAGATGCTCAGGGATAGGCTGATACTAAAATACTTTAGCTATGTGTTCCTCTGGGAGTCAGTGCTGGGGCCTTTACTACAGTATGTGTATGTGGACAGAAACACACGCGTGCACACACACACACACACACACACACACACACACACACACAGCTTCAGTTACTAGTGAAGTCATTTACAAAGAGAGGCTACCTAACCCTCTTGAATACTTATCTAGAGGAGCTGGTGAGTTCTTATTGTGTGTTTCTTATTTGTAGCGCCATGATCCTCCTGCCCACCTCCAGGCTCTGAAAGCCTGGCCCCCAGATGAGTGGGTCTGCTCCCTCCCTATCAGAAGTGGAAGGCGGGAAGGGGAGGATGGGGCAGCTATAGGCCAGGGAAGGCTTTGGTCAGACTCAGAGTGCTTGCCATGCTTTCTGACGGTTGTCTTTAACCCTCACACTGCATTCCTAAGACAGTAGGATTTTCTGCTTCTTCGGTAGATAGAATTTCAGTGACTGACAGGTACTTAGAAAGCATCCCAATGCTGCTGTAGCATGTCTGCTGTAGTGTTTACGTAGATTTTAATGTCCTGATCGAGTGTGTCTCTGTGTGTATATTTGGCTTAGGGGTCAAACCCTTGCACATACTAACCAAACAGTTCATTCTGTTGAATTTTGAAATGAGTACTCAGAAGTAAAGTATTTAGGGGACACTCTTACAGTCTATGAATTAACTTCACTTTTAGCTAAGAAAGGTAATTTCATCTTTTAATTCTAACTTCAAGAGGCCTTGGGTCATTACTTTTCAAAGTCCCCAGCAGATGGTGGAAAGCAATGATGGCTTCTAATTGCCTAGCGAGGAAGAGCTACAAAAGGAGTTTCTACTGCTATGAGTCACAGAATCATAACACAATACTGTGTCCGTCTCCTGGCCTATACTTTAGTCTTCAAAGCACCAACTAACACGAGCAGCACTGGGATGAGGTAGAAGGCACGGGGGCTCAGATGACAGTTCATTCTATGCCGACCCATTTTTCACCAAGAGTCCCATGTACTTCCTGTTGCCAGGCCTTCACCAAGGAAGTGAGTGAGGCTTTAGGCTCTTTAGGCTGTGCTGGGCCGTAGGTTTTCAACTGTCGGTATGGCCCAGAGCACTCACTTTCTTCCAACTCAACAACCGGGCAGCTCTCTGCAAGCTCACTGCTGAACTTGATCTCTGGCTCCTGGGTGTGAGCTGAAAGGCTGGAGTGGTTGGTGATGCTCACCAAGGAGGAAAACACAAACGTCCTGTCCTCAAGGGCTGCCACTGGGAAGAGCTCCAAGTCAACCCTGCTGTAGAATCCCCCAGAGTCCCCTAAAAGATCCGTCCCCAGAAGAGCAGACATGGGGAGAAGCAGAGGGTCCAGGAAGCCTAAAAGCTCACTGTTCAGGTAAGACTTTGTTTTCTTTATATTTTGTCAACTTTGATTATACATTTTTTACTGTCCATGAAATCTGATAATAAAAAGGGAAAGCCTTAATTGAAATGCTTGTAAAATCCTCTTACTTGGAGAGTTTGTGTGTGCTGATTAATTAAGAAATGTTCACAGCTTTCATATTGATTGCCTTTGTGTTTCTGAACTTCCTGTCTGCTGCTCAGTACAGAGTAAGAAAGCAAGGATGCCACAAGATGCGCAGTTTCTCAGCCAGACAGACAGACATCCCCAGTGATGGCCAAGAGCTTACCCGCATGCTTGGACCAGTTCTCTGTCTCTCATGTTGGGTGGAAGAAACAGGCCTTTAATGATAACATTATTGGTTCCATTGTCCAATTTGCACCAAATGTTTCTAGAAGACAAAAATCTGTCATGACTGCAGCCTGTTATTTACTAAACTGTTTAAAATAGGAAAACCCACGTGATCTACTCTTAAGTTGAAGGAGAAGTTAATATTTTTATTTAGATTGTTGTTGAAGAAAATGGATTTTCTTTTTACATCTGGGTGCTGCAGCTTAGCACCCTGACACTAGGAGATTTTCCTAAAGATTCAGAGAAAGAAAATGCTTGTAAACTGGGAGCTCAACCCACCTAATAATCAAGCAAGTTTCTCTCATGCATCACTAGAAGGTTTGGGGGGATTTTATATAACAAATTATATTTTAATAAAAATATGATAGGTCTTTGGTACTCTTGATTCTCTCCTCATTAAGCATTTAGTATGTTACAAGAGTGCTGCTATCAGTTGGGTATATTTTAGGATGTCGTTAAGAGATAAAGTCACACATGCCCCACTTTGTTTAGGAGCTTCCCTTGCACCCTCCTTCCCAGCGTCCGTCTCAGCACATTTGTTCAGCATTATTTTTTCATTCTCTTTTATCCCCCGGGCTCGCAATGTTTAAATAGCTCCCTCCCACGTAAAGCTTCGCACCAGTATCGATCAGCCTAGGCTAGAAGCTACTGTGAGGCACTTTCAATAGTCAGCGCAGCTGTTCAGAGAGCTGCCTGAATCAAACCCTTAGGTAAACAGCACACTGTGCCGAATGCTGCCAGCAAGCAGACCTTCTCCCAACCAAGGATTGCTACTAATGCTTTGCCAAACAAAGGGCTAAGACTGACTTCAACAATGGAGGCTATGGGGCAGTTCAGATCAATCCCATCTTTGATTCGTGTATGGAGAGACCATGAAGGGTCCTTCCCCCAAATGTGGTTGCACAGCTGATTAATTCCAAAGCATTACGTGTGAAGTAAACTGTTTTTACACAGCTCAAAAAACAACTGCATGCAAGGGAGTTTCCAGCGCTACCATTTTCTCCTCTCCTCAGCTCCAGCCTGACACTATTTACTCAGATCTCTGGGTCACTGCTTACCTTCCTGTACATGTGCCACACAACACACACAGAGAGAAGCAACTGCACAGCTTGCTTTATTTTACCTCATGTTTAATTTCATTTCTCCTCGCAAGTCAGATGCTAAGAAATGAGACTCTTATGTAGGGTCCTACTCACGGTTCCTGCTGCTGTGTGGAAGTCTGGAAAGAAGCACCAAAACTCTGACAGGATACATAAAGGAGTAAGAAAGAGCCCTGCCCTGGCCCCTCGCAGGGCTGCCCTCCTGTCTGCACCCTGCAGCAGAAAGCCTGAGTGCAGAGTAAATAGAATCCTGGGGAGAAGACTCAGGACAGCTTCTGACTTCCCCCGCTATCTGTGTTTAGCAGAGCAAGAAAACCTATCAAAATATAAGTAATAAAAGTAGATACAAACAAGTTCTAATGTTCCCACAGGAAGTGTTTACAAAGACTTCCAGGCCATTTGGAACACTGAACACATCTGTCTGGTGAAGGTTTTCCTATGATACTGGAAAGCTGACACAGGTGTCCGGGGACTGGAGGAATGGATCAGCCTTCTGACATCTGAGAAATTATGAAAGTGGTCTGTTTCTTCTGATTTATTGCTTATTACCAATTTTATATTCACAAAATAATTCTGAATAAACTTTTCTTTTAATTAATTAATTAGAAAGAGACTGGCTATTTATGTAGCTCAGGCTAATCTTAGACTCGATATTCTCCTGCCTCAGCATTCTCAATGGTATCCATCAATCACAGAACCTTTTTGTTTGTTTATTTGCTTTACTTTGTAATGACCGGTTGTTTCTCTTTCTTTAGTTTGAGAGAGAAGAATTAGCTTTAGCAGTTGGTTTAAGTTCTATGTAGCAATGTTTCAAAGAACAAGGGGCAATCTATGGCAGACCCCACAGTCTACTTAGGAGAGAAAAAACCCAAAAACTTGACCTGCCTTCTACACACTGCTCACAGGCAGAAGAGCACAAATGAACAATTACAATAGGGGCAGATAATAATATTAATCACAATTTGTGCCCTTATATAAATGTCTGGCTGTAAAACAGTAAACACACAAGTTAGTTCACTACTCTTGTAAAGCCCCCAGACAACAGAGCATCCCCATACTCAAGAGCAGCATAGCAACAATGCCTGGCCTTCCTCTGACAACCACCTGTTTGCAAAGGATCTGTGGGGAGGGGGCAGCTATGAGACAAGCACTCCCCCTGCAAATCTGTCTTTGCTGAGGGCGCCATCCTATCTCAACCTGTTCAGGTGTCAGAATATGGCCAGCCTTCTATGTTCTTATTCTGTTTTTTCCCTATGTCTTACATATTTTCTTTGAAAGGCTCTTCACTTTTACCTTTAATATCATCACACCCAATCTATTAACCAAGGCTACGTGTTCTTCCCAGTTTCCAGTTATATACTGTGTGCTTCACCCAGTGGTTCTCAGCAGTATCTTAAAGTTAGCAGGCTTTACATAAATAAATGCAAACCATATTTTCCTGTCATGTGCCTCTTCCTGTCAGCAAGAATAGGCAAATTAAGGGATTCTTGGGATGGACACATATCAATATGTTTTGAGTCTTCCTTTATTCAGTCTCTTATTTTGGACCAGTCATCAAATGTTTGCAAATGTGCCTTTGAAATACAAACTGATGTATAGACCGGTAGAAATGTCTTCCACCTTTACCATGGATACATCTTCATCACATAATCTTCCTAGAACAGTGTGCTGGTCATTTTTACCATCAAAGATTTACTCATAAGCTAGCATTTAGAGTTCAGAATTTATTCTTACACAGAATTAGAGGTCATTTTTGTAATTTTCCTTGGCATTTACTTTAGACTTCAATCTAAGATTTCTCAACTTCTTTTGTTTATGGATATTTTGGACTTGATACACTTTGGACAGTTCAGGTAGACTGCTCTGGGATTTAAAAATTTTTTTTTCCTTTTTATTTGTTTTTCTTCATATATTAGATCACAACTGCAGTTTCCCCTCCCTCCCTCTGCCCAGTCTCTCCCTCAACTTCCCCTTTCCCTTCTTCTTCTTCCCTCTGTTTTCCAGAGACAGCAACCAAATTCAACATAACAAGCTACAATAAGACCAGGCACATATTCTCACATCAAGGCTGGAGGAGGTGACTCAGTAGGAGGAAAGGGTCCTAAGGGCAGACATGAGTCAGAGACAGCCTCCGATCCCATTATTAGGAGTCCCACAAGAACACTGAGCCACCTAGGTCAGATCCATACAGGCTCCCTGATTGCTGTAAGCCCACGGGAGTCCTGATCAGTTGATTCTGTGGGCAGTGTTCTTATGGTATCCTTGATCCCTCTGGCTCCTTCAATCCTTTCTCCCCCTCCTCCACAGGATTCCTTGGCTGGGGGACTCTGCATCTGTTCCCATCAGTTGCTGGTTGAAGTCTCTCTGACGACAATTGTGCTAGGCTCTGGTCCCAGCACATCTTGTAGATTTGAGGTTTTGTGACTGGGTTGGGAGGCCTCGCCTGGTCAGAGGATGCCCGGCTCACTCTCCACATTCCTGATTACTACGAGTCTTTGCTGGGGTCACTCTCACAGATTCCATTCAGTTTCCACTGTACTATGTTTCCACCTCACTCCTGAAATGCACCCTACCCCCAATTCTAGTCATCTTCCCCACTACCCTCTTCCCCAACTCATTCACCCATACATCCTGTTCCCATCCCCACCCAAAGGATGGTCCATCCTAGCATGAGGCCATTTGCTCAACAATATTCATAGCAGCTTTATTCACAGCCAGAAACTAGAAACAACCTAGATGTGTCCCAAGTGAATTTTAAAAAATGTCATACAATGGAGTATAACTCAGCTGCATTAGAATATATAACATTATGAAATTTGCATGCAAATGGATGGAATTACAAAAACCATCCTGAGTGAGGTTACCCAGACAGAGAGAGACAAACATGGTGTGTACTCACTTATAAGTGGATGTTAGCTATAAAGGATAACCAAGCGACAATCCACAGACCCAAAGAAGCTAGATAACAAGGAGGGTATGGGGGGAGTGTGCAAAGATTTTCCTGGGATGGTGAAATAAAAGGCACAGAGAAAGTGTGCAGGATTCCTGGATCCTAAATAGAAGCCAGAAGCATCTCTTCTGTGATAACTAGATATTATAAACGAAAAGGATCCAGATAAAACCAGCCATCTCCAGGGGAACTGGGTCAACTCTGAGTGAGAATTCTCTCTGGACATGCTGACCTTAGCTATCTCTGAGCCTCACTTTGCTGTGTGATTCTCTACAAATAGCACTAACACTCCCCATGAGTCTACTCAGTGTTCATGGCCCAGATAAAATGTCCCGTCTACCATGGATTCCTCCAAGTATGTTCCTCATAAAATGATTGCTCTCTTCTTCTGTCCCCTTCCTCCCAAGCTTCTCCTCTCCTCAGGATTGAACCTAGGGCTTCATATGTCAGGTAAGCACTCTACCAATGAATTTCATCCTTAACCCCAAAAATCTTTCCCCTCGATCTTCTAAGCACTCTGTCTTGTTTGATATGATCATGTGCACCAAAATGCAAACTGCTAGAAAGCAGGAATTCTTTTTTCCCTTTAAACATATTAAAAATTTAAAAAAAAATACATGTATATATCCATCTGAGTGTCAGCCACCTAGTGTAGATAACTTCAGAGGTCAGAGGAGGGTGCCAGATGCCCTGGAGCTGGGGTTATGAACTGCTAGGAGCCACTGGACATGAGTGCTGGGAACGGAAGCCAGGTCTTCAGGCAGAGCAGCAAGTGCTCTCCAATGACTGAGCCATCTCTTCAGAAATGGCATTCTTCATTCATGCACAGTGGCTAGTTAGCCTGGCCATAGCACAGAGGCGGGCACTTCCTGCTCCATATTTCCAGTCTTATTAGTTACAGATGATGAGAATCCTGAAGCAATAAGTGTCCTTAGGACAGGCCTAGACTTGCTCTCCCTGTGCTAATGCTTGCCTGTTTGAAAGGCAATGGCCGACCAGAACAAATTGTGACTGTGCAGTCTAGGGTTCACTCCTATAAACAAGCAGTTAGACTGTGAGAGGAACAATGGACGGGGATGGGATGATGGCAACTTAATGAAACGCAGACAAAGCAGCGCTGGAGGCTGATGCCTTTTGGAACATGACAGGGGTATAAAAAGTCTTAAGAAAGTTTATAATAGAGAAAAAGAATGTGGACGAGTGAGTCAAAAAGATAATTACATAGAAGGCTTTTAAACAGCTTGCCTAATGGGGATGCTGAGAGATGAGGATAAAGGGCTTGCCAGACAACCTGGTCATGGGGACATAAATCTGGAAAAAAAGGGGGGGACGGGTTCTCCACATGCACTTAATTTTTTTTTAAAAGAAAGAAACCATGTGTATGTGTGTATTGTGTGTATTGTGTGTGTGAGTGGTTTGTATGTTGGTATGTATGTGATTGTGTGTATGTATATGTTGGTGTGGGAGTGTGTATATGTTAGTATTTGTGTGGTGGTGTGTGTGTATATTAGTTAGTGTGTGTGTGTGTGTGTGTGTGTGCGCGCGCGCGCGCGCGCGCGCGCGCGCGCATGCGTGCACGTGTGTGAGGTGGGGATCTAACAGGTAGGGAATAGTAGGACTTTGATAACCTTGGGAGAAAGAAATCATGCATATTATCAAACGGCTTGAGACTCAAGGCACAATCCAGAGCAAGAATTGGTCAGCACTCGGTAGGTAGCCTGTCCTGTGTGAGGGGTGCCTTCCGGGCAACACTAGCTGCTGCCAGAACACTGCCCAATAACTGGACAGTTGGTATCTCAAAAGAGACGAGTCACCCAGAGGGTCTCTGTAGGACTAGTCTAGTTTCTCAGCCTTGAACCCAAGTGGTCTTGCCGCAGGCAAGGAAGCTGCTGCTGCAAGTCGATTGGAGCACACAAGCAGCAGAACAAACAGCAGCAGCCTTTTCTCTGCAGTCGATTGGAGCACACAAGCAGCAGAAACCTTCTCTCAACGCAATGGAGGCGGAGGAGAGATGAGGCTGGGCAGGGAGAGCAGAGACCCTGCACACTTGCTTAAGTGGACAATCTTGCATTAATTACCTCCAACAGACAGGCAAGAGAGCCCCATCAGTCGAGGGAAAGAACAAACCACTCAAAAGGAGACCCACATCTCTGCAAAAGAGACTCACAGTTTCTTAATAGAAACTGTGACTTAACAGTGATTTAATTTTTTTTCCTTTTGTTGGTATATTCTGGACTGAGTCTTAGCTTTTTTTATTTCTTTTGAATTTCTAGCTTTGTGTCAATTTGATAAGGCAGTTCAAACAATGTAACTGACAAACATCAAGTTTACAGCCATGAATGAGGGAAAAATCTCAAGATTCAGGAGCAGAGATAAAATGGGAAGGGCTGAGCATGGGCAATACTCAGTGCCACAGCGGAGGACACCCCGAGGCCCCTCTGGGCGGTGACTTTCCCTCTGCTGCCATCTTCCCCTTCTCACTGCATCCTCCAGCCTCCCTGTGATGTCAGATCACATGCACTTGCACTTTCTTCTGTTCGTATTATCCTCTCACACCAGGCAGTGTGGGGTCCTACCTCCTAGTAACATGCTGGAATAGGGCAGTCTGAAACATGATGAAGGGTCTCCAGCATACATAGAAGAGGAGAGTAGTTTGCATGTGCCAAATGGGCATTCCAGGATTTTCTCAGCAGCTTCTGGTGCAGTTTACAGCCAGGCTAAGGTCTAGGGCTAAGCACAGCCCTCAGCATATAGGGAAGACCTAATAAATGGAAGCCATTTCATTCCATGGAAGTTCTAGGATTCTCTGGGACCCACCAACTGTTCTGGACGACTTCACACTTACACATTAGCTCTCATCTGTTTGGACTTTGTTAATGAACAACAACTTCTCAGTGTTCTATGACTACATGAAATTAAATTCAAGCCAATATAATTTATAAATGCAAAGAAGGACTATACAAATACATACCCTTAGGTATATGCTTGAATCCAAATGTGAAACCAGCACACAGGTGATGTCACACAGTAACTCAATACTTGAGCATGGGTATGCAAACACTACAGCATCAGTATGGCATATCATCCCACAACACAGCATCCGAGGCACAGCATGACCATGGCACAGCATGACCATGGCAGATAACCCAACTCTCTACCTGCTCCTCTTCCTTTGGCCCCATGGTAAAGTGGGGTGATGCAACACGTCTTGCCCATTGGGCTGTGCTCACAGATGATACTTCCTGGTGCAAACACATCACCCTGCCTGAACTGGCAGCAGTAAGTTCTTTGGTGAAGCCTGTTAGCCAGGATCCTTCAGGGATAGCACAAACCATGCTAGATGTATAAAAGTATTTTTTACTAGATGTAATTTACACACACACAACACACACACAAACACACACATGCACACATACAGGTACATACACACAGCCAGTAGGATCTCTAGGTTGTCACTATAGTTACAGTCCACCGATCTTCCTAGGGTTAACTACTCTTTCACCACACACACTGATTTTCTGCATGTGGGGAAATCAGTATGTGTAAAAACTATACAGAATATTCCATACTCATGTGAGAAACTATGCTTAGATATAAACAGGGTGTTTACCTACATGATACCTACATATTTTTATCTACATAAATACTACAGTGCATCTGAGAATTTATACAGGAGCAGAAAATGTCTGTGTAGGAAGAGGCAATATTACCACTGCACCATGTCTGCCACCTTTCAGTGACCAAGATGACCAAATGCTTGATTCAGGTTCACAGATAATGCCAAACAAGCTTTACTGTGCCAGAGAAAGGATCAGCACGGGCTTGGTTCGCCAGACTCTACAGTGTGGCATCTCTTCACAGTGCCTCACAGGATGTGAGAGAGAGGAGGACAAAGGGTTCTCTGGTCACAGACTGGGAAGGATGGCTAAAGAGTGAAGCTTCAGAACGTGGAGCACAGGTCTCCACAAGGGGCTAGAGTGCCCCTCCCCTGAGTCAACCCAGGTGCCTTTTACTTCACAGCTTTCTGCAGAATTTGCTTTCCATAGCAACCTGATCTTCACAGTTACAGAGAAGGTAAGGGGCTGGTGTCCCATTTCAGGGGCAGAGCTTCCTCACAATTTTCCATTATAAACCAACACCCTCAGCTACAAAGAATAAAGAGCTGAGGTTGCAGTGTGGACGCCTTGAAAGTCCACTGCAAAATGGAGGCAAGGTCTTGAGTGTGTCGTGTGTAGGAAGTGTTCAGAGAAGGTAAGTCCAGAGAGTAAGGGTGACAGGGATGGGAAGAAAGAACTGATGGTACCTTACCAGGGGTTAGTGGCTACAAGGGGGAAAAACACAAAACTTGCTGCTTACTGGCCATAGCATTTCATGTGAGGTGATGAAGATGTGGAAGTAGACAGGGGTGATATTCAGCAATGAACCAAATGGTACTGGTTTGTACTTTGAAATGGTTGATAATATACACTGTTTTACCTCATCAGAAGTAAATAAGGCTGCTAACTTCTTCTACCCTGAGCTCTTGTCAGCTTCCCAACATATGGTATTGTACTTTCTCTGTGCTCTCTCCTGCTATTATTACAAATGTGACACTTTCCACTTTCTAGGTACTGGGGAAGGAGGCAGAAGCCCTAACTAGGACAGACAGAGCTTATGTGGAGTGCCTGCTGACTGAAGGAGAACTGGGCCCTGTGCTGGAGGAGACTGGTTCCTTCCCACCTGTGCATTGCTCACTGATGAAGCCCTGAGTCTATGCGGTTAAGCAGAAGTGTGAAGGCACAGGGTTGGGGTGAACAGGGGTTCAAATCTCAAACTTACCATTTCGTAGCTGTACAGTTATAACACGTCATTAACATTCTCTGAGCTTGGGATTTCTTGTGTAAAATATGGACAAGTGCTGCCCACAACAATGAGTCACCAAGGAAATGAAACAGCCAAGTAGATAAAATGTCTAGAGGAAAACCCGATTCTCTAACAGGAAAATTTACCCAAGATCCAGCACCCCCAAATGTGCCATTACCCCAGAGAGCACAGCAGTGCGGTGTACCATTCCCCCCAGAGGACTAGACAGGTGACCCAATCCAGGCTAGGGGTTTTCATTCTGAAAGAAAGCCAGGAACACATTTGGCTCAAGGAAAGGATTTCAGAGAAGTTTTTTCTTTGTTCTGCGACTCCATGGGATGCTCTGTTGTACTGTGCAGATCAGAAAATGGGAGTGTTGGGCAGAATATATTATGCATATGCATATGTTTATAAAATAACAAGTTCTCTAGAAGGGAACTCCTACATAATCAAGTCTGTCAGAAGAAAGGCTCTCTGGAACCTTCATCCTTTGATCAGCTGGGAAGGAAGTGGGCATTTCAAGAAAAAGCAGATATTTTTAGGCACAATGAATGTGTTTCCTAGCTCACTCCAGTCCTTCTTATCTCCAGTCCCAGGTGTAACAGTGTGAAACAGTATTTTGGAAAAAAATATAAAATTGTCTTCACGTAACAGCATCCGATAGGAGTCGTCAGAAGGAGGGGCTCAGAACCACAGGCAGGGTGCTTGTGGGGTCCAGTCCATGCATGTGGCATCACATGGCAGTTAGCTACATCTCAACCTGTAAACCAGGGAGCATGCAGCCTCGTCACCTGCAGCCAGCTGCAACCAAACATTAGCATGGTGATGGTTACACCATCCCTAAAAACAGTGCACATGGATTTCCTCCTGACTAGAGGTTGTCCATCCTCACTTTCGAGTAACAATCCCCACATTAGCATTTATTCCCAGATCAGAGTGTTTTCATAGTCCTATCTGGCCATGAAGGGTCCATTAAGAGCAGAGGTCCTTCTTTTTAAAGGAGCCTTTCTCTAAGAGTCTAAGACAGGAAAACAGGGGCAGGCCTACAGCTAAAGCCAGCTCCCAGGCCAGGGTCATTTGCAAGAAGAAGGATAAAGGAGATGTGAAAGAAAAACTTTTTTTCCTGTGAAAATCTGAAGATGTCTTTGACTGGGCCTGGTAACAAGAGAATTTTCTGCATCAGTTCCCCACAGAGAGACGTGAATCCTGGAAAACATCCCCACAAACACTATGCTGAGCAGGCCAGGTCTGCAGCCAGGAGAAGCCTGTGGGACAGTACAAGGGACCTGAGGCTTGGGACAACCTCACTGTTAGAAGCCATTCACCTTCTAACAAGCGGTTATACAGGGAGTAAGTGGAAAGCAAAGGGTTAAGGGAAGGAGTCAGTGGGTTGGCGCTTGGTCAGGTGTCCCAGAGAAGGCTGGAAGAACTGGTAACACCCAAGAAAAGATGGATTCTAAAGGATTAAGAGGCAATCCCACTCTCTCGGTAACACACTGAATGGAATCACATAGAAAGGCATAAAAGATCAATAGTGGGCCAAGCCCGTATGATACAGATTTGTATATATTTCATAATTATTAAAAATTTTTAACAAGAAAATATTATAATTAAAAAAATAAAGTTGGGTCAAATATTTTCAAAGAATAACATAAAGACCCCAGTAGTAAATCCCAAATGGCAGGCCTAGGCTGGGGCTGGCTCAGTGGTGGAGTGTTTGCTGAGCATGTCCCAGACCCAGGTTGAATCCCCTATCACAGGAAGAATGAACCAGAGCCTCAAGTGCTGGCCACTGAGAGCCTGTAAACCAGAGCCTGTCAGGGTCCAGGAAGTTTCCCAACAACTTTTTGAACTGAACAACCAAAGACAGGGTTTCTTTTGTTGTTGTTGTTGTTGTTTGTTTGTTTGTTTTTTGAGACAGAGTTTATCTGTGTAGGCCTGGAATTCTGGCTGACCTGGAACTTACTCTGTAGACCAGATCCACCTGCCTCTGTCTCCCTGGTGCTGGGATTAAAGGCACGTGCCATTGTTGCATGGACACCAGTTTGGTTTTAATGATAAAGACATGATTAAGGGCTGGTGAGATGGCTCAGTGGGTAAGAGCACTGACTGCTCTTCTGAAGGTTATGAGTTCAAATCCCAGCAACCATATGGTGGCTCACAACTGTAATGAGATTTGACGCCCCTTTCTACAGTATCTGAAGTCAGCTACAGTGTACTTACATATAATAAATAAATTAATTAATTAAAAAAATCTTAAAGACATGATTAAGCATTCTTTAAAGGACTATAATTTAAACTAAAAATGACTAAGTTAATCTTATTCTATCTATATATAAAATGAATACCATTATGTCAGCAGTTTTGTTTTTGAGAAAATGTCTTATGTAGCGCAGACTGGCCCTGAATTCAAAGCAACTCTCCTGTTCCAGCCACCTACGTGCAGGGATTACATATGTGAGCCACCACACCTGGCTGGCTCTTGCATTTTTAAACAGCGAATCTGTATTTTACTGAGAGGATCTAAAAACTTAACCAAATATAGAACAAAACTACAATATTAAGCCTCTAATATATATGGAAATATAATCCACAGAATTTTAATCTAGTACATATAAATGTAAAAAATAAAGAAGATTCCTAGTAATGTGTAAATAGCTATGTCATGGCACAGATACTCCGGAAAATACAAAAGCCGAGGATGATTTGGAAATACATGAACAACAGTCTTTAGAATCCTGCCCAGGAACCACAGGTGGATGCTGTCAGCAAGGCTCAGGGATGGGATGTGTGATAGGATCTTGTTCTGTTAAGAGACTATGAATTTTATACACACTGTACGAAGACCTTGGCTTCTCCCTCTTAGAAAAATGCCCAAGACACACTTTCTTGTATTTTTCTAGTCTTTGTCTAATCTCAGAGCTTGATCCTGGCCACTGTGTGAAAAAAACCAAAACAAAACAAAGCAAAACAAAAAACCCTGGAGTTCTCTCTCCTTGCTCCTACTTTACTTTTCTTTACAGTGCATGTCAATAACATGCCTTATGTTACAGCTTATTGAACATCTATTAAAATCTAGATCTCATATAGGAACTTCAGTCATTTAGTCATTATATATTGCAGATACTTAAATACTTGCAGAATAAACAAACATAAATATGAAGATATATATATACACACATAAAAATATATATGTACATATATATATAGTCACATATAAATACATATATATAAATAACTCACACTGATTCTATTTCAACTTCCCAAGTCTGGGATTATAGGTATATTATAGCATATTATAGCTGGTATTTCCAATTTTTTAACTAGACTGATCCACTGAAGATAGTTAATTAATAATCATCGAATATGAGTTCCAGCCCATTATTTAAGTAGTAGTTCTCAATCAGTATGAATGTGGCACTTACCTGGATTGCTAAATAGAAATATACAAACTATGAAAGAAAAAGAGCATCTGTACTTAAGGTCTGGATCACATCGGGGGAGAAATGTGTCAAGAGGAAAAGAAAAAGCTCATTTGCTCTTTTATTTTGTATATTTCTACTGTATTTTAATGATTTATATTTATTTTATGTGTATGGCTGTTTGCATGCATTCATATTTATGTACCACATCTATGTCTGGTGCCCACAAAGGACAGTAGAGGATGCTGGATCCCCTGGAACTGGAATTACAAAGTGGTTGTGAGCTGCCATTTGGGTGCTGGTAACTAAGCCCAAGTCTTCTGTAAGAGTACCAAGTGTTCTTAACTGCTGAGCCATTTTTCTAGCCCCAAATAATTTATAAAGAATTAAAAATTATTAAAAACAAAATCACTTGTTATATAAAGAACAAGGTTTGCTAAATTTAGATAGGAATTTCAAAACTATTTGGAGACCACATCTATAGAGCCTGCTTGCTTCCTCCCTTTCCTCCCTTCTTCTCTCCCTCCTTCCTCCCTTCCCAGGGTCTCACTGAACACCTCAGCTGTCCTGGAACTCATGCTCCTTCCATTTCAGCGTCCACAGTCTGGGACTGCAGGTGTAGGTTAGCACACCCAGATAGTATCTCCAGTTTCTTAACTGGACTGACCCACTAAAGACATTTATTAATAATCAATTATTTCAAGTCTATTAATTTATGTAGTAATTCTCAATTGGTATGAATAAAACACCTGCCCAGTTTGTAAATAAAGAATGAAATTCCAAGGTCTGGCCCAGAGGCTCTGACTAGAATTGGAGAACAGGAATTTGCACTTTAAAAATAGAAATCACCCCAGGGGATTCAAAGCCCACCACTTCAAAAAATTGTTCAAGACAGAAGATTGTATCAACTGATATTTAATGAGGACCAATTGTCTGGGAGGCAACTTTGAGTAATAAACACTAGATAAGCTTAATTAATTACCTATTAGCAAACGAGTATTTCAGTTAGTTATAAGTGGTAACATACCATAACAGTCTGGACAAAATACCTTGAAGTGAAATTTCATGAAAAAGGTTGCTGTTGCCCCATTTGTGCGAACTTTTAAATAGTCATATTTAATACAGTTCTTATGTCACACCTCCACCCACTTATGTGGAAATGGCCAGGGCATGTGAAAATAAGGTCAGAACGTATTCTCATCGTGTACTGGGAAAGGTGGACTACCAGCAAATAGATTCTCCATGTGCTAAAGTTAGGACCTGCTGGGGACTCGGGTCCAGTTTCACGTGGCCATCATCTGTCTGTCTGCTGGCTGGCCCTGAGATTTGTCCTTTGTAAGCAGTGAAGGCTGGTTTTAGGCTTCCTTGATGCTGTGCACTACTTGTGTAAATGTTTTCTTTGCATTGCCCTATATGTGATGGTGGCCCATGTGCTTTCAGGTTTGAACATGCATTCACGCAGGCATGCATACACACTGACATTATTCACTTCCAATTCAAACACATTGAGCTTTTGTTATAAAATAGTCATTATGATAAATAGTGCCAGAGTTTAAATGAAAAACAACAGGGAAAAATATCAGAAACTGCCGATTCAGGGTAAAACAACAGAAACAAGTGGTAAAATGCTCAGGCCGCAACTGTTTCAGTGACCCTAACATTGTGTTGAGGATGTTTTGCTAATGGACTAGTATTTAATTTGTATTTTTTCCCTCTTACAAAAACAACTTTTTAAAGGATTAAAAAAAAAGGAAGGTATTAATAAAATGAAAGGCTTTTCATAAATCCTACAAGTCTCTAGTCAAACAAATAACCGATGCATGTATCACCCTGGGATTTCACAACGCTGTCTTGAGAGCCAGGAGACACAGAGGGCTTGTCTCAAACATTTCCCACTTCTTGTTTCAGTCTAGAATAATCAGGGGCTCCAACTGCCCTGCCGCCAGAATAGCCCATATTCCATTTAGTGTGGCAGAGGAAGGAGATGAATGGGATGCTTAAGGAGGGTTACCTCTAATTAGCAGCAACTAATAAGTATGGGTAATGGCACTCGTCCTTCAACTCTCGAGACCCTCAATTTCAGATTCCAGACTGAAGTGAAAATACGTTCATCAGAATCATGCTGCTGTCCCTTCTGGAACGATGATGGACACTTTGCTGAGGCTGAAGGTCTGTGCTGATGTTCTCTACGGCTAGATGGGCTTCGTGGCTTCGCAACAAAGAATACCTCGGACAGTGCAACTCTCTCCTCCCTGTGTAACACCATAACTCATTATCATTAGGTCTCAAAAATCTTAAGACAATATGTTCTTTTGGCAGAAGCCATTCTCCTCGCCCTCGCTTGGCCAAGTATGGTACACAGTCTCTAAGTTACAAGACCGGAGCTCTCTCCAGCAGTGTTTCCAGCAGCAACCCCTGGTAGCTGCTGTGCTCTCTCTGGAGGTGTTTCCGGCACCCCGCCCCCTACTCTCTCCAGCTGTGTTCCCAGAGACACCATCCTAGCCGCTATGCTCTCTCCAGTTGTGTTTCCAGCACATTTCCAACCCCGGCAAGCACTGAAGATTTTGTCTGAGGCAGAGGAGTCCTATAGGAATGGATTATAAAACACCTCCGGGCTTGAAGCGTAAATTCAATTTATAGCCCCAATCTCTTGTTCTAAGACAGCTGGGGAGAGCAGCCCCTGACCACCTGGGAGCCAGCCCTGCATCTGCTTAAGACTAAGAGGGGCCCCCAAAAGAGTTCTTAGCCTACAGTGTGGATAACAGTGAGGTACAAGACACCCAGGGGAAACAGGATTCAGAGTGTTCGTGGGGGGAAACAAAGTTATTTTAATGCTGTTTAGTATAGAATAAGACCCCCCCCACCCCCCCTGTGTGTGTGTGTGTGTGTGTGTGTGTGTGTGTGTGTGTGTGTGTGTAGACTGACTGACTGACTTCTCTGGGCTGCTCTAATAAAATGGGAACATGGTGTTTTTAGATTTCTCTTAAAAGCCTCTAGCTTGTCTCTTTCCAGCTGGATTTACAATGCTAAAAAGCAAAATCCCAGAAAGGTATTTCTGTTTACTTAAGAAGGATAAAGTGTTACCCCAAACAGAGGAGCTTTTTACCAAGGCTGGAAAACAAATGGTTTAAGGGCATTAACATCTGCATATCTCTCATGCCAGCACATTTAAAGTCATCAATCATGCATAATCCCGAACATAGGGAGGTGTAAAAGTGCTAAAAAGACCCCATTAAAATCCGAGCCTTTTCAGGTGTACCACCCAACCTTGAGAATTACACACATGTCAAAAGAGCTCCAGTTATACACACAATACCATTAGGGACAATTTATCATGTCTTTAAAAGTGATGTATAGTACATTGTGAAATTGCTTATTAACTCCAGAAATAACAAACCCAGCTTGTCTAAATGTACTTGAACACCCATAATTGGAATTTTGAAAACTCAAGTTAGAATCTATCCTTATTTACACAGCTTAAACTTTCTCCTAATCTACCTTCTCATTTTCACTTAGGTGGTTTTAAATTCACATTTTTAAGCCAGCATGAGAAGCTCCTGGTCTTTTCACAAAAAGTTTTGAAGTATTTGAGACAGGTTTGCTATGCCTAACACCTAAACAAAGTAAATTATAAGAACAAACTGACTTTGGGTAAAAATCTAATTTTAAGTCATTTTTTTTTCATTCAAGTTTGAGTCCCCACCCCCTCACCCCCAAAACACGACCAGTCTGCACTTTTTGATTTTTCCTTAGTCTATTATAAAGACAGAGTTATGTGGCTGTTACAAGTCTGGACTCCTCTACCTGACTTCACTACTTATTTATTCCTAGGGACTCTTTGTTCTTATAAATATGGAAGTTCATACATAAAAACAGAGTTCTTGGTTTGCTTTAAGAATGAGGAAAGCCAAAGTAAATTCGTAGAAAGGCAGAGGAAGCCAGCCTCAAGAGCACACTCCCCTGAGAACAGCCACATCTGAGGCCTGTTTCAGTAGCAGGCCTGGGGTTCCAGTTTAGGTTTTGAATATTTTGACTGGCATACTGGTTCTTGTGGGAACATTTCCGAGCTTACGTTTGGGTGCCATTCTTCCCTATGGGGGCTGTCTACTTATATGAGCTTCAGCTAGAATACACAGCTTGAGTATCCTTCCAAGGTGACCCAGTGGCATGGTTACTGCCAGGCCTCTTTTCCAGTTCCTGGTGTTAAGTAAGGACCCCCTCGTTTATGCATTCATTCGGCAAACAGCCAGCACACACAGACCAAGAGCTGCAGTGGGTGCCGCAGCTACTAAATGTCTAGTGTTGAGGAGCACAGGGAATGGAGCATGGATACAAACGGAGACAAGGAAGGCTATCAAACAACCCAGGAGTGGTCAGTATTCTAGGAGAGAGCTGTCAAAAACTTAGGCTGAGAGTCATGGAGTCTGCCCGAGTCAGTCAGGCAGATGTCGTGGTCGTTGCACAGCCAAGAGGCAGGTGAGAGGAAGTGCATGTCCTCTCTCCAGATAAACACCAACTAACTGTGCAGGCATGTACCCCGATCACACCAACTGTGCCAGCATGTACCCTGATCACACCAACTGTGCTGGCATGGACCCTGATCCAATATTTCCTTCATCAGATTTTGTGAGATACTGATAAGATGGGCAGAATCCATAACCCAATATATTGTCCAACTTGCCACTATGCATTGTTAGAAAGGACATTGTTTCTTAAAGTGATTACTTTGCTGATGTCTGATCTGACTAGCTCAGTTAGAGAGGGAAGCACTATAAAGGCTTGCATATAGAAGCTGTCCTTTGGGTGGACTGTGTCACTCTGCAGAAAGCATCCTATGGGATCAGTACCACATCTATTCATCAATGAGCACAGGAACAGGTGCCACCTGTTGAAAATTACCACAAATTGGGAGGCAAGGCCAGTTTCCTGTGTCTTCTTTGATTAAGAAACAGTAATCAATAGGGTCTCTGATGTTTCTGTTCATAACCCTGGAAAAACCCATAGCCCTCTAGAGAGAATCAAGCACGGGACTACAGACAAGGCCTCCTCTGCTGGTTTTAGTGGGTCACACGGCTCCACTGAAGATGGAGGAAGAGGAAGACAACCCTCTGAGGTGTGTCACACCTCAGACCCCATATTCCCGAGGAGCGCTGAACCCCATCTTGTGGCCAGGGCTCAAACAGTTCAAATCAGACCCCCAACCATAATGCTCCTGCTCCTCTTTCCCACATGACTCTCTCTCTTCCCTGTGGATACATTGTACTTCCGCTGCAGCTCTTGACCTACCAGACAAGCCTTACCAAGAGCTATTCTTTTATCACAGTCTCCACTAAACTTTAAACTCCTCAGAACTGGGGCTGTGTTCTTCCTTTGTGCCTTGTATTGACATAATGAGAAATAAAACACTTGTTGGATCAAACTGCCTCAGCGATCAGTAACAGTAATACTGCAGTGAGTTAAGAGTTCAATAACAAAACGCACATTTCGGCACAGTGCAGCGGCACGTAAGTGGAAAGAACACATGCACTGCTTCTATCCATCACTTGCAGTCAGGAGACCTAAGACTGCTTGTGAGCCACACACACTGCTTACTTTATGTGCAGTCAGGAGACCCAAGACAGTGTGTGCTTGTGACCCATGGCAAACATTTCCACACTGCTGCCACAATGACTTTAGGACAGACTTTTAAAAGTTCCAGGAACACTTCCAGATTGTTGCTGAATAGTTTCAAAAATAAAAATAAAACCCAGTGGGTTGAGACCTTCCCCAACCACCTGGACAGAGGGATTCTCAGCTCCCAGAGCCATGCACCATGTCCTCCTCAGGTGGCTGGAGTCTCCTTGTCTTTTACCTCTCCCTTACACTCACGCAGCCTGTTTCACCACTCCCTAGCTCACAGATCCCTTCCATGGTCAGGAACAGGTAACAAAGGTCCCTGTACTCCCTCACCAGCCTGACTCCCGGGATTCTTCCCTGAGCTGCATCCACTCTAGCAAAATGATGATTGAGTGCCAAACATTAGACAGAACCTCTGTGAAAATTAAGTATGGACTCCCAGCGTGCTGTGTGTACAGACGTGCACACAGATGGACATGTGACAGTGAGTGTGTCCCTGTGTCTTAGATTCCCAGTGTGGTCTGTTTGTCTGTAAGTGTATTAGGTTCCTTGTTCACTTCAGCTCACTGCTCTCTATTTAGATTTCCGCTCACTGTTTCTTCTTCTCTTCTTGGATATTTTCCTTATTTTCTTGAGCAGACTCTCATGTACCATTGTTCTGACCTACCCGATGTACAGCTATGTTTAGAGATAGATACTGTTTCTTTCCCAATTATAGAGCTTAGATTATCCTGTTGGAGGAAAGTTCTCAGGATGCTGTAATAAGTACTTCCAGCCAGTTATCTGGAGACCTGAGTCTTCCTTCCCTGTAGAGCATAGTTGGCTAGACTAGAAAGGCACCACATGATTGTTTTTCAGTGTTTTGCACTATAGGCATTATTAGTATTTGGGCAAGACAAATCCTTGTCCCATATGGCGTTCTTAAATCCTGTAAGCTCTAGCATCCCTGACCTCTATACACTAGGGAAATAGAAAGATGAAAGGCCTCTCATTGCCAATAACCACCTACATGGAAAAATTTCATGCTGAATCCTTTGATTCTTTGGTTTTTCAGATGGGAATTATCCTCAAAATTATTAGCAAAGGCCCAAAGAATCTAAATATGATCTAGCTCTCATCTCTGCTCCTTGATGCAGACCCGAACATTCTACCACGTTCCAGCACATGGTCCATAAGTCCTTGGTATGCCATGTTCCTTCCAACTCCAGTGACCTTTGAACTTCTTACCCCCCTCTTCCCTGTCTCACCTCCTGTGCCTGCTCAGCTCTTATGAATTACACCACACATCTAACCAACATCTACAGAAATGTTCTCCTGGCTCTTAGACTAGAAAGAAGATCCTTGTTACAGATTCTAAGAACGATCCCTCTTAATATAAGTTAATCTATTTAATGTAAGTAGATGGGTCTATTTAAAATACATTCAAGTTTTTGTATTTCAATGACTATTTGCACCACTGGCTGTAAAGTCCACTGAGATTAAGGATGTCTGTTTTGTTCACCACTGACAACAGCTAACAGATTATCTGCCACATAAGGGCTCACAAATATTTAGCAAATTAGGGACATGAGTCCTGCACAGGACTCATCCAAACAAGAAGAGATATGTTCTCTAGGAAAAGATACAGTGAAGACCTCAAAGATGCCCACCAGGATAAGAAGTGGTCCAAGGGCCAGGGAGACGCCTTAGTCGGCCAAGTGTTTGCTTTACACGTGTTAGGACTCAAGGCTGGATTTCTAGAATCTAAAAAGGTGTGGTGGCTATGCCTGTGATCCCAGCAGTGGTGAGGTGGGTTCCTAGAAGTCTAAGGGCCAGCTAGTCTGGGCTCCAGGGTGAAGTCTGAAGCCTGTTAGAGAATGGGATTCAACAAAGGTGGCAAGTGCAGCAGGACTGACATCTAAGGCTGCCAGCACATGCACATATGAACACACACATAAACATACATAAATTAAAACAAAATAGTATGTGCATGCTGGTGCAGTATAACATGAGGACAGACAGCAGGAAAGGCTAAGCATAAGGGATGAGGAAGGGCGAAAGGCAGGAGAGGGGCCCAAGTTATGAAAAAGGACAAAAAGCCAATTGCTTTTCCAGCTCTAATTCTGTCATGGAATTTGTTTGTTGGTGGTGAATATGTGTATGAAATAAGTTAGATACTAAATGTGTAAAATTTAATGTGAAGTTTCGCAGTGTACATTCTGAATGCCTTTTCTAACTGAATAATGGTTCATTGAGTTGTATAGATTTTGGGTCTTTTTAATGTTGATGCGTGAAGTTTTCACATATTAACAAGTTTTTAAAAGACAAGAAGCTTGTACAATAAAAATGGAAACGGAACTAATATTAATTTTATACAGCTTCTATGCTGCTTATCCACTCCCACTGCAAACCTCATAGCCTAGAGGATCCTGCTCACACCTGTCCTTGCCAAGCTGTTGGGACATTCGGTTCCTGAAAACCCCTTTCTCATTTAAGATATCCAATAAGTGCACATTTGATGCTAAAATGTATCTCCCATGAAGTCAATACCATGGGTGCCATAGCACCTTATCAGAAATCCTTAACTCATTACCAATATGAACTTGGGGAAATGATGGAGCTTTAAGTATTGCAGCTAATAATTTCAGGCATGATCCAACTGTCTCCTATTTGGAATCCTGAGTGCTGTTATCTGTATACTCCATCTGTTTCCTCGGACTGATCTGTTGAGATGGTTCTATTTAAAAGCTACTTACCTACCA
>LR753977.1:75534-107298 GCA_902729485.2 Mus minutoides | reverse complement strand
AGACACACTCAAAAAGGACTCACAAAAGTAGAAATGGAAATGTATATATTATATACATCATGCATAGAAAAGCAAAGGTTCAAAAATATTTAGGGGATAGATTTTAACCATGCAGTTAGTTAGTTAGTTAGTTAGCTGCAGGCACTGGGTTATGTGTTAAAAATAATCTCAAACCAGGAGTAATGGCATTTACCTTTAATCCTGAAGGTAGAGGCAGGCGGATCTTTGTGAGTTCAAGGCCATCCTGGTCTACATAATGATTTCCAGGACAGTCAGGGCTACATAGAGAGAGACCCTGTCTTTAAAATACTATTCATATTGCTATTGAACTATAACCCAAAATGGACACCTTGGGAATTCAAGTTTCCTTTTTTTTTTCAGCAAAGACTTATTTATTTGCTCATTAAACTAACAATGTTCAGCTTTCATTTAGCATCTGTGGTTTCTCTTTTTATATTTTTATGTATGTATGTGTTGGAGAGGGCATACGTGTATATACATGTGCTTGTATGTATGGACAACCTTGACTGTGACATCACAGGGACTATCCTCCTTGGTTTTTGAGACAGTTTCTCACTAGGACATGGGGCTCACTCATGATCAGGCTGGCTGGTCAGCAAGCCCCCAGGAATCTTCCTGTCTCTGTGTCCTTGGTACTGGGCTTACAGGTACACAACACCTTCCTTACCTGGCTTTTTTACATGGGATCTGGGGCTCATATCCAGATGGCAAGCACTTTACAGACTGAGCCATTTCCCTATCTTCATGGCTTCTCTTTGGCACCTATGAGTTGTCAGCATACACTTACACACCATGACTAGGATTAATAAAATGAAGCATCATTTAAACACCGTGGTAACCATCTTGAGTAACATGACAACCAAAACAGCTACTAAATGGCTTACTGGAAGATAGAATCTATAGGTTATATTCGCTGGATAGAAGGACAACTCACACTCTGGCAAGTACAGAACAGGTGGTGAGAGGTTCATCACGTTCCTTGAAAATGTTCACAATTTAAAACTTACTAATTGTTTCTGGAATTTTCCACTTAATAGTTTCAGACCAGAGTCCATCTTTTTAGCTGCAGCTGACAAGGAAACTGCGGAAATCTACTCTGTATCATAGGAGAAATACTGTGTTTGATCAAGATGAATTCTCTAGGGAGAATCGTGGTTCTCAGAGAGTTGCCACCTTCCCTCAGCCATCCAGCCTGGGACAGCAGATAGCCAGAGGAAGAGATGCTCTCAGACAATCTCAGCTCATCTGGCTTCCTGTGCTGGGATCAAAGAATGGTGGTCTTCTTTCAGTCTAAACAAATACCCTGTTCCAGTAGCTGAAGGAGGCCCGGGCCTTGACCAGGTCTCCAGTAACACGTCTGTCTATACCTTTGATCCTTGATTGCAACTTGTCTGCCCTATAGCAACCTATCTTAAGAGGAACACCAATG
Source organism: Mus minutoides (assembly GCA_902729485.2). Lineage (NCBI taxonomy): Eukaryota > Metazoa > Chordata > Mammalia > Rodentia > Muridae > Mus > Mus minutoides. Next base: position 105,848 of record LR753977.1, on the reverse strand, counting down.
GCTTATGCTCTAAGATCAAGAATCGACAAATGGGACCTCATAAGATTTCAAAGGCAAAGGACACTGTCAACAGGACAAAACAGCAACCAACAGATTGGCCAAAGATCTTTACTAATCCTATATCTGATAGAGGGCTAATATCCAATATATGCAGAGAACTTGAGTTTCCTTTTGTAATAAAGATTATGTCAGCTAACTGAAGCTGAAAGAGGCCTTGGAATCTTTCTGATCTGTCTTAGTTTGTTACCAAAGCTATGATAAAACACTATGACTAAAAGCAACCCGGGGAGGGAAGGGTTGATTTCACTCACGGTTCCATACAGCAGTTCATCATCAAAAGCAGTGTGGGCAGGAACCTGGGGGCAGGAAATGATGCAGAGGCCATGAAAGAATGTTGCTTACTGGCTTGCTCTGTATGTCATGCTCAGCCTGCTTTCTTATAGAACCCTGGACCAAAAGCCCAGGGATGACACCATCCACGAGTTGGGCCCTCCTCTATCAATCACCAAAAAAAAGAAAAAAAAAAAAAAAAAAGCCTGCAGGCTTGCTCGCAGCCCAACCTTATGAAGGCCTTTTCGCAACTGAGTCTCCCTCTTCTCTGATGACTCTAGGTTGAGTTAAGTTGACATAAAATTTTCCAGTACAACTGACCCCTTGTCAATTTGACACACAACACATCACCATTAAACCCACAACCTTTCCTTTATTATTCACCCTCAATATCACACATTAATACAAACATCACAATGCAAAACACTTTACGAACTTAAAACATCCCACAGTCGCTGGGCGTGGTGGCACACGCCTTTGATCCCAGCACTCGGGAGGCAGAGGCAGGCGGATTTCTGAGTTTGAGGCCAGCCTGGTCTACAAAGTGAGTTCCCGGACAACAGCCAGTGCTATACAGAGAAACCCTGTCTCGAAAAAAAAATCCCACTGTCTTACAAATTCCAACATTTTAAATTTTCTGTCTCTTTAAAAATGTCAAAATCTGTTTTAAAATATGAACGTCTCTTAAAATTGGAAGACTCTCAATCACGGGCTCCTAGAAAGTCAAAACTAAGTAAAATACTTTCTTATTTCAAGAGAGTAGAACCAGGGCACAGTCACAATCAAAGCAAAGCAAAAATCAAATGCTAACTGTATAAATAACTCAGTGTCCAGTGTCTAGGACCCACTCCCGATCTTCTGGGCTTTGGTCAGTTCTCCAGCTCCACATCTTCAGCACACACAGCTTGTCTTTTAGGCTCCAGATGATACCACTCAATTGCTGCTGCTATTCTTAGTAGTCATCCCATGGAACTGGCATCTCCAAAATACTGGGGTCTCTTGTTGCACCTGAACTACACTTTCACCAGTACCCTCTCTTGGCTATACTCAGGGACTCCAACCATGCCACACAATGTCCAGCATCAGCTATTCTCCATGACCCTTCAAGCCTTCGAAACTAACACCTCCAGGGTGACTCTTACTACCAAGTTCGGCTGCCAGCAGGAGGTATGTTCAAACCCAGCTTCTGTGAGCTGAGCCTGAGAAAACACTTTCCAGAAGACTTCACTTCAATAATGATGGCCTCTTCTTAATCACAGCTGATTCTTCAGCCCCAGCTGTCCCAGCAAATCAAGCTTTTCAGTTTAGTGGTCCAGGTCTCTTGTTAATCACAGCTGATTCTTCAGGTCCAGATAACCAGATACCACAGACTCTACACACAAATGGTACAGTAGAGTCTTCCCTCTGAGACACTTCACAAGCCAGGCCTCCACTATCTGTACTGCCCACAACGTTCCCTTTTGTAAAATTTTTAACATATACATCTATACATGAGTACATTGTAGCTGTCTTCAGATGCACCAGAAAAGGGAGTTTGATCCCATTACAGATGGTTGGGAGCCACCATGTGGTTGCTTGGAACTGAGCTCAGGACCTCTGGAAGAGCAGTCAGTGCTCTTACCCGCTGAACCATCTGTCCAGCCTCCACCACCACCACCACCGCCCTTAAAAACAAAACATAACGAATAACAAAATAAAATACTACACTATAAAGTGAAACCCATCAAATAGAAGTTGGACAAGACAAGCCATCAGAGAAATAAAAGAGCCCAAGAGCAGACTCACTCACACATTCAGGATTCCCATCAACGTAAGCTGAGTGCTATAGTATATGGTGCCCTCGCACAGACCCAGGCAGGTCCTGTGGTTGCTGCTTCTGTCTCTGTGAGCTCATATGAGCTTTGCTCAGTTGATTTAGAAGGCCTTGTTCTCCTGGTGCCTTCCATCCCCTCTGTCTCCTCACTCCTTCTGCTTCTTCTTCCCTGAGCTCTGATGGAAGGGAGTTGATGGAGACATCTCATTTAGAAAGGTCTTTCTCTCTGCTCGCAACTTCTTACCTTCCAAACTCCCATAAAGCAGCCTACTGAGCTCTCAACACTCAATGGCTTTTCTAGCCCAAAGTTCCAAAGACCTTCCATATCCTCCCCAAAACAACATGGTCAGGTTGGTCACAGCACCCAGTGTGCCCCTCTCCACTTTGTCGATGAAAACAGTGAAGCCTGGCAGAGATAAATGGTTTTCCAGTCTGTGAAATGGACAAGCCAAGCACTGGCTAGGGTCACGAAAACATGTTTAATCATGCCCAAAACAAAAGCGATATCACACCTGGGATCATAACAAACGGATGTCTCCTGGCTAGACAAGAATTATGCTTTGGAAATTAGGAATGACAACTTGTAACCAAAATTACTCCTATTCAAGGTGCTAGAATGTTATAAATACATACAATGATTAAACTTATATACAATGTATAAAATACATGAGCATAAATAATGTGAATTGATATACATCTTGATACAGTAAGCTTCTCCACATCCTTAGACTTGTATGTACCACACAAGAACTTCAGGGTGCTGCCCGCATGTGTCATGGTGGTTCTGGAAGGACTGCAGTGCCCTCTGCAGTTTCAGCAAAAGGAAACAACGTGCTTGGGAAAATAAATGAACCAAAACATCAACTTGTCTCCGAAATTCACTTTCCCTTCTCAGAGGGGATGAAAATACCCATATAGCACCACACATTTTAAGCAAGGTACACCATAGAAGAATCTATTTACATGGAAATAAGTGAAACATTTCATACATACATGTAAATAACGTCAGATTGTTTTGAAAACCGCACAGTTGCCTACGGTGGGCAAACTAACAACACCATTAAGCTTCAAATTTAGGACTATTTCTCACTTTGACTCTTCTGGTATTTGAATTGTATTTTTATACATGCATTAATCTTATGACAAAAGTTAGTAACAATTACCTATTAAGAAAATAGCATGTATGCACATTTCACGGATCTCTTTCCAGAAAGAGTGGATCTGGAGAGGAGAGGAGCTGTGAAGGAACTGAGAGGAGGAGAGAGAAGGGAACTGCATGGTATGAAAAAATATATTTTTTAATAAAAGAGAAAAAATAAAACCTGGTGGTTATTTTCAAATATAATAATATAGATTTATATAAAGAAAAAGAGTCTCTTTCTAGATGTATCATAACTTCATATGCATTGGTTAATCTCTTTGCGTCTCCTGACCGCTGTCTTCTGTTTTGCAGTTTAGCAAAGAAAGCAGAAGAGTACAGACAAGCTCACAATATGGCAACCAAAATAAATCCACAATTAATAGATTCCGCTTCATATACTATTTTTATCCACTAACCAGTAACTTCAGCCTGTGGGAAACTAAGATTTACGTGTTTTTAATTATATGAATAGGTAACACTGTAAAAGTCCTGGTACAGAAACAAGGGGTAAAAAGCTACTTGGAAAATTTATTGAACTGACATTCCAGAATGAGGACACCAATTTTATAGACATAAATTTTTGAATGTTATTTCTGAAGGTTATAAATAAAGGGTATAAAGAAGAACATAAAGCAGAAGCAAGAGACAAGGGAGCTGTTATTTTGTGCAGAGAATAAGCTCCAAGAATGTATGTTTGTGGAGAGCCCAGAATCACATGGAAGCAGCCTATCTGGGCAAAAGCCTGTCTGCCACATACAACAGCCAGTGAAGAGGATAGGGAGTCTGTTCTTCAATGTGTACCAAAAGGAGAGATACAAGAGAGTGATAGGAAGTGAGGCCAGAGTGTAGCCAGGAGCCAATGTGAGGACTGCAGATGTAGCTGAGGCCATGTGGCATGTTGTACTGGCTAGTTTTGTGTCAATTTGACACAGCTGGGTTATCACAGAGAAATGAGCTTCAGTTGGGGAAGTGCCTCCATGAGATCCAGCTATGGGGTATTTTCTTAATTAGTGATCAAGGGGGAAAGGCCCCTTGTGGGTGGGACCATCTCTGGGCTGGCAGTCTTGGGTTCTATAAGAGAGCAGGCTGAGCAAGTCAGGAGAAGCAAGCCAGTAAAGAACATCCCTCCATGGCTTCTGCATCAGCTCCTGCTTCCTGACCTGCTTGAGTTCCGGTCATGACTTCCTTAGTGATGAACAGCAGTATGGAAGTGTAAGCTGAATAAACCCTTTCCTCCCCAACTTGCTTCTTGGTCATGTTTGTGCAGGAATAGAAACCCTAACTAAGACACATGTGTTTATCATGGTGTGAGGCCCTGGGTCAATGTCCCACACAAACACCCCAAAAAAGAAAGAAAGAGGGAGAGAAGGAAGGAAACCAATCAGGATCTGGGCACTGCTAGAAGAGTCTGAGTTTCATCCTCAAGGGAATGAGAGTAAAGAGGGGACACTGGGTGTCTTGAGACAGTGACATGACTGACATGTTTTTAAAGTCGCTGAAGTTTTTTCACTGAGAGTAGACCAACAGTGGGAATGGGTAGGAGTCGACACAAAAAGACATCCAAGGACCAGTCATCAGTAGAAAAAGTCAGAAATGGCTATGTTCTGGAGTATCTGTGGCAACCCTTAAACAATGTCCAGGTATGTTGATCATAGATGTTAATAGCAAAGAGTGTGAGCTGTGCACCACTACATCATAGTTTCCATACTAGGTAACTGGAAACATAGGTTTGCCATCAACTGGGAGGCTGACAACCACTTAAGCACATTTTCAAGAGAAATTTGTTTTTAAGCTTTGAATCAAAAGTTTCCTCGTAAGATCACAATTTGACTACTTGGTATCTGGCTGGAGGCAGAGTTTTGGGAAGTTTCAGAGCCTGTAGAAGCTAAGTCTTAAATGTCAAATGTAAGTCTTGCGAGTGAGGCCCCTGATGGTTGTATACTGTTCCCGCGTCTAACCTCCCTCCCTGTCATGTGATTGGTCATGATGTGAGTAGCCCCTGCTACATTCTTCTTCTGCATCAACTTTGCTTTGCTCTTCCCACCCGACGAACTGAGACTCTGAATGTATGAGCCAACACAATTCTTCCTTCCCATAGCTGCTGCTGGCAGCTAGTTTAGTTACAGCAACATAAACTGAGCTTTCCTACCTCAGCCTTCGACTCCACGGCCACTGTTGCCCAAGAAGAACCAGATTATCATCTATGGACTCCTTTTTCAGCAGGAAGCAATGGGAGCCAAGAAGGGTGTCCACATGTCCAAACATCAGAAGCTAGCAGACAAAGAGAGGTCAAGCCTTCTTGTCATGAAGGCCATGCAGGTCCTTCAACCTCAAGGCTCGTTGAAAGAAGAGTTTGCCTGGGAACATTTCTAGTGCACCTTCCAACCAAGGTCTCTGAGACCACGTGGGGGGGGGGGGTCATGCTATGCTTCAGCCCTCCTCCAGGCTCTGCCTTTGAGAGGTCCAGAGGATGAGAGACCTGCTAGACTAAGCCCTACAGAGACACCTATGTGTCCCTGGTACTCAAGGAAGCTGAGTCTGGGGCTGGGTTAGCAACTGATTCCAGTTCAGCAGTCAAGGTGGTCATGGATGGGGTTCCTCTATGTAGCCCAGGCTGTCCTGGAACTAGCTCAGTAGACCAGGCTGTCCTTGAACTCACAGAGACCCACCTGCCTCTGCCTCCTAAGGGGTGGGATTAAAGGTGTACATCACCACAATTCAGACAGGTTTTGTCTGTCTAGCTTTGGCTGTCCTGTTCTGGAACTTGCTCTATAGACCAGGCTATCCTGTAATGCACAAAGATCCACTTGCCTGTTTTTCTGAGATACTGGGATTAAAGGTGCGCTACATCAACATCAGGCACTTTGCTAAATTTTTTTCTAACACTGAAGCAAAATTAAGCTCCTTTCATAAAAACAACAGCAGCAAGAGAGAACGAATGCTCAAATGTCTCTTCTGTCCTTGTTATTCAGATGACTGTGAAAAAAAATTACTTGGACCTACACAACGTGATACAATTACAACATTAGCTAAGATCGTGTATTGGGAGTAAAAAAGTCGTTTAAACTATGATACCTAATAATCATTCACTTGTTTGCGTGCAGTCCCTCTGCTCTTGTTAACGGCTAAGTAAACCCCAATGGCTCTGACTAGCAGCTATTCCAATGTATCAAGCTTTCAGTTCCTTAGTTATGACAGAGAATTTTTCCCTCCGCTCTCGTATCAATAAAGATGATTTCTAAAAAATACAATGGTTATGTTACTATTTATTATGCACTGCCTGCTTCTTCCACAAGAGTGCCTTTCATGAGAAGCTCGCATGCTTACTAACCTCTTTGGTTCTCTGCAGCCGGGAGAGACAGAGATACTTATGCGTATTACTACCTATCCTAAAAGAATAGTAACCACATGTACTCTACCGTAGTCATGCTTGTTGTTTTCTAAGCCTGGAAAAATATCCAACATGGTTGCAGGGCATTTGATCACACTGAGAACCCCATGATTGGGTTATGTACTGGAAAACAGCTGTTTGTAGTTGTGGTGTGGGTCGGCCCTAGCACACACCTTTGATCACAGCCATTTGGATTTACTTAGAATAGGAAAAATAATGGAAAATAAGAGGAAGTCAGGAGGACAGATAAAGAGACGCACAGGAAATGGAAGGGAAATTGAGGGGTTTTTGCTATGTCTTGCAGAAGGAGAGCTTCCATTAGGAACATCAGCTGAGGAGGAAGGTCAGCTGGGTGCTTCCTCTGACTCTGAGCTAGCAGGCTTTTATGCCCAGCATCTGGCTCCCTAGGCTTCTTTGGTAAAATCAAACAATTGTTATCTGGGTAAAACAACACAACATAAAACAGTTTCACAATGAATATCTCTTTTTCTGTACTGTTAGGAATTGACCAGAATGATTAGGATCCCCAGCTCTGGCCCCCTTTCCAGTTCTTATTTTGAGAGTGATTAAACTGCCCCCATTGACCTTGAGCCATCAAGCACCATCTCTTTCTCATTAGTGTATATTAATTGTACAAGACATTTCATTTTGTTATGACATTTTCATACCTGAATATTATGTCCAAATTCACCTCCTCTGCTACCCTCTCAGTCCCTCTTTTTTTCCTTCTAATAATTATCTCTTGATGAACAGCATAGAGCATATAGTGGAATATAGTCAATCTTTAATAAATACTGCCTGCTATATAATGTTAGCAAAGATAGTGTGACAAAATCACAGCTGTGAAAATAATACTCTTGCTCTCAAAATCCCTTCCTTGCCTCTGAGCCTTTATTGACATAACGTTTCTTCCCCTTCATAGGTTCGTTCCCTACAGCTAAATATATATTTGCCCAGTTTAAAAAAAGAAAGAAAGAAAAGTTAAAACAGGGCAGGGAAGCTGGCTCAGTGAGTAAAGTCACTGGCTGCCAAGCTGAAGTTGTATCCCTGGAACCCACGTGGTAGGAGAAAACTGACATCCCCAAACTGTCCTTGGTTGCCTGCCTGAGGCTGAAGGTTAAGTCCTTGTTGCTTGGCGACACCACATACTTCAGACTTGTCAGGAATTGGGAAATTCCAGCTGCTTCTGAGCTGGGAGCCTCGTCTCTAAGGTGTAGCTTTATTATTTTGGGAGTCTGTTGGATTTCTCTAACTAACAACATGAAAAGAAGCGTTCCATGCCTAGTACTGGGGATTTCTCAGGTAGTCCATGCTCTAGTGTGCAGCATTGTCACGTCCCCACACCATTTTCCCAGTTGTCAATGATTCTCTTCCCTACATCAGGCTCTTAGACTCACCGTCCAGAGAAATGAAAGTTAGAGAAAGGAAACAACAACGCCTCAAAGCAGTTCCAAAAGAAAACAAAATCTTCCTTTCCTGGCTGGGCAGTGAGTTCCCATTGGAAGCTTTAAAACAAAACAAAAGCTGTTTTTGGTTTGGTCTGGTCTGGGGTTCTTGTTTGTTTGTTTTTTAAGATTATAATTCTTTTTTTTTTCTGCAGGTGTGACTCTAACACAAAACCTCTCTCCAGATCCGAGGATCTCAGTTCCTGGATCTCCGAGTCTCCCCCGCCTTCCCCATCCATGGGCTCGCCCCGCCGTGCACCGCAACCCCCGCTCGCCGCGGCACTTGGACTGTCCCGTGACGTCATGACGCTGCGCCGCCCAATCCGCTGCGACCTTGGGGATATTTTAAATTTAAAGGCGGGGCGGCCCGGAAGCTCTGTCGGCGCCGTTGCTCTCCTCCGTTTCCCTTAGTCTGCAGCGGACAGGATGGCCGAGGAGGCTGCAGTGACTGTCTGTGTTCGTGTGCGACCCCTCAACAGCAGGTAAGCGGCCTGAGGCGGCCTGGGGACCTGCGTCCCAGCCCGCGCTGCCCCGGGTCACACCGACGCCCGGGAGCAGGACTCGCTGTTTCCCCCGAAAACACGGTCAGACTGCATGCTGCTCTGCTCAGGAGACACTGCCTTCCTCGCCTGATGGACGGAGACAGTGAATGTTCATTAATGGAAAAGGGTCGGAAATGCCAGAAAGAAAAGACCAGAGGGGGTTGATGAAGTCTACTGTGTTTGCTGGCTTCTGGCCATCAGCTAGAGATGCTAAACCTTGAGACGTTCACGAAATTGGGATTAAATGGGTGGGCGATAGGCGAGATTCTCAAAATTGGTTATTTCTTGCATTTAAGTTCCTCCCCTAATTTGGGAAAAGCTGTCTCCTAGTTAGCTTTAGCTGTCGACTTGACAGCCAGCTATATCTAAGGGAGTCTCAACTGGAGGATTACCTGGGTGACGTTGGCCAGTGGGCATGTCCTTGTGGTGAAATCTTGGTTCCTGGTTGATATGGGCAGTGCTTGGGCCACGCTGGGTGGGTCCATTCTTACTCATGGAATTCAAGGCTGTGTAAGAAAGCAAAAACCAGAGAGAGCAAGACAAACCGTGTTCTTCATGAATTCTGCCTCCGCTCCTGCTTGAGACCCTGCCCTGACTTTCCCTGGGGCTGATATAAACCTTTTCCACTCCAAGTTGCTTTTGGTCATAATATTTTACCACAGCAGCACAAAGCAAATTAAAACAATATATCTACAGATATAAGCCATTAACAATACACAGAAAAAAACAGTGTGGAGAATGTTGAAAGAGCCATTAAGCCTTCAGAGACATGGGGTACCTGGTGTCAAGAAAACACCAACACTACAGAATAGGTGGTTCGTTGATTGATAGATCACAGAGATTCAACTTCCAGATTGCTTGACTGATGCGGTGTTTGGTATGTATAGGAATTTAGAGGAAGATGGCACTGAAGAGGTTAGTGGTGTCTGTCATGGTGGCACAGGCATTTAACCCCAGCACTTAAAAGGCAGAAGGAGGTGTATCTTAGTTGTAGACCAGCCTGGGCTACCTAGTGAGTTCCAGGCTAACAAGGTGAGACAATGTCTCAAAGTAAAGAACAGAAAGAGATTAGTGACATAGTTCCGGTGATTTAGGGCATGTTAAGTATTCCAGAAGGTTCCAGAAGTTTTTCTTAAAGATTTCAGAGAGGAAGTAGAGCCCATGCAGCCAAAGCTAGTTATGAATATAGTTCAACATAAAATTATATTACTTAAAACTTCAATTTGCAGCTGGGCGTGGTGGCTCACGCCTTTAATCCCAGCACTGGGGAGGCAGAGGCAGGCGGATTTCTGAGTTCGAGGCCAGCCTGGTCTACAAAGTGAGTTCCAGGACAGCCAGGGCTATACAGAGAAACCCTGTCTCGAAAAGACAAAAAAAAAAAAAAAAAAAAAAAAAAAAAAAAAAAAAAAAAAAAAAAAAAAAAAAAAAAAAAAAAAAAAAAACCTTCATTTTGCAAGAGGTTTGGGGTTTTGCTTTTTATTTTATTTTAGTTTTTGTTTGTTTATTTGGTTTGAGGGCGGGGTTGGTTGGTTTTGGTTGGGTGGTTGGTGGTGTTTTGAGATGGGGTTTCACCGTGTAGCCCTAGCTATCCAGGAACTCAGTTCCATAGACCAGGCTAGCCTCCAATTTATAGAGATCCACCTGCCTCTGCTTTCCTAGTGCTGGGATTAAAGGTGTGTGCCACCACTACCCAGATTTTTGAAACTTTGTATTGCAAGGTTCTGGGTAATACAAGATCTCTCCCCAGCTCAGTAGCTCTCAGTTTCCCAGTCTCTGTGCCACACTCTTAGCACTGCTGGCCCACTCTGCATGTGGACTGACTGGTGATGTCATGACCCACCCTGCACCTCTGCAAGGCTCAGTCAGCTGTGAAGTTGACATTTCAAAAATAAGGGGGAAGGCACTGGGCGTGGTAGGCACCTTAGGTCTTCTGTATTTTCCTGGGCTGCAGCAGGTGGTGGGATGTCAGAGAGGTTGGTGGCCACTAAACTGCACCCTACTCTCTCAGAGCTGGCAGTTTGCAGAACAAAAGAATTATAATCTTTAAGAAATAAATTAAACCAGACCAAACCAAACCAAAAAAAAAAAAAAAAAAAAAAAGCTTTTGTTTTGTTTTAAAGCCTCTAATGGGAACTCACTGTCCTGCCAGGAAAGGAAGATTTTGTTTTCTTTCCAAACTGACTTGAGGTGTTTTCCATTTCCTTCCTTTGTAGATGACAAAATTATGTCTTATATGAAAAGTCAGACACCCCTAGAAAAGGGTCCCAATTCATAATGAGAGTCGCACCCTGAACTGTTCTTCCCCGCTGGGTACTTAGAATGACAGGCTTCAGTATGGAACTGGCAAGAAGCAGACCTTGAGCTCCATTTAGGAGAGTTGAGTCCCGACCTTTCCAGAGTAGGCGCTGTATGTTACTGCTATTCTTCAGAACATGAAATGTTGTAAATTATCCTTCCTGTTATGTGACCACCAGAATCACTTACTAAAATGTGGCATTCCATTCTTCCAGAGAAGAAAAACTTGGAGAAGACACCCAAATTTACTGGAAAACAGATAACAACGCTATTTATCAGAGCGATGGGGGTAAATCATTCCAATTTGGTAAGTTTATGATGGCATCCATCACCTCGTAGCCAGGTGGTGGTGACCTCTAATCCCTGCACTCTACAATCTGATAAGGGATCAGGAGTTCAAGGCCAACCTGAACTGCAAAGGTGTTCTAAATTGAGCTATTTTCCCAGACCCTAGGTTGTCATCTTATTAAAACTAGGAGGAGAACATTTTGAGCACAGAAGTATAGGAAATAAAATGCTTCCTAGTAAAGAACTGTGTTTTTTTTTTAATATACTAATATTTTTTTAAGGTAAAACAGTATGATTAAGAGATCATAAAAGCAAGATTAAAAGTTTCCCAAGCATTTGGACTCTATACTATATAGGTTTTGGTGGCCCTGAATGTATATAGAAGATTTGAACTCATCAATTGCCTGAGGCTGATGGTATTAAAGTACAAACATCTACCAGCTCTGCTTAATCTGAATCCTAACTGCACAGTGTCTGCATGGCGCTTGGCTCCCCATTTTCCCTGAAGATAAGTGTGGTTCTGATAGAAGCAGAACGATGGTAGGGGTTCTTTGCCATCACATTCTCCTGTTTTAAAGATCACCATAGAAAGTGTCCCTTTTTTTTTTTTTTTTTTTAAGTTTACTAACAAAAGTAAAGAGTGGCAGACTTAGCAATGCAAATGCCTGAATATAGCAGGCAGGGGACTATTTCCTGTAACTAAATATCACAGGCAGGTGACTAATTCCTGTAACTTTTTTTTTAAAAAAATTAGGTGTTTTCCTGATTCAACTCAAGCTAGGCTCTTAAAAAACAAGATATGTTATAAAACAAAATTTCTCAAAAAATAATAGCAGCTCACATTTCCTATATATTAATATGCTGACAATAATTCTGTAGAGATGATAATGTACCTGTGTTACACATTAGAGGCAGGGGCCCAACATTTCTCAGTCTAATCAGGATTGGTACTAACATGGTCTAGAACCTGTCTCAGCCACTATGCCCTGCTGACCCTGAAAATACACAGGGTTGTTGACATATATGGTTTTCTATGTGAAGAAAGTAAGGAAATGTCCTAAATAGTTTACCATTCTAGATCCTGACAGTTTATTTCTTTGGGCAATTACTAATTCTTTGAAAATTCAGTTGGTATGTTTGATTGAATTTCCGTGATCTCTTTAGATCGTGTCTTTGATGGCAATGAAACCACTAAGAATGTGTATGAAGAGATCGCGGTGCCGATCATCAGCTCCGCCATACAAGGCTACAATGGTTTGTATTCACTTCAAGTCGCCCATTTCTTAGTGTTGATGGTTTGACTCACTGTAAGTCTGTTTTGAATCTTCTCAACTGTATCCCTAATGTATCTATTTCTTTTGCCTGTTTTTACAGGTACTATATTTGCCTATGGACAAACTGCGTCAGGAAAAACACACACGATGATGGGTTCCGAAGATTGCTTGGGAGTTATACCCAGGGCGATTCATGACATTTTCCAAAAGATTAAGAAGGTAATTACCTCAAACTTCCTAGCACAGAGTCAAGTAGTGACAGCTGAGTGGCAATTGCTGTTTTCTTTGTGTAACAACGAAAGAGAAAAGGAGATTTGCGATAGGAAAAGGAGAAAATCAGAGCACTGATTCACACTTTCTAGTACTTGAGCCTGAAACAGTATTTGCAACAAAAAGTAGACTAAGTTAAGCCGTAGGGAATCCTATCAGAAGAGCTATTAGTTCCACATTAGCCTGTCAAGTTACTAGTACATCTTAGGAAGTAGATGTGAGTTACAGAGGATGAAAGCGGTAGGCCGCACCGCACCTACATCTGTTAGGCAAGCTTGCTTTCAGATGAGCATTTTCATTAAGGTAAAAGCATCTAACTTCAGGGCTTTCTTTGTAGCCTAGGCAGTGAGCCTGGGCGCCTCCTTCCTCCTCGCTATAGTATCGTTTTCATTATCCTGAAATACTGCTTTTCTGCCTTCTGTCAGAATAGCACCGTGGCTCCTGTTGGCTCTTTACTCTCGGTGTGAGTGGACGGTGCTGGTTTATAAATGGGGTACTTTCTGATGTTTGACGCATGCTGTTTTCTCCTAGTTTCCTGAGAGAGAATTTCTCCTACGAGTTTCTTACATGGAGATCTACAATGAAACCATTACAGACTTACTCTGTAGTGCTCAAAAAATGAAACCTTTGATAATTCGGGAAGACATCAACGTGAGTAAAAGATCTGGATGACTGCATTGGGTCAGCCCAAGAATGGGTCGGTCTATCAGCAGTCACGTGGGGCCAGAGATGGCATTCGGGGTCCCACAAGCATGGAGAGGAAAGTCACTGATTGCTTTTCTGTGTGTCTAGCTCCCCTGGACCCAATTTATACTCAGTAGCCACACAGATGGCCCGAATTAACTAACTGAGTCCCTTACTAAGTCATGTTGGAACAGTGATGGGGGCAGATAGAGCAAGGGAGAGGAGGAATATCCGGTTATATTAGGACAGGGTCATGTAGCAAATGCATGGATTTAGTAAAACCTTGGTGAATTAAGGTGACTAAGGGTATAAAGTGTATTTGATACAGAAAGTATAAACTAAAAAGATTCTGTCCCAAACGCCTATTCTAAGTGTATGAAAGTTCACAGATTTGGAGTCTGATTAATTTCAGTGTATAATGTTTATATTTATTTGCAAGGTTTTTTTTAAATAATGAAGTTTATAAAGTAAAAGATAATTTTGTGTTCAATGTACACAGGAAATTGTGAATAAGTTGCTTTCTCTACAAAGTAATGGTTCCATTTTTTACTTTGCCAAATTCTACAATGGATTGTAACTTTGGAAGCAAACTTTCTTTCTCTAATCTTTTTATGATTATACTATTTTCAGAGGAATGTATATGTTTCTGATCTCACAGAAGAAGTGGTTTATACAGCAGAAATGGCTTTGAAATGGCTCGCAACAGGAGAAAGTAAGACTGCTGAATTTTTAAAGTCATATCAAAACCATAAAGTCACATTTTTATTGAACTAAAATAAGATAGTCTTCAAGTTAGACTTGAGCTAAAGTAAACCTCATGGTTTGTCTTGGATTTTAAATTAATGCAATTGATATAACTCGTTTTTACAGAGAACAGGCATTATGGAATAACCAAAATGAATCAAAGAAGCAGTCGTTCTCATACAATTTTTAGGATGGTAGGTAATTCTGTTTCTCCCTATATTTGGTCTTTCCAAAGAAGAATTTGCTCATTTTTGACAAATTGCCTTTTCTGTCTAGATCCTGGAAAGTAGAGAAAAGGCTGAGCCTTCTAATTGCGATGGCTCTGTCAAGGTGTCTCATCTGGTGAGTGTTTAGAAATCATAACTTTCTGTGTGGGCCCAAAAAGACAGGTTGTCTATTAGATGATGGCTTTACTAAGAACAGTTTACTAAGTAGGAAGAGAGGGTCAGTAGTTGGCAGCGAGTGGTCGTAGGAGCAGCCTCGGGTGTAAGGGTTAGAGCATCTTTGTTTCTGAATGTGATGTCTACAGAATTTCAGCTCAGTCTCCTTCCAACCACCGACAAAGTCAGAGCTTTATGTCTCTTTCCTGAGAGCTGAATTTTAGAATTTGGATCTGTTTCTTAAATCCTAGTCAGAGTAATTTAGAATTGTCTGATAAAAATAACAAAAAAACTAGGTGGAAAAAATAGTCTTTGTTTGCAGCAGGGAGAAAGCATGCTGATAAATGGGGGACTTTGTTTTACTCTCAGTGGTCAGCCTTAGGACCTTCTACATGCTAGGCAGTGTTCTACCACTGAATGCCACCCCCAACTTCTGGCCCATGAGCAGTATTTTAGACCATAAATCTCTTAAACAGAAAAGAGATAAAATGTTCGTTGTTTAAAAATAACACATTGCACAGCCTCTGCTTATTACACAGTCACTGAATATGAGCAGTATGCAAACATTGCTTTTTGCCACATGAGTAAACCTCCCATTAACCTCCTCCTTTATCAGGCTCTCACCATGTCGGCCAGGAGTGCTTTAAAATCATAATTTGTCTGCCTCACCCTCCCAAGTGTTGCGATTGTAGGTACTGCCAAGCTCTGAGAAAGCAGTGCTAACATGTAGTCCTAACTTCACTGAGAAAGCAGTGCTAACATGTAGTCCTAACTTCACTGAGAAAGCAGTGCTAACATGTAGTCCTAACTTCACTGAGAAAGCAGTGCTAACATGTAGCCCTAACTTCACTGAGAAAGCAGTGCTAACATGTAGCCCTAACTTCCCTTAGTAGCAGAGCCTCTACCTAGCCCATGTCTTTTCCAAGTCTGACTTGTGACATTAACGTTTCTTAGTTATAATACTCTTTTTTTTTTTTAATGAATAAAATTTTTTTCTCTTTTTTTTTTTTTTTTTTAATTATCTTTAATCTTTTCCTACAGTCTAGTTGTTATTCCCCTCCTGGTCTGACTTGACAGTTTCTCATGCCATTTCCCCACCCCTCCCATCTCCAAGGATGTCCCCACCCCACCAGACCTTCCCACTCCCTGGAGCCTCAAGCCTCTCGAGAGTCAGGTCATCTTCTCTGACTGAGTCCTCTCTGCGGCCTCGTAATCAGCTGGGGCATGCTTGGTGTGTGCTGCATGGCTGGTGACTCAGGGTCTAAGAGATCCTGGGGGTCTAGGTCAGTTGAGACTGCTGGTCTTCCTCTAGGGTCATCCTCCTAATACTCTTAGCCTGTTTATTTTGTTTGTTCCTGGCTGATTTGCCATGTGTGTATCTTTGGATCCAGCCTGTCAGCCTATCTACCTCCTGTGAAACTCTGTAGGATAGAAGTGTTTCTTTTTGGATCCATCTTCTGGCTCTCTGGATGGCTGCTTTCTGACTGTCTCATGGCCTGGGGGAATGTCCCTCTCCAGCTTCAACAGCTCTGCATTGTGTATATTGTCTGTATTGTCTTCTCTTACCCAGCTGTCGAAATTGAGAGGGTTCTGTGGCTTTTCGGGTTCATCTGTATTGATGAGCTTGCAAATTAGTATAAACATTTACTTTAGTAAAGATTTCTGAATTCTAATTTATGTCTCCCTCAAGATTTCTATGTTAATGTACACTACCTGTATCTAAAATCTCAGTGTATCCAAAACCAGTCCTTCCTTCCACAGTTAACTGTTCTTCTTATAATTTTTTTTTCCCAGAAAAAAACAACTTTCTACACCAAGGCAGGAAACCTAAGTCTTGGTGAGCTCTTTCTGAAGTTGTCCCATTTCCTAGCTGATTCCATCTTGGTATAGTTCTGTGTGCATTGGGGTCTAGATTGCCATGTCTCTTGATTCACTACAGTGGTCTAGCATGTGGCCTCCATGGCTCCAATCTTCCTTTCTCAGTGCATCCTACAGATTTGTAAGAATACTAAGTACTATTCTGTTGGCCACTCCCAGCTGATGTCCCTTAACTTCCTTCCAAAGCCCCAGTCTCCAGTGCCTGGGGACAAACACTGATTTTCACTCTACTCATCACTACATGGCCTCCGTGTGCACTGAACTGTGTGCTCTATCTAGATAATCTGTCTGTAGTGGGCACTGTGAAAGGAAAATTAGAGTGTTGAGCTTGGGCCATAGAACAGGAGTATACTCCATAACTACCTGTAAACCCTTGAAAATCACCACAGAGAAAGGAAGCTTCTCTTCTCTTTTAGGGCATTTAGGAAAATGACCATCGCATGAGCGTGGTGCTGGGCTCAGACAGAAGATGCCTTGCCTCTGCTACTGCATCTCGGGTCATTGTACTTGGGCTGTCCTGAGCTAGGCTGCGCCCTTCACATCTGCATCCCACGGCTGAATTCTGCCTGGCCACAGCTCTTGACTCCTCTGCCACTCTGCACTCAGGCCACGGGTGTTCCTATAGGACGGTGTATACCCTGGCCCCTGCCTATGGTCATCCATTCACCAGTGGTGCCGCAGTGTCCTTTCTTGGGTTTGGTGGATGTTTGCTTTGGCTTATCAGGACAGGGTGGCCTAGAACTCTGCATAGTCTGAGCTAGCCTGAAACTCACTCAGGAGGCAAGGCTGGCTCGAAACTAATGGTGCTCCTCCTCCCTTTGCTTCCCAGGCTCTAGGGTTACAGGTGAGCAGCTAGTTCTTTCTGGGTTGGTAGCAAAAACCCTAAGGGGGTCTGCATTGGAAATCAGCATGCTGACCTTTCTGTATATACAGCTGTTGCTGTTTAAACCTTCATCTGACTCCCTCTTTGTCGTTCACATGGCCTAGTCTCATGCCTTCCCTGTCCCTCTTTGCCCTTTGCCAGCTGCCTCTTTGAATCTTCTCATGTATTTATATATCTCTTCCCTCTTCTCAGAAATCATCTTTGTAGACGTAAGGTCTGTGAGAGCAGAGCATTTGCGTGGCTCTCTGCTGTTGTTCCCGCACCTAATGCACAGTCCAGAGTGTAACCGATAACCTGTTTTTCAGCGAGACTTATAAAAATTAAATAGAGACCAATGCTTTAACCTTGCTACAGTGCAGTATGGTACACACATGGCCAGCCCAGCAAACTAAGCCCTGTAAGAAGCCTGACCTCTAACGAGCTCGCACATGCAGTTACGGATGCATTCATCTTAGGTGTGCAAGAAGATGGGTAAAGATAGTAAGGTTCCATTGAGAAGAGTGTTTAGTGTTCCCTTGGTTCTTGAGTACTGAATGAGGATGGACTAAAACATTAGAAGTAAAAGGAGCAACAAAAACTCCAGCAGAGGCCAGGTTGCAAAGAGGACGTTCTCCTTGGTAAAGTTTTGGATGATAGGCCATGCCTCCATCACACAGAGTATTTATAAAGAAAGAAGGAGCAGGTGTGGTGGCCAGTGTAGCTCAGTGAAAAAAGGCATAGACAGAGTAGGCTGGGAATGAGGAGTCAGAGGGACACTCCAATACTCCGTGTCTTTAAAGTCTTCCTTTACTGAGTTAGAATTTATTCTTTGTAGTTATACCTCCTAAACTATTTTTATCTGTCCTACAGAATTTGGTTGATCTTGCAGGCAGTGAAAGAGCTGCTCAAACAGGAGCTGAAGGTAATGAGAACTTGTTAATATCTGACTATGTCAAAAGTACTGATAATGTAATTATTTCCATATAAAAGTCTTTATTCTACGAATCAAACTTCATTGCTTTGACCTACAGCACCAACTTAAAATTCAGTTATGTAGTTGATAGTGCTTTGTAGCTGGAAAGCCCAAGGATATACTGTGAGAACCATCTAAGCTTTCTTAGTTAGAAAATTAGGAAAGGGAGTGGGAGGCAGCCTTCTAGGAGTGAGTCTGTACTTGGCTATTTACCTGGACACCATACTTCAGAAAGCTTTCCCTTCCAAGAAGACAAAGAATAATAATGAAAACCATTCCCGGAAGACTAGTTAGTATTCCCAGAAGACTAGTTAGTGTTCCCAGAAGACTAGTTAGTATTCCCGGAAGACTAGTTAGTATTCCCAGAAGACTGGTTAGTATTCCCGGAAGACTAGTTAGTATTCCCGGAAGACTCTGGTTAGTATCTCAACTGCCGAGCTCCCAGATTCGTCCATAGGAAGAACTGCAACATGGGGCCAGATGTAACTAGATGGATTCTAAATTTTCATGATAAGGTTGACCATTTGGTTGATTCCATTCTCCTTCAATAAGTGATAAAACCTAAGGAAGGCCAAAAAAAAAAGGTAGTAAGGTTCAAATGAACAGGTAATAATAACTCTCTTAAGCAAGAACCAGTTTGAATATTTTAGTGGACAAAAAGACTAGACCATTTTAAAATGTTATCTAGGAAAATACTCAAAGTTTTTATAAAACTAATGTAAAGTTTTTAAAACTCAAAGATGTAAAGACTTAATGAAAAAGCACACTTATGAAGATGGCAATTATATACACACACACACATATATATATTCTAGATTTAAAATATTTCTAATTAAATCAAATGTACATTTTTGGGTTTAAACTAGATAGAATGATTTGAAATGTGTATGGGAAGCAGGCAAGACTATCTGAGAACAATCTAAGGATAGTGATGGAGATTTGGCCCCACAAGCAAGTAGAGTGGAGCTCCAGTAACTAGACTTGTGTCATGCTGCGTGGGTTGTCAGCCAAGGTCCATACCTGTAACCTCCAGCACGCAGGAAGTTAAGCAGGGAGGGCTGCAGTTGGAGGCTAGCCTGGGATCCACAGGGAGATACCATCTCAAGGAAAGGAAGGAAAATGAGTGCTTTCAATTCAAATTCAGTCTACAGTGGGCAAGGCTGACTGTCTACTACACAAAGTCTAGAAGTGGAAAAGAAAGGCTGGCACCAGTAAATCCTGATGGAAAGGAGTAACTGGGCCTTTATACTGCCCGGCTTACTCGTGCTGCCGCTCCTGGCACGCACTGTGAGAAGAGCTTACACCCCACAGGTAATTAACGTAGCAGAAATAACATTGGCCCCTAATTATTTGTCACAGTGGTTTTGTAGGACCTGTGCTTTGTAACCCTGTGTCTTTCAGTGGGCCAATGAAACTGGGGTCAACACACCTGGAGTTAGATGATGTAAAATGAAGGCCAATCTTTACTGATAGGGAATTTCACATTTTCAAGGGAAAAGGCAAAGTACAAAGAAACATAAATAGGCCATATAGGAAGGGAAGGAAGATGCGTGTATATGGGTGTGACTGAGTCTGAAAGACAAAGGGAGTGAGAGGCTTCTAGTGGGGAGCAGGGACTGTCTGAAAGGGGAAGTGGGCATGTGCCTTTTCCAGGTGTGCATTTTCCCTTTAACTGTTTGAATCTTGTAAGCATATTAACGGTTAAAAAAGAAAAAGTCCTGGCATTTGGTTGGAAGTCTGGGATTACCTTTACTTAAAGGTTTATGGAAAGTCAATTTGAACTGAGCAGTAAGAAGGCGGCACTTGGGAAGCAGGCCAGTTTCCTCCTCTTAGTCACTTATTTGATGTTGTTTTCTCTCAGCTGATGACATTTCTGCTTGACTGGATATGTAAGCAGCCTAGGGAGAGAGGGTTGCTTAGGGTTAAACCTAAGGTCAGGCAGAGCCCGCAGCATAGGCTTTAGCACCCAACGTAGCAGCTGAGTCCTCACAGCTCACAAGCCAGCTCTTTGTCTAGTACAGAGGTTAATTTTTACATGTTTGATTCAGGTGTGCGATTGAAGGAAGGCTGTTTTATAAATCGGAACTTGTTTATTTTGGGACAAGTGATTAAGAAACTCAGTGATGGACAGGTTGGGTAAGTTTCGTTATATACTTAAGGGTTTTCTATTAGATTGAAAATTGTAATAATAATAATAATCAAGTGTGTTGATTTCTTCTACACTTTAAAAAGGTTTTGGATTTCTGTAAGCTAGCTTTTTTAAGCTGGTGTGTTTCTTTGAGATGTGGTGATTGTACGTATTTACAGAATGCAGTGACATTTTAGTGCACATGTACTGTGCAAGGTCATTGCTGTTTCATCACCTAAGAGTCTGGGATAGTTTCGGTTGTACAGCTTCATATGTCTGCATGCTCCTAAGAGTGTGGGAGCCCCGCTGCCCCAGCCGTCTTTCCTGGAGCCCTTCCATGGCTGATGCAGTGCACACTGCATGAGTCAGAGCCCAGGCGATGGAGACCTCTGCCCACACCCCAGCCTGACCATGGTCTCCATCCCTGCCCCACTCGGGACTGTCTGCCTAGAGAGCCCTTGGCCTACGTTTTTGTTTTATTTCTTAATTTTGCACACACAGTTGGTCATCAGAGTACAGCTGATGGGGATCACTTCTCTCCTGTCACCTTGTAGGTCCCAAGGCTCTGACTTAAGTCTTCAGACCTTAGCACGGGTGCCTCTACCCACCGAGCCATCTCACCAGTCTAAGAGCCCTTTCTTTCTTCTTTTATTTTTTGGCTTTTTTTTTTTTTTGTCTTTTTTATTAGAATATGTTATACATAATTTATGAGCATAGTTTCTCGTACATATAAATCTAACTTGAGTTTATTTCCTACCTTAAGTATTTTAGTTAGCAGTGTGATCTGCCCTATACAACCTGTAAAAACTTAATTTATAAAATTATGACTGAGTGTTCATCTTTTTAAAGAAAAACATTTCTCCATACATTCTCAACCGTTTTCTTCCCACACTTGTTTCTTACTAAGGGGTTTCATAAATTACCGAGATAGCAAATTAACACGAATTCTTCAGAATTCCTTGGGAGGAAATGCGAAGACACGCATCATCTGCACAATCACCCCAGCGTCACTTGATGAAACCCTGACCACCCTCCAGGTGAGTTCTCATGTCAGTGCACTGTAGGGATGAGCAGCTTTAAGGAGAAAAGGTCATCTACCACACTGACAGGTCATTTTCTATCATTGACGTAATACCTGTAATAAAATTGATGTACAGTCTAATAAATAGCATTCTTGATTTAATTTTCCAAGGCTTCAGTAATTTGTATCCCATCGCTGTAGTTCTGGGCACAGCCAATACTTTTAACTGAATGGTTTGATATTTTCTTTAAATAGCTCATGTTTTTTCTGTTGATACATGGTATCTAGAAGCTTTTTGTCAGATTTATAAACAACAACAACAAAAAAAGTGTTACCTGCCACAAATAAGAATCTAAAAATTTATAATGTGTGTATAACCAAATATTTAGTGAATTTCTACTAACTGTAGGCTGCATATGAGCTGCAGACCTGAATTTTCTATTTAAAAAGAAAAGAAAATAGCAAACCAGCTACTGTGTCCGCTTCCTAAGATCGGCTCCTACCTTGCTTTAGCTGGTGCAGGGTTGGAGGATGTAGCTTGGTAGAATGCTTGCATAGCATGCACAGACCCCAAGTTTTCCCATTGTGGGAAAAGTGTTTTAATGCTTTAAAGCTGGGCTTGGTGACACATGCCCCAAATCCTAGTATTTAAGACACTAAAGCAGAGGGAGCAGCCTCAATAACATAAAACACTCTGTAAAATAGAAAATGAATGAAGTCAGGGATTGGGAAGCAGAAACAAGATAACTCCTCTGCGTTTGAGGCTAGCTTCATCTGCCTATCGAGGCTTGGGCCAATCTGAGATATGTCATAAGCTTCTGTCTAGAAAAGGAAAAAATTATAGCCAATGAGTACTTGGTCAAGGTACTGCCAGCCCCACAGAGTTTATAAAGTAGATGAGATTTGGCTTCCAACATGATTACCTTGAGTGCTAAAGAGATGGCTCAGGACAAAGCACTTCCTTCACTAGTGTAAGGTCTAGAATTCAGATTCCCAGCACCCAAGCTGGGCAGACATAGCAACTCTCCTGCAGTCCTGCTCTCCAAAGGCCAGATGAGCAAGCTCCAAGCTCAATAAGAAGCCTTGCTCTTTAAAGGTCTACATAATTGCTAGTCAGTTGAATGTTGGCACCAAGGGAAACAGTTTGTAATAGGTGATGACCTAGATTTTCAATTCAGTTCCATCAGTCACTTGTAGCTCTGTGCAGTTTCCAATCCAGTTTTCTCATTTTTAAGTTCATTACATGCCTGTATATATTTTGAAATTAATTTTAACCTGAGTATTTAGCACATGGTGGCTTTAACTTTGAATAATCTGAGAGAAAAAAAAGAATCCTTGCCTCAGTAAAGAAGGAGAGGCAATGGAGGAAGATACTGAACAACACACATATGCACACATGTGTACCTACACACAGGAACACACACCACATAAACATCACCGCCTAACAAAAAAAAAGGGGTGGGGGGACTGGAATAAAAGAAAGGGCATGTCCTTTGTCCTTTCAGCTAGGAGTGCTGTTTCTTTTTGCAATGAAAGTCGCTTGCAGGAAACAAGTATTATTGTTAATTGGAATCATTTTAGCATTGAATATCTTATACTTTTATGTTTTGTTTCAGTTTGCCAGCACTGCTAAGTATATGAAGAATACTCCTTACGTTAATGAAGTGTCAAATGATGAAGCTCTCTTGAAAAGATACAGAAGAGAAATAGTGGATCTTAGAAAACAATTAGAGGAGGTGCGTATGATTTTTATTTTGGTAAAGGAATAAGAGCCAATGTAGAGTAATGGACATTTGCCTAAGAAACTATAATTTATAAATATCTGAATTTCTGTAACTTAATTTTAAAACAAGCAGGTTTTAACTGAAAATAATTGAGTTCATAAAACTTTAGCTTTAGAAATAGGATGGTAGGGCTGGGCGTGGAGACACGCCTTTAATCCCAGCACTTGGAAGGCAGAGGCAGGCGGATTTCTGAGTTCGAGGTCAGCCTGGTCTACAAAATGAGTTCCAGGACAGCCAAGGCTACACAGAAAAACCCTGTCTCGGGGGAAAAAAAAAAAAACAATAGAAATAGGATGGTAGAATGTCACCTTTCATGCACAAGGCCCTGGGTCCATCTCCAGCAACAACAAAAGAAATTCACTACAAAATACCTTGTTTCTGACAGTTGAAGATGTCTTTAGGTTGGTAGGGTGACTGCCTGGTGTATACAAAGCCCTGAGCTCAATGCCCAGCACCTCAGAGAAAGCCTGGTGGTGGGTGTCTATAGCATTAGGGCCTTGAAGTTGGAGGTAGAAAAATCAGGGAGTTCAGGATTATCCTTTGCTGTGTACCAATTTCTAGACCAGCTGAGACTACATCTGCTCTAAATAAATAGGAGGGTGGGTTCTTAAAATTATTGTGTTTCTTGAAATTATTAAGCTATGCTAAGGGACCATATGTCTATATATGTGGCATTTAGAGTGAGCTAAAGCTACCTTGTGTATTTTGACACTCTCCTGAATGCCTCCTACGCTGAGGACAGGAGCTAGCCCTCTAAGCATAGACTAACTGATGAACCTGTCATTCCACCTCAGGCATTATAACCATCCTACTCCCACATCTCATAAAACCTTTCACTTTAGGAATTTTCTTTAATGAGATGAAATTTCAAATGAAACAAGCCCATCTCTTCTTTTACAGTCAGTTTCGATTTCAGTTTCTGAGACTTTTCCTACTTACTCATAGCTTCATAGGTAATTAATAAAATTAACATTACCCTCACATGACACACAGTAGCATAATGAGAAGAAATGTAATGTAATATTTTTATATAAATTTATATGTATAGTTATTTATACTTTATTATATATACTTTAATAAAATTAAAGTTCTCATACTTACATACAGATGTAGTTTTCTGTTGTTGAAGCCTCTTTCAAGGACTCAAGTTTGCTGTATTTAGTTAATATAACCCAATATTTCTTAGGTAACTACAAAGACTCGGGCACAGGAAATGGAAAAGGATCAATTGGCCCAGCTTCTGGATGAAAAAAACTTGCTTCAGAAAGTTCAGGATGATAAAATTAAGAACCTGGAACGGATGCTGGTGACGTCATCTTCTATTGCATTGCAGCAGGAGCTAGAGGTGTGTGCAAGATGGTGGTTTGCATGTGGGGATAGAAAACAGAACAGGCCCTTTCTGTCTGCCTAAGGTTTAGTACTTTTTAATCCATCCTGTGGGATCTTGAGAAAACCTAGAGCATTCAGTGCATTTGCAGTATATCATCCCTACTTGAGAAGTGAGTGAGTTAGAATTACCTACCACTCACCAACTCTCACTTGAGGAGATACTAATTTAAACGTTCTAGGCTGGCGGTAAAGACTGTCTGAACTACGATTCTTAGAAAAGGCTAATGAAATTTGTAAGATGACTTAAAAACTAAAATCTCTAATGTAAGTCACTAGATTAGAAGATCTGAGCCGGGCGGGTGTGGTGGCGCACGCCTTTAATTCCAGCACTCAGGAGGCAGAGACAGGCGCATTTCTGAGTTTGAGGCCAGCCTGGTCTACAAAGTGAGTTCCAGGACAGCCAAAGCTATACAGAGAAACCCTGTCTCGAAACCCCCCCCCAAAAAAAAGATCTGTAGACATTGAAGAGCTATTGATTAACAAAAGATGAATAGGGAACCGCTCAATGGAAGATGCTTGAAGAGGAAGTACGTGTGACCAAAAGCTTAGTGGGTTGCAAGTACAGGATAGACATACTTTGACCTTAATTAATGCATAGTGGCCAGGGCATAGCAAAGCACATTGAGGAATTTGAGTGTGGCAATGTGCTAAGGACAACAGAGCCTTGTAGCTGACATCAAAATTGCAGTTTAGAAAGGTGTAGTTACTGTCTGTATCAGATACCCACGCTGACAACCTCTGAGAACTATGACTCTAAAAGGGCAGTAAACTGGACAAGTGAGAGAAATAATTGAGAGAGAAACTAAGCAGGACTTAGATGTTTGGGGGTTTGTTCCTTGGCAGTGGAAACAGTATAGAAGTGACTTGTTTGCAAGAGCAATCCTAGGTTATGTGGTAAGGGGTTAAACTGCTTTACAGAGTCAGGGTGAACTGTTAGATATAACAGAGGGGCACGGTCTGGG
The DNA here is from genome assembly GCA_902729485.2 of Mus minutoides. Classification (NCBI taxonomy): domain Eukaryota; kingdom Metazoa; phylum Chordata; class Mammalia; order Rodentia; family Muridae; genus Mus; species Mus minutoides. Next base: position 80,254 of record LR753977.1, on the reverse strand, counting down.
TAAGAGGAAAGAGATGAACTTAATTTTAGAATCAGTACTTAATCCTATAATTGACAAACGTGCTCAAATTTCTTTCTTGTTTAGGTTCCTGGAATTTAACCCAGGGCCTGTACAGTGTAATTGTGAGCTCTGTGACCAAGTTCAGTGTGTTCTCTTGGAATCCTCAAACAAGACTTTTATTTCTATCATGGTGTTTAAAATAAGAAAAATATAAAAAATAAGAACTAGTTTCCTTGTTTTATTTTGTCTGACTTTAGGTCTGTTTGAAATAATTTTGATTTCTTTAGTTATTTTTTGTTTTTTAAGATTAAAAAGAGACGAAGAGTTACTTGGTGCTATGGCAAAATGAAGGATTCAAAATATGAAAAGGAATTTAAAGTCCCAACAAGCATAACAACAAGAAACCGTAAAACTTCTGTGACTTCTTTGAGAGAAAATTCTATCATAAAGTTGAGAGAGAGTGGTGAGTACTGTTTAAGAGGAGCCACTGGACATCATGTTTCTGTAAATAGACCCTAAGGGCACTAATAGACAAATGGTTCAGTAAAGCGTGTATGTCAGATGTGGCTACCGCGGTGAGCATTCATAAGATGCTGTTAATTCCGAATCTCTTAAGAATGATGCGTTGTAGCTGTATATGCCCCAGTACAGGGGAACGCCAGGGCCAAGATGTGGGAGTGGGTAGGTAGGGGAGCAGGGTGGGGCATGGGGGAGGGTATAGGGGACTTTCGGGATAGCATTTGAAGTGTAAATGAAGAAAATATCTAATAAAAGTTGGAAAAAAAAAATGATGCGTTGTAAGTCAAGTGTAGTACCTTCAGTTTATAATACCAACACTTGAGAGATGAAGGCAGGGCTGCCAGGAATTCAGAGCTAGCCTGAGTTATAGTAAGACCCTGTCAAAAACAAAATAATAGGCTCAAGTTTAAGCATACAAGTCAAGAGTTTGGGGTGATTTTTGCTCTATGTTCAGTTAAAATGGTCCAGTGTTTGCATAACATCTAGCTAAGCTTATTCTAGTTTTCAGGCTGTTATTTATATCAGTTACATAGGACAGTGTTTCAGATTTATATCTCCAGCATTGTAGACATCATTAGGGACATTTTAATGTACTGATAATGGTCAAATCTCAGATGTAGAATTTGTCATTTTTATCTATATTGTTTCAAAGATCTTTATTTTATCACAAATTCCAGCTAACTTTCTTAGTTCGTACAATAATAAGACCCATGATCACATCTGTTGTTGACATGTTCTTGGCATTCATACCTGAATATAAGTTAATTTGAGTTTCCATCTGGTCAGAATTCTTTATTAATCCCATTTCTTTTTAAAGCAAAACTTAGAGTAAATCTATTCATGGTGTGCATCTTTTCTACTTACAGCAGCACCCTCTTCCGAGTCGGAAGTGTTTGATAACACTCTTGAGTCGTTGGCTGAGGTAGAGTGGAGCTCGGCATCAACGCTCCTAAGCGAGGTAACGTTAACAGTCCACAGAGTGTCTGCCCTTAGGCTTTTGTGTTATTTGGGGCTTTTTTTTTTCTTCTTTTTTAAGAACTTTATTTTACGTGTGTGTATGTTTTGCCTCTGTGTTTATGTGTACCACAGCACATGTGGTGCCTGCAGACTCAGCAGAGGACCTCACATCCTCTGGAACCAGAATTATAGATGGTTTTAAGCTGCCTTTTGAGTGTTGGGAACAGAACCTGGAGTCACTGGAAAAGTGGCTAGTGTTACTGAGCCATCTCTTCAGCCACTGCATGTAGATCTCTTGCTAGATGTGCTAACAACTATATCATTGTTAACAGTTCACCCTGCCTGGTTTAATATCAGAGACAAATTTAATCATAGGAAGACAGTTCTCCTTTTATATCTATTGACAGCTGTGTGATAGCTAGAGCTAGACTAAACATTGTGGAAAACAGGTGTGGGCTAGTCAGTGGGAACCTGCTTACGACTCTTACTGTCAAATCTTAGGATCTGTAAATAGTTTTAAGTTTTATATTTTGAGAAATTTCTTGAGAGTAAGACCGATTTAAAAGTGACAAGAGTCTCGGGTGTAAAGTTCTCTAAATGTGCAGAAAGAAGTTTTTGCTTTTATTTTGGATACATCCTCAGTGCTTCCTGTAGTTCTGGCAGCTACTAATTTGCTGACAAGCACAGCAGAGTGCCTGTGTTCCTCACACATTCTAGGATTTGTTACTTTAAAAAATATGTAGAGGGTTTGGAGAGACGACTCAGCAGCTAGAGCGCTGGCTGTTCTTACAGAGGACCCAGGCTCAGTTCCAACACCTACCTGGCAGCTCAGTTCCAGGGGAACCAACTCCATCTCTGACCTCCACAGGCATGTGCAGCATACACTTACATATGCTCTGGCAAAGTACTCAGGTGCCTTTAACCTAAAAATTTTAAAAGTGACTCAAGAAAAATAACAAAAACAACAAAAATAAATAACTAAAAATCCTACATTAAGCCGTTTTCCCCCTCTGCCTCTGTTATAGTTTTTATCAAAGTAGCATAGAAAATAGAAATGAGCTTCCCTAGGGATAGCGTGGTTAAACATGGTAACCATTTACGAGCTTAGAAGTTAGTCCAGGACATTTCTGTTTCTTTTCCAGCCCTCTCAGAAACAAATCAGACAAGCAGACAAATGAGTTACTGTGGGGATCCGGTGGACTTCTCGGTTCTTCCTGTTTTCACAGTTAATTGGCCTTTCCCTGTCTCTCACAGGCAGATTTATTACTTAGTGATCTTCAGTTAATCTACTTGTTTCAAGTTAGGGAGATTACATAGATGTTAAAGAAGATAATGGCTTACATCAACTGGGTCAAAGTTGAGTTGATTTTCAGTTAGTCTACATTTTAGTTAAGTAAGCAATTAAAAAATATATCTGCATTTTTCTCTGATCGGAAATTTGTTTCTGTTTGTAATAGGAAAACACAGAAAGTGAGTTGAACTCACTTAGTGCTCAATATAATGATCTGGTATTAGACTATGAACAGCTAAGAAAAGAAAACGAAGACTTGAAATTGAAATTAAAAGAAAAAAATGAGTTAGAGGAATTTGAGTTTCTAGAACAAAAAGAAGAAAGAGATCAAGAGGTAAGAGAAATAGAAATTCTAAATTTAAAACATGTTTGTCAAAGTATCATTCTCATAAAACATTGATTTCTAAGATTGAGGTATTGCTGGTTTTCATGTGTGTATACAACTTAGAGAATTTGAACAAGAAAATTAGGGCTGGTGAGATGGCTCAGCGGGTAAGAGCACCCGACTGCTCTTCTGAAGGTGATGAGTTCAAATCCCAGCAACCACGTGGTGGCTTACAACCACCCATAATGAGATCTGACGCCCTCCTCTGGTGCGTCTGAAGTCAGCTATAGTGTACTTATGAATAATAATAAATGAATCCTTGGACTGGAGTGAGCAGGGCCAAACAGGGATGGCCAGAGGGAGTGGGCCAAACGGGGACGGCCAGAGCAAGCGGGGCCAACCAGAGAGAGCGGGAGCGGGGCTACCCAGAGCAAGCAGGGCCGACCGGAGCGAGTAGGGTTGACCCGAACGAGGGGGAAAAAAAAAAAGAAGTAAATTGATTTAAATTCTTTTTAAAATAGCCAGATTTGTTTTCTGTTGCACTTGTAACTTGTTTTTGTGGGTTTGGGTTTGTATAGATGGTATTTTTTGGGTTGTTTTACTATCGTGTTAGCATTTATTACATACATGTAGGTGTGTGTCAGTGTGTAGGTGTTTATAAGGTATGTGTATGTTATGAGTGCGGCTGCCCAGAGAGGCATCAGGTCTAGTAGAGCTGCAGTTGCAAGTGATTGGGGGCTGTCTGACAATGGGGGATAGAGGGAAACAAGCTTAGGGAAGAGAGCGAATCCTTCTGACTGCTGAGCCAACTCTCCAGTCCCTACTTCTTAGATTTTTAGATTAAGGGGAAGGGGTGCCCTGTTACAGGTAATCTCCCAATCCCTTTTATGCTAGGTGTCCTAAAGCAGTAAAGAATGCTTTCTTTGGTTTTCCTTCGCTCTGTCTTTCTCTCTCTCTCTTTTTTTTTTTCTGTGTTAACAATTAATTGGTTTGCTGTTTCCTGTTCCCATGCTCTCACAGATGCAGCTAATGTATGAAGTTTCCAACTTAAAGAATTTAATTAAACATGCAGAAGAATATAATCAAGATCTTGAGGTAAAAATTTATCTTAGTATTTCTCTTATAAGTAACTACAACTTAAACTGCATATAATTAAACATGACTACAGAAAATAGAAGAATTATATTTCAAAATACTAGTAAATTTTAAATACAAGTATTTCTTATTCTAAATTCAAATCCGTGTACTAAATTGAGTTTCACTGTTCTTTGATTCTTTTAGAAAGACCTAAGTTCAAAAGTGAAGCTTCTTAAAGAAAAAGAGGAGCAGATTAAGAACCTGCAGGAATGCATAGATGCCCAAAAGTCAGAAAAGATGAAGATAGACCTGTCATACTCATCGGTAAAATCTAGTTTCCTTTTGATGTGTGATCGATTGGGTATTTCTAGTATGATTATAACCATCCTATTAAATGGTTATATTTTAGAGCCAACTATGCACCAGACTTCATTATAGTCAATTTAAAGATATTTAATATGAGCATAATTCTTTCATTGATTAATGAGCTATTAGTGTCATCTACCTTTTACTAAGAGAGAGTTGAAGTAGTTGCTTCAAGAGTTTCGTTT
>LR753977.1:0-74657 GCA_902729485.2 Mus minutoides | reverse complement strand
TGTAGGTGGGTTGGTTGATTGGTTGGTGGGCTAGTTAGTAGTTTGATTGATTGGTTTGTTGATTGCTGGGTGGGTGAATTGATTGGTTGGTTGGTGGGTGGTGGGTGAATTGATTGGTTGGTTGGTGGGTGGTGGGTGAATTGATTGGTTGGTTGGTGGGTGGTGGGTGAATGGTTGGTTGGTTCATTGGTTGCTTGGTTTGAAACAGGGTCTCACTGTATAGCTCTGGCTGGCTTGAAATTCAGTATGTTGGATAGCTTGCCTTTTAACTCAGACATCCACCTGCCTGTGTCTCCCAAGGTCTGGGATTAAAGGCATGTGCCACCATACCTGTCTTAAGTTTTCTAATAAACACTAACCAGCTTCTCAAATTGTATGTCCAGATGTGCTGTTATGATATAGGAAAGTATGGCCAGAATTTCTTATCCTAATTTCATTTGTTTGATTAGTAGCATAGCTTCACATTTGATCATCTAGGAATAACATGTATAAATGTTCTCCAGCATAATTTGTAAATTTACCAAAGCTGGGTCTCCTAAGGATCCGTTTTATCACCTGCCTAGGATGCCACTGAAGACCTGAAACAGGCAATGCGCACTCTGTCTGATTTGGACACAGTGGCCCTTGACGCTAAGAAAGAGTCAGCCTTCCTTAGAAGTGAAAACCTGGAGCTGAAGGAGAAAAATGTAGGTACCTTTTCAAAATTTATGACAATAGAGATGTAAGATGTAGCATTGCAGTGAAGTACTAGACAGTACTAGATAGTACTAGAGATCAGTACTAGACAGTACTAGACAGTACTAGAGATCAGTACTAGACAGTACTAGACAGTACTAGAGATCAGTACTAGACAGTACTAGATAGTACTAGAGATCAGTACTAGACAGTACTAGAGATCAGTACTAGACAGTACTAGACAGTACTAGAGATCAGTACTAGACAGTACTAGAGGTCAGTACAATGTTGCCAATTTTTAATGTTTTTTCAATAGAATGAACTTTTAGATTCCTGTAAGCAAATGGAAAATGACATTCAGATGTATCAACGCCAACTGGAAGCAAAAAAGAAAATGCAAAGTGATCTGGATAAGGAATTACAGTCAGCTTTTCAAGAAATATCAAAACTCAACGCCCTGGTAGATGGCAAAGGTATTATACAAATACAGACATCTGCACACTGTCCTAAAAACTTACCTAAAGGAATTGAGAACGTTCCCAAAATTAAGTGGCTGCTAAATTCTGAGTTAATATTCACAAAGGTTTCCATGGGCACCATGAAAGGGTTTAAAAATATTTTTCAAATGCAGTAGACATGACTTGAGAAAAGTTGTTTAAATCTATTAAAAATTAGGTCACTTTTGTCAACATAGGTTTATTGTCTAATTTGGAATTGGAGAAAAGGATTACTGATCTCCAAAAAGAACTAAATAAAGAAGCTGAAGAAAAAGAAACTTTGCAAGAAGAAGTTAACTTGCTGTCGGAGTTGAAATCTTTACCGTCTGAGGTGGAAACGCTGAGGAGAGAGGTGAGCCGACAAGAGGCACTGTAAACAACAGTGTGTGATGCCAGGGTACAGCTGACAAAGTGCTTTGTAACACACTCCATGCAGCAGCAGCCATGTTTGGTCTTCTAGTATATTTATACAGCTTTAGCTTAGTCTCCCCCAATATCACTGTGTTGAAGAAAGAGACCCAAGAGACTGAAGTTGGTTTACATAGCATTACTATTACCCCCCCCCAAAAAAAAATACAACTGTAATGCAAATTAAAAATGTCTGTGACATCCTTAGATGTACATGGGACATATTTTATATGCCCTCCCAGGGCTCAGGGGAGGGATATCAGGAAGGAAGGGATGGAAGGATTGGTAAGTTTGCAGTGCAACCTCACTACTAACAACTCCTGTTAACTCCAGCTCCGAGGACATTGGAAGCCTTTTTCTGGCTTTCCATGGACACTGCAGTACACGGTGCATAGACATACATGCAGGCAAAACACACAAACTCGTAATAAATAAATCTAAAAAAATAGCAGGTTGACTGTTAACAGTGACCATTTTTGGAGATACTACAAGATTTCCAGGTCCATAAAAGAGCCTGCAAACTCATGGCCTTTTGACTTCTTTCTCTCTCTACCTTTTTAAAAGAAATGAAAGGGCCAAGAATTTGAGTGCTTACTATAGCAAACAACTTGCTAAGGAATTTGCAAACATTCTTTCCTTTATACTATAAACCAATGGCTCTACAGACCCTTCGGGAGTCAACCAACACTTTCATGGGAATCACCTAAGACAATCTACATGTCACATATATACATTATGATTCATAACAGTAACAAAATTACAGTTATGAAGTAGAAACAAAAATAATTTTGTGGTTGGAAGGGTCTTCATACGAGAGGAGCTATATAGTACAGGGTCACAGAATTCGGAAGGGCTGTGAACCTGCCCTGAGTGTTTAACAGAATTCGGAAGGGCTGTGAGCCTGCCCTGAGTGTTTAACAACTAAGCCCCTTTACTGCTGCTTAGCGCATGAGAAGAACAGTGGATTCTATCTTCAGTTCCCATTAAACAGTTGTCAAGGCCGTCACTGAGCAATACAGACCTGCCTCCTAAGCCAGCAGCCATACTCTGTGCTGTTGCCCTTCTGTTTGGGGGCTTTTTAGCTCTTTCATCTTTCCCTTTCAAGGTGGTTAATAAGCTACCCATAAATCTGTTGTGGATTGTTTAATTATTTAAATGGTGCCTCTTAAATAATTTTTAAAAGCATAGTTTATCCATAGGCTAAATTTTTAGAAATTTGAATTGCAATCAGTAACTTTTACTGGGGGGAGTAAGGATGATGAGGAAAACCATGAATTACCTACCATGTGGTCAAATTAGAAAATATTCCAGCACTCAGGAGGCAGAGACAGGCAGAGTTTTGGGTTTTCAAGGCCAGTCTGGTCTACAGTGTAAGTTCCAGGACACCCAAGGCTACACAGAGAATCCCTATCTCAAACAAGGAAAGAACTTTGAAAGGCTAGCTAAGGAGATAGTTACCTGATCATTTATCTGAGTCAGCTGTTTCTACTGACTCTTTCTCCATGGGTTCATTCTTTAACTGGATCTCAAAGACATGAAAAAGATAGTAAAGATGCGTTTATCCATGCTAAGGGAAGAGTTCCTGACAAGAAAACTGCTGTCTACTGTAGAGCTGAATGGTCGCATGCTTGCCTAGTGTGCAATGCTCTGAGTTCCATTCTCAGAGCTGCAAATTAAAAATAACCACCATTCCTTAATCAAATTTTCACTTAATTTAAAATTTTCCTGAAACTTGTTTCAGGGTATCCGTTCATATTTGGTAACAGCCCTAAATTTTACTTCTCTTCCCTAGCTGCATGAGAAATCTGAGGAGCTCCATATAATAACAACAGAAAGAGAAAAACTGTTTTCTGAAATAGCTCATAAAGACGGTAGAATTCAAGGTTTACTTGAGGAAATTGGAAACACTAAAGATGACCTTGCTGCTTCCCAGCTGAGTCAGAGGAACAGTGAAGAAGAATGGCAGGCCCTGAAAAGTCTGCACGCGGAGCTGGAGCACCGACATGTGGGCGTCCTGGAGGAGAGCGAGAGGCTGAGGCAGGAGATAGGGACTCTCTCCAAAGAAGCAGAAAGCCTGGCTCTAAGTTTGGATTCTGTGAAGGCCGAGGTTGGTACAAGCTCTTGTCAAGAGGAATGTCTGCATGTGTGTGTGTGTGTCTGTCTGTGTGTGATACAACGTTTGGCTTTTACTCTATCACACTTTTTCTTGAAAGCTTTCTCAGAAGACTCAAGAGCTTGAGCAGAAAGCAGTAGAGGGTCAAGAAAGGCTCAACGAAATGGAGGCGCTGAGAGAAGAACTAGAAAGCAGAGACTCCAGCCTGCAGTCTGTGGAGGAGGAGAAAGCTCTGCTCACTGAGAAGCTGCAGCAAACCTTGGAGGAAGTAAAAGCCTTAACCCAAGAAAAGAAAGACCTGAAGCAGCTCCAGGAGAGCCTGCAAACTGAGAGAGACCAACTCAAAAGTGACATTCAGGACACTGTGAACATGGTAAGGTTCAGATGGTGAGAACTGCAGGAAGTCTCATTAAGTATGATCAAGTAGTAACTGCAAAATTAGTGTGCTTCACATTCTAATGAAATGGTTTTCTTTGTCTCTCACAAAGAACATAGATACTCAAGAGCAGTTATTAAATGCTCTGGAGTCTCTGAAACAACACCAAGAAACAATTAACATGCTGAAAGTGAAAGCTGCTGAGGAAATATCCCATAATTTGCATATAAAGGACAGGGGAGGAGCTAGAGATGAAGTCCAGCAAAAGGTAAAGAACAGCCAATGACGTGGGCTCCGACAGGCTTCTCACAAGCTTTCCCTTGAACAGCAGACACTGCCTTGGCTTCCCCCACAGAGATGGACAGTAACCTGTAAGATAAAATAAACTCCCCAGTTGCCTATGATCTGTTTCTTTACAGCAACAAAAGCCTAAGTAGGACAATACCCAATTGAAGGATGAAAGTAAGGGAGTAGAAAATACAAGAAATTAGGAGAGCAAGATATTTCCTGGAAAAGTATGATTGATATAAAAGCCTGAGGTAACAGCAAGCTTTAAAGGTATTTATAAAACCTCTCAGTGGATAGGAAGACAGAATTGGAGGCTGGACAACACAGGAGAGTTGAATACGAACAAGATCATGAACAATCTTATCAAAACCCCTAGAAGCCTGGACCTTTTACAGAAGCCCTCTTTTAACCGTGAAGAGGGTGCCAAGCTACTCCACCCTGTTGACTCAGTTGCCCAGGGAATCATTTTATCAAAACATGGATTACTTCTAACACATGTATTACATCACTTTCTTGCTGCTATCACAAAACAGTATAACAAAGCAGTTTAAGGAGAGATCTGTTATTTTGCCTCACAGTATAAAAGGTCTAACCCACCTTGTTGGGGAAGTTATGGCAGCACAAATGTGAGGTCTCATCATATTCCTTGTCAGGAAGCAAAGACGGGTGAGGCTCCACTCGCTCTCTCCTTTTAATCAGTGCAGGGCCAGCTCGCTCACTCTAGCCCACATTCCTCACTTTGGAATAAAGTATTTTTTTTTTTTATTCTAACCGTCAGCACTCAGGGAAGTAAGTGATGTCTTCAACATCTCTTTCGTAGCACAAAATACTATCATACAACTTGGAAAGTATTTAAGAAAGGTACATAGACAAGAAAGGTATATGTCTTGATTATCTAATCAGTTTGAATAAATGAATGTATACCGAGTCAGCTTAACCTCACATACATGAAAACTGCAATGTGAGCTGCCACCTAGGCACTTCTGCCAGTGAACAGGTCTAAGAGTACCAGTTCTGGCACCAGACCACTTGAACCCAAAGCTAGCTGTCTTTATGCTCTCTGCATGATCTTACATAAATGAATTTACCTCTCTCAAAGTTAAGTTCCATCATTACCAAATATGGATAATAATAGTACCCATCTCCTAACGGTTGCAGAAGAGAGTCAGTGTGTTGATATGAGACTAGTACTTTGTACAGAATATAAGCGATAGATACTTTGCTAATATTAAAGTAGTTGTTAACTACTTGAGAAATTCTTCAATGCATTTCTGTTTTAGATGGATGGCATATATGAAGAGAATGAAAGTGCCCACACATTGCTTGGTGGTGGTAAGGGCAATGGGGTAACGGAGGAGCAGAGGAAAATCGACTCTCTGATGCAGGAGAATAGCGGACTCCAGCAGACACTGGACAGTATTAGAGCAGAAAGGGAACAGCTGAAGATGGACCTAAAGGAAAATATCGAAATGGTAGGACCTAGCTCGCTATAGTTAGCCATAGATATTTACCTGTTTATTTTAGACTTTAGTAACGTTATTTGGGTATAATCTGTATACAGTAAATACATCATGGAAATATATGGTTATATGTCTTGACAAATGTCTCTGCCTAAGTTAGAACTACTAGGTGTTATGTGTTAACCTGGTAATCACTTGCCAGATTGACTTCCAGATCAATTCTACCATTTTATATTCCCATGAACAAGTAGAACTCTGGTAGCTCCCCTTACCAGCACTTTATATTTATTTACAGTTTTAATTTTAGCCATTCTTTGGATAATATACCTATTTTACTTTACCTTTCCCTAGTAACAAAAGATACTGAACATGTTTCATAAGCTAAATAGCCATTGAACATCTTAAATGATTTATTCTCTTAATGTTGTATTATAGTTGGTGGGTATTATATATATTTTGTTAAGTATGTTCTTGAATGTTTCTCTTTACTATTGTAGCTTTTAATTTTGTTTTAAATCATTGATGTTTGTCAGTATTCCCATATCTGGCTCAGTTTTGTATCTGTTACAAGGCCCTATAAATCTGTATGGGTTGAAATTAATTTTGGAAACTCACTGTGGATACGGTACCACCTGACACTTTATGCTATTTTAATTTTCTATATTTAGAATTGTCCGGTTTATCAACAAACTGAATGAAAATTAACATGCAAACACAAAGTATATTCTTTCCCTAATTTGATATGTTTTGTTGACCTCCATATACAAGCACAGTGCTATATGATCTTAATAATGAATTAAACCACATCTGCCAGAAAAGAGTGGGAACCATTTTGAGTTCACTCATCACTGATCAGTGCTTAAATCCAGTCATATAAGCATCAGAAAAAAATGTGACTTTAAGCCAGGCATGGTGGTGCACGCCCTTAATCCCAGCACTGAGAGGCAGAGGCAGACGGATCTCTGAGTTTGAGGCTAGCCTGGTCTACAAAGTGAGTTCCAGGACAGCCTGGGCTATACAGAGAAACCCTGTCTCAAAAAAACAAAAACAAACAAAACAAAACAAAACAAAAAAAAAAAAATGTGACTTTAGTCTCTTTGGCCACTGAAAGCAGACTGACATCTCTAGTTGCACTTGGATTTCTTCGTTTTTGAGTCAAAAGTAATGTCTGAGTATTCCTGATTTTCTAAAGGTAAGCTAATAATATAAATTCTGATCTAGAACTTTTTTTTAACTCTAGAGTATTGAAAACCAGGCAGAGTTAAGAATCCTTCGAGATGAACTTCAAAGGCAACAAGAGGCAGCTACACAGGAAAAGGAGCAGGCCACAGAGACGGCCCGGGAGCTCTCCAGGATGCACGAGAGGCTGGCAGAGACAGAAGAGAAGTTAAAGGAAAAGGTGGGCTCCCACACTCTCTTCCAGACTGTTTGTTCTGACTGCACATTTTGCTAATAAATTCTGATTCCTCTACTCTTACTATCTCCAACTTGGAGAATGCTAACAGTATATATTATGGGAAGCTAGGCATGGTGACTCAGTTTGGAGGCTGAGGCAGGGGGATCTCTCTAAGTGTGACATTAGCCTGGGCTTCCTACTGTGTTCTAAGTCAGCCTGAGCTCTACACTGAGACTCTATCTCTAAATAAACAAATTATGTGTGTATATTATTCATTTATTTATATCATGGGGGATTGTGATTGTTTGGAATCTGTGTTTATATACTTAACTAGTCTCTTGGCTTTTTAGTTTAATTTTTTCATTTCACCTTGCTTCATTGCTCAAACTATGTAAGTTTCCAAGGTAATACCAGAATTACTATAAAGTGGCTTACAAGACAGAACTGCATTCTGTTACCGGTCCTTCTTGTTTGTTTGTTGTGTCTGTTCTTTGAGACAGGGTCTCACTATGTAGCTCTGGCTGTCCTGGAACTTATCACCCAGACCAAGCTGGCCCCTAGTTCACTGTAATCTAAAAGAGTCTAGCCTCGCTATTTAACCAAACGATATCTGTAAAAGTCCCTTTTCCAAACAGGTTTACATTCTGAGTTTCTAGATAGTCTTGAATTGTTTAACTCACCATAAGCATTATGTCTAAGGGCTAGTTACTGCTAATGCTGCTTATCCATTCCCATTGCAGTAGACAATGCTCTGTTAATGGTATCACATAAAAATCTGACCAAATAACAGCAACATGATAATTATAAAAAATTGTTCCTCTTAAGAACCAGAAACTCCAAGAGACACAGCAGCAACTTCTTAGTACACAAGAAGCTATGAGTGCGCTGCAGGCACAGGTGACTGACGTGGAAAGCTTACAGAATGAATTCAGGAACCAAGGATCGGCATTGGAGCGTGTGGAGACAGAGAGACGGGAGTTAGCTCAGAGACTTCATGAAAATTATGAGGAGATGAAATCTATAACCAAAGAAAGAAATGATCTAAAGGAATTGCAGGAGTCATTTGAAATAGAAAAAAGACAACTTAAAGAATATGCAAGGGAAATAGAAGCCGCGGTAAGTAATATCAGCCATTTCTTTATCTGGTAAGTGTTTCTTTAGTAACCTATTCTACTGGAAAGAGGGAGGCAGTATTGGGTGAATACTACAAAATTTCTTAAACTTCACTTACTGATTAAGGGCCTACAAACAAAAGAAGAACTAAATATTGCCCACGCAAATCTAAAAGAGTACCAGGAAATCATCACAGAGCTAAGAAGAAGCATTTCTGAAAAAGAAGCTCAAGGAGCAAGCACCCAGGACAGAGCAAAAACTGACCCTGAGGTACGAGGGGAGGTCTGTCGGGTCTCCGTGGCCTTCTCCACTTCTGTCTTCTTTCTCCTTGGAAGGAAAATAGATGCGTAGTTACAATTTATTCACTGGGTAAGAATTCAGCAGCTGTCTACTGTGGCAGACAGTCTGGGCTGGTACAACATACACCCTCAGAACTTGAGAGGAAAGCAGAAGAATCAGGAGTTCAAGACGAGCCTGGACTCCACAGAAAGTTTGAGGCTCGCCTGAGCTATGGAAGACCCAGTCCCTAAAAAGAAACACAGTGGTAACAGAGGAACAAAGACCCATATTTGTAGTAGAAGGAAATAGCGATAAGTAAGCAGTCAGATGAGTAAACCACCGTGAGGTAATTGTAAATGCTGTGGAAAGACGACACTGGGATAACTGAGCCAGTCCAGTTTTTAAAACTACTTTCTGCCAAGCATTGAAACTTGTATAATAAAATGATTATTTTTCTCAATGTGTATACACATCTAAACAATTCCTCAATTCTAATGTCGTGCCTATAGAAATATGCAAAGTTACATGGTTCCATTAGCAACCAGGATGAATGGGGAGTCAGTGTGCACACACAGAAAACTTGGATTCAGCAAAAGATGGGGAATATATGTATACACACACATACACACAACACACATATAAAGTATACTACATATATTCACAAAGACCTATGACAACGTTTATTTGCTTATAATTTGGGAACCAGTTAGGAATTAAGCCTGTAACTCACTGAGTTAATAATGTGATGATATGTTATATAAGGATTGGTTCACTTTGGGTCTAAGCTGACAAGAAAATATGACATACTGGATGTTATATAGAATGAAAAGAGATTGAGAGTAAGTGCATAAGAGAGGCTTGTGAGCCAAGGGAGACTGTAAGGTTCAAGGTCACTGTCATTTCCTGACCGTTTCCATCTAAAAGATGTAATCTCTACATAGTAACCTTGTGCTTTGTGAATATTACAAGGTCCCAGTGCTTCGAGAGCAAGAGCTACTTCCTGTTGTGAAAGAAGCCAGGGACAGTGCAGAAAAAGTGAATGAACTGGAGCCAGTGGAAGAACATTCTAGAACAGTGCATTCTGTGACAATGGAAGGCATAGAAATAGAAAACCTCAGGCTGACCAAGAAACTTGAAGAAAGTCAGATGGAGATCAGCTATCTCACTAGAGAGAGAGAAGACCTGAGAAGGACACAGGAAACACTTCAGGTGGAATGTACCCAGCTGAAAGAAGATGCTAGAAGAACTTTGGCTAATGTGAGTTTTTTGTTTACTTTTGATTTTTTTGTTTTTTGGGTTTTTTGGTTTTGTTTCTTTTGGGGTTGGGGGAGTGGGTCAAGACAGGGTTTCTCTGTATAGCCTTGACTATCCTGGAACTCACTCTGTAGACCAGGCTAGCCTCAATCTTAGAAATCCACCTGCCTTTGCCTCTCAAACGCTGGGATTAAAGGCATGAGCCACCACTGCCCAGTTACTTTTGGTTTTTGAGACACAGTCTCATGTGGCCAAACTTTGTCTTAGACTCATAATTCTTTGGGCTCCCCTTCCCCAGTCCTAGATTACAGTCATGTGTACCACTTTGCTAGGACAAAATGAGTTCTTCTTCCTATTTAACTAGTGTTATTTCAGAATTAAGTTGTGTCACATTTAAACACATTGCTTGTGTCACATTTAAAATCTATTAACTTTCTGCAAATATTTCTTAATCATAGAGTAAGTCGAAACAGAATAATTAAAAATGCAACTGAATATAAAGAAACACTGAAACAACAGAATCTTTTTTTCTTCAAAATTGACTTAGAAGAATCAGTGCTTTAATCACAGAAAAAATAAACCAGAAAAAATGTTTTTCTTTGAAAACACCTTCCCACCCTGCCACCCCACTGCCTGCCATTCTGGCATAGGGAGCTCTGATCTGAGCACTGAGGCAGGGGTATCAGAGTGGAGCCGAGATAGCACTGCATTGAGGGCAGCCTGGGACAAGTTGTCAGACCCTTTTCTCTGTAAGGTATTATTCTCATCTCCGTGGCTGCTGTTGGAAACAGGAAACCATTCCTGCTCTGACCCTGTCTTCCCTTCACTCACTCTATAATGCACTTTCCAAACCTTGGGGTGGTGGAGGGGTACATGTACATGTATGCATGTGACCGACAATAAACCACTCCCATTTTTTAATCTATACTACCAATATCCTAATGCACCATTTTCTCTTTCTAGCTCCCCACATTCATTTTGCTGTAGATTTATTTTTGTTTCATGCATATGTGTGTTTTGTCTGATTGTTTACCTCATGTGTGCCTGATACCCAGAGAAGTGATGAACGTCCATGTGAGTGCTAGGAACCGAACCCAGGACCTTCTAAACATGAGCTTTCATCCTCTGAGCCACCTCTCCAGCCCCGATACATTCATTTTTACACATGTCTAGCAAAGTTCCCATCTGGGCATAAAGTGTTTTCTTTTTTTAATTTGTTTACTATATACTGTGGCTCTTAGTCCTAGGAGCACGGCCCTGCTGGTCACTCCCCTGCTGCAGCCCTCCCGTCCTGGGATGCTCTTCGCTGATGCTATGTGCTTCTCAGCTTTTAATGCTCTGATCATCTGCCCACCTGCCTGTAGCACTACATACATACCTTTATGGAACCCGTGTTTTTCTTCTTCAGCTCTTTTTCTGTCCCCTAGGAAGCCTTTCCTAATGACCCATGATACTACGTTTACATCAATGACCTAAATAGCCTCTCTCCTCTGACTGGTGAGATTTAGCATAGTATCTGTCTGTTTTTCTAAAAATATGATTATGGTTGAAGTCATGGGTGCAGGAAACAAAAAAGACTCACTATTTTATCTCCAGCATTTATCTAGTGAGATACTTGACAATAAAGTGACCCTTGGTTAAAACATTAACTGGGGCTGGAGAGATGGCTCAGGAACACTGGCTGTTCTTGGATAGGACCCAAATTCAATTCCCAGCATACTCGATGACTCACAACCATCTATTCTCCAGTTCCGGGGGTTTTGATATCCTCTTCTGGCAGGCACAGTTGTGGTACACAGACAAAATACCCATACATATAAGTTTTTTTTAAAAAAATGTATGTTTGTGGGTGGGTGGGTGTAAGTGTAAACATAGGAAAACATAATAACTGGGGAATGGGAGAGTATGGAAAAATTACTCTGTATTGAGCCATTGGATTCTGTCTGTTATATTTAGTCATCAGATGTATTGTCATGGAGTTCCCTTAAGATGCAAAAAGGTCTACACAAACAGAAACAGCCCCACGATATGGAAAGGAAGGACAGTGAGTCTACTGAAGTAATGGATGAGTGAGTGAGTGGAGGTTAGACAGCCGAGGAACAGTGCAAAGGCAGAGAGAAGAAAGAGAAATGTTCAAGTTAGTAAAAGAACAAATATTTAGGTTGCAGCTAGGGATTATGCTAGTTTAGTAAAGATATGTCTATAGATTATCCTCCAAGATCTATGACATCACTAGCCCTAAATAGTTACTTAGGTTTCCAGTGCCAGATATTATTTCCCTTGTTGAGCAGGTCTTAAGTCTAATTAGAGAGCTGTTGGTTACTACTACCAGGTTACAGCAGCGGCTGCATGCCACTACTGCACCCTGGGGTTATTATGCTATAAGGAGAAAGGTGGATTACTGTGCCTGCAACAGGTTCTCCAGGCAGAACATGAGCAGTCACAGCATCTCAGAAGTCACAGATAAAATAGTTTCCTCTTTGCACTGTATTTCTCAAGATCTTTTATAAGCAAACCTTTTTCTTATGACTAAATCTTTTCAAAAAGGAGTTGGCTATAATATGATGGTTATATTTCTATAAACATAATTTTCTCTAATACTAAAGCATCTAGAAACTGAAGAGGAACTTAACCTTGCTCGTTGTTGCCTGAAAGAGCAGGAGAACAAAATTGAAACCCTAATAATGAGCCTCTCGCAGAAGGAAACTGAGCTGTCCAGTGTGCGGGGACAACTAGAGCTGACCACTGCTGAACTGGAGAGAAAGGTAAGTTGAAGGGGAGAAGCCATGGGGGAAATGGGAAGGAGAGTGCCGACTTGAAGACTGTGTTTGCATACTGAATTATGGTGAAGCCTAATTTGCTTTAAAATGGGGGGGAGGGGAATATGAGAATACCTGTATATGTTGTGCTGATAACTTATTTATCCCTGGTTGAAGGTTCAAGAACTCTGTGAGAAACAGGAAGAACTTACTAGGAAAGAAACTAGCGAGGCTCAAGGGAAGATGAGTGAACTAGAGCAAGTCAGGGAGCTGCTCCTCGCCAAGGCCTCGGCACTGCAGAGCGCAGAGAGTGCCAGGCTGCAGCTGAATACACAACTCGAAGAAAGTCAAGAGGAAATCAAAATTCTAAGGAACGAAAGAGAAGAGCTGAGAAGAATACAAGAGGCTCTTCACGTGGAAAGTGAGCAGCAGAAAGAAAGCATTAAGGAAATCAGCACGAAGGTGAGTCTCTGCTGCTGCTGCTGATATGGGGGAACAGAGTGAAGCTGAGATGGCTGTGATGCCACCTATTACATTTCTGAGATGATAAAGAAAAAGGAATTTAAAGCTATTCACGTGCATCTGAATGGTTACATAAAAACGTTTGCCTTGATTTAGGAACATTTCTTCCTTTCTCTTAAAAAGGACAAAACCCACTTCTATGTGCCTCTGACCTAACATGTTATATTTTCTCAGCTCCAAGAACTTCAGAACAAAGAATATGAATGTCTTGCAACGAAGACTATTAATGAGACTCAAGGAGACAGATGTGAAGTGGACCGCTTGAATCAGCAGCTGGAGGTCCAGAAGTCAAGTCTAGAAAAGGTGGAAGTGGAAAATGTAAACTTGACTCAAAGACTTCATGAAACCCTTGAAGAAATGAGATCTGTAACAAAAGAAAGAGATGATCTTTGGAGGGTGGAGGAGCGCCTCACAGTAGAGAGAGACCAACTGAAGAAGAGCCTTGAAGAAACAGTAACTAAAGTGAGTGCCATCTTTCTGGCATGGTGCAACCTTAATGTCCTGGAGACCACTGGGCGTCAGGGTGGGCAGGAGTATAGACTTGGTCCTGAAGAGTTTAGATGTAGCTTTTTACATTGTACACATTCACACAGTTGTGCAATAATAGTTGCAGATATTCACTGTTCATTAGTAGGGACTGGTAAAATAAGCACAGCATATTTGGATCATGGAACTTAGATAACAAAGTAGGCGTGACACGGCATGGGAGTGTCTTAGCCTGGGAAAAGATAGGCTGACAGTGGTTTATTGAGATTTGTGGTCACATCTAAAGCAACTCAAGAGAGTGAAGACTTGGGAGGTCTTAGAGAGGGAGGATGACAGAACTTTCCTTACTTTTGTTTCCCTTCTTTCTGTTTGTATTTCTATCAATGTCTTCTTTCTTTCTCTAATTAAGGGTCTGCAAAAAGAGGAAGAGCTAAGAGTTGCACATGTGCATCTGGAAGAGCACCAGGAAACTATCAACAAACTCAGAAAGATGGTGTCTGACTATACAGATGAAATATCACATACTCAAGGGGACTTAAAGCACACAAATGCTGTTGTAGAAGCACAGGTATTTTTTAAATCTGAATAATCTCTATGATGAAACAGGCTGTGATCATGTCTAAATCTGAAGGTACAGATTTGCTGATTCAATTTTAAGACTGTTTGTATTTTTTTGTCCATTTGTCCAACACTCTAACTTATTATATGATTATCTTAAGAGCCAAGAACTCCGGGAAAAAGAACATCAGCTTTCTCAAGTAAAAGCTGATCTCAGAGAAACTATGGATCAAATGGATCAACTGAAGAAGCAGCTCGAAGCCCAGAGTTCGACTCTAGAAAGCAGAGAAATAGAGAAGTTAAAATTGACTCAACAACTTAACGAAAACCTTAAAAAAATAACACTTGTCACTAAGGAAAATGATAGCCTAAAAAGTATGGATGAAGCTCTCAGAGAAGAGCGAGACCAACTAAGGAAAAGTCTTCAACAAACAGAAGCAAGTGTAAGTTCCTGTTCTACTCTAGCAGGTCTCTGAATCACCGCCTAGAAACAGTGAATCTCATGGTCACAAAGGAATAATAAGTCATTTTGATAGGCAATTTGATATTAAATTTTTTGAATTCAGCACTTTTTTATAGAATTTTATCCTAGATATATCTGGATTATGTTGTTAGATATATATACACATGATTGTATACATAAACATATACATGAATAGACCCTAAAGTTGTTTGGTTATAATAGTTGATGCTAAAAATAAGAAGCAGCCTAAATGTATCTTAGGAAGAAACTGGTAAGTACAGCAATATGCCAAAATGTTGTACAAATCTAAAAATCATCTATCTCAGTGTCATGTTCTGCAACTCAGAAAAACATTAAGCAGGAAGCAGTTTGGTGAGTAAATTATGTGCAGTATATTGGCTTCTTAAAGTAGGAGTCTGGGGAAATAGGAAAAAAAGAACTGAATTTAACAGTGAGGATTACTAAGGTATAAAAGCAGGTCCCGTGATGGGCTTCATAGGGTAAAGCATTTGCTGCACAAGGCTGATGATCTGAGCTCAGTCTCAGGAACCTGTCTGTGGGAAGGAAGGAAGGAAGGAAGGAAGGAAGGAAGGAAGGAAGGAAGGAAGGAAGGAAGGAAGGAAGGAAGGAAGACACCATAGACCTGTCCACTGACATCATGGGAAACTCCCACACACTTGGTGGTGGTGGCGGGGGTGGTGGTGACTTAAGGTAAATATCGCATGCCCACACGGTGGGACACGGGGACACCAAAGTGGGTTCAGAGCAGCTTGCCTTCGCAGCTACTGCTTTGTTCTGCTTCTCTCTCAGATTTCACATAGCTGCAGCCGTTCACTCACTCAATTTGGTTTCTCCTACTCTGGTCTCTCTAACGCTGGTCTGGTCTCCTCATCTGGTCTCTTTTTTTTTTTTTTTTTTTTTTTGGTTTTTCAAGACAGGGTTTCTCTGTCTGGTCTCAGGGTTTCTCTGTCTGGTCTCTCTCTTAACGCTGCTGCTCCCAATTTATACTTCATTCACTCATGCCACCTCACACCACCTAATCATAACACGCATGTCCAAGGAAGCATGCAGAATTGGCTGATAGAATGGTATCTCGAGATATTGCGCTAATCTCTCCAGCGAGGCTGCTTTTACTGCGCATGACTGAGACTGGGATAAACAAGCGAGGTCACGGGGCTTAGCATAGAGTCAGGGCACCATCTTTGGCCCATGCAGCTGCGCCCGCTCCCCACAGGTAAGTATTTTGAAAGAAAAGCAGACTGATAGTAACACTCAGTAGAATCTGCTTGCGTGTGCAGTTTGCGTGTGCAGTGGTCCTGAGTTCAATCCCCATGTCCACAACAACAGCAGCAAAGAACTTAAAAACACGGTTGTTTTTACTAAGGAAATATATCACTTAATTTTTAAAATGATTCTTAATGTTAAAATATGTCCCTTTTTTTAAGGATCTGGAAAATCAAGAGAAACTAAGAATTGCTCACATGAATCTAAAAGAGCACCAAGAAACTATTGACCGACTCATGGAGACTATGTCTAAGAAGACAGAGGAAATATCAAATATGAAAATGGAGTTAGAAAATGTAAACATTAAATTACAAGAAAAGGTATTGACTGGGCATCTCATTTGTTCATGCCTTAAAGCCTTTGGGGGCATAAAGGTTTGTCCACACCAGTTGGACGGTGTTCACTGTAAGCCTGGTGTTTCTGTTCCTTGGATGTGTACAGAAAAAGACAAAATTGTTCTAAACAGCCTACAAGAATACTCATAGCAGCTTTATTTGCAATAGTGGGAAAATGAAAACAACCTAAATACCAGCAGGTGAATGGATGACTACATTGTCATTTTAAGTTCAAAGAAAACAGAATTGACACGGGATGCTAAAGATCAGAACAGTTACCTTGAGGAAGGGACATACAGATGTTTGTGGGGTAAGAGAAATGCTGTCTAGTTTAGTCTGGGTTATAGTTTTATAGGGAGGGTGTGTGTGTGTGTTTTGAATAACTGAGCTGGTCAGTACTGTCACACACCTTTAGTCCCAGCATTTGAGAGGCAGAGGCAGATATATCTCTGAGGTCGAGGCCAGCCTTGTATACAGAACAAGTTCCAGGATAGCCAGAGCTATACAGAGAAACCCTGTCTAGGAAACAAAGAAGAATTAACTGAGTTCTACATTAAGATTAGTATACTTTATGTGCGTGTTATACCTCAAAAGAGAACTGTTGCCTTTAGCAGAACATTGATACAAATGATCACTGTCTCAGTCAATTTAGAAACTTCTCTCCCCCACCTCTTGTGCATAGTGAGAATAAAGGCAGGTATGACCACTCTCAGCAAAAAGGATTCTTTATCTTTCTTTTAAAATAGTCCATGACCTGGCCTGGAGAGATCCCTCAGCAGCTAAGCAACTCAGTATTCATGTCAGGTGTCTCAAGACCTGGCCCTCCAGCTCCAGACCCTCCTTATACTGAGCGCCTCACCTACACACACACAATGGAGAATGAGTTAAGCTTTCTGAGCTGGAGACATGGCTCAGTAGTCCTCTTTAGAGGATGCTGGTTTCATTCTTACAACCTGTGTGGCAGCTCACAGCCATCTTCCCTCCATTTCTGGAAGACTTCCATAGGTACCTGCATCCATGCGGTATATAGACTAACAAGTAGGCCAAAATCCCTAAAATAAATCCATAAAATAAAGCAATAATAAAAAATTAAGCCTAAAAAAATCAGAACTCAAGGTTTGTTTTAAAAGAGTCTGAAACATTAACATGATTTCATGTCTTCAGGTTCAAGAACTTAAGACAAGCGAGCTTCAACTTCTTAATTTAAAAGTAGATGCCAGTGAAACCAAGAAGCAGCTCAAGGAGCAGGGCTTAACTCTGAGTAAGATAGAAATGGAGAATTTAAATCTGGCTCAGAAGATTCACGAGAACCTTGAAGAAATGAAATCTATAATAAAAGAAAGAGATGATCTAAAGAAAATTGAGGAGATACTCAGAATGGAGAGAGACCAGCTCAAGGACAATCTAAGAGAAGCCATGCTTAAGGTAAGTGTGCTTCCTGTTTAGAGACACCACTCTTGAAGATTCAGGAACCATAGGTTCTCTCTCTCCCCCCCCTCTCTCTCTGTGTGTGTGTGTGTGTGTGTGTGTGTGTGTGTGTGTGTGTGTGTGTGTGTATCTGGTACCTGCAATGGCTAGAATCGGGTGTTGGATCTCTTGGAACTGAAAATAGCTAGTGCTCTCTACTGCTGAGCCAGCATCTTTCCAGCTCATCAGTGTCTATTAGTGCATTCCGTATATTTGGTTCAACAGTGTCACTTCCAAGATTTATCTTACCAGTGTATTCGTTGATTGGGCAAGAATAGAATGTTGAGAGTAGAGTGATTTGTGGTGACCAAAATCTAGAAGCAAGCCAAGCATCCAACTGTAGGGCATATAGGGTTCATCCATATGTTGGAATTCTAAGCCTAGCATTATTTATGNTAAAGATTTATTTTATTTATTATATGTAAGTACACTGTAGCTGTAAGTACACTGTAGCTGTCTTCAGACACTCCAGAAGAGGGCGCCAGATCTCATTAAGGATGGTTGTGAGCCACCATGTGGTTGCTGGGATTTGAACTTATCACCTTCGGAAGAGCAGTCGGGTGCTCTTACCCGCTGAGCCATCTCACCAGCCCCCGTGTATTGGCTTCTTAAAGTAGGAGTCTGGGGAAATAGGAAGAAAAGAACTGAATTTAACAGTGAGGATTACTAAGGTATAAAAGCAGGTCCCGTGATGGGCTTCATAGGGTAAAGCATTTGCTGCACAAGGCTGATGATCTGAGCTCAGTCTCAGGAACCTGTCTGTGGGAAGGAAGGAAGGAAGGAAGGAAGGAAGGAAGGAAGGAAGGAAGGAAGGAAGGAAGGAAGGAAGACACCATAGACCTGTCCACTGACATCATGGGAAACTCCCACACACTTGGTGGTGGTGGCGGGGGGTGGTGGTGACTTAAGGTAAATATCGCATGCCCACACGGTGGGAAGAAGAAACGACACGGGGACACCAAAGTGGGTTCAGAGCAGCTTGCCTTCGCAGCTACTGCTTTGTTCTGCTTCTCTCTCTCTCAGATTTCACATAGCTGCAGCTGTTCACTCACTCACTTTGGTTTCTCCTACTCTGGTCTCTAACGCTGGTCTGGTCTCTTCATCTGGTCTCTTTTTTTTTTTTTTTTTTGGTTTTTCAAGACAGGGTTTCTCTGTCTGGTCTCAAGGTTTCTCTGTCTGGTCTCTCTCTTAACGCTGCTGCTCCCAATTTATACTTCATTCACTCATGCCACCTCACACCACCCAATCATAACACGCATGTCCAAGGCAGCATGCAGAATTGGCTGATAGAATGGTATCTCGAGATATTGCGCTAATCTCTCCAGCGAGGCTGCTTTTACTGCGCATGACTGAGACTGGGATAAACAAGCGAGGTCACGAGGCTTAGCATAGAGTCAGGGCACCATCTTTGGCCCATGCGGCTGCGCCCGCTCCCCACAGGTAAGTATTTTGAAAGAAAAGCAGACTGATAGTAACACTCAGTAGAATCTGCTTGCGTGTGCAGTGGTCCTGAGTTCAATCCCCAGGTCCACAACAACAGCAGCAAAGAACTTAAAAACACGATTGTTTTTACTAAGGAAATATATCACTTAATTTTTAAAATGATTCTTAATGTTAAAATATGTCCCTTTTTTTAAGGATCTGGAAAATCAAGAGAAACTAAGAATTGCTCACATGAATCTAAAAGAGCATCAAGAAACTATTGACCGACTCATGGAGACTATGTCTAAGAAGACAGAGGAAATATCAAATATGAAAATGGAGTTAGAAAATATAAACATTAAATTACAAGAAAAGGTATTGACTGGGCATCTCATTTGTTCATGCCTTAAAGCCTTTGGGGGCATAAAGGTTTGTCCACACCAGTTGGACGGTGTTCACTGTAAGCCTGGTGTTTCTGCTCCTTGGATGTGTACAGAAAAAGACAAAATTGTTCTAAACAGCCTACAAGAATACTCATAGCAGCTTTATTTGCAATAGTGGGAAAATGAAAACAACCTAAATACCAGCAGGTGAATGGATGACTACATTGTCATTTTAAGTTCAAAGAAAACAGAATTGACACGGGATGCTAAAGATCAGAACAGTTACCTTGAGGAAGGGACATACAGATGTTTGTGGGGTAAGAGAAATGCTGTCTAGTTTAGTCTGGGTTATAGTTTTATAGGGAGGGTGTGTGTGTGTGTTTTGAATAACTGAGCTGGTCAGTACTGGCACACACCTTTAGTCCCAGCATTTGAGAGGCAGAGGCAGATATATCTCTGAGGTCGAGGCCAGCCTTGTATACAGAACAAGTTCCAGGATAGCCAGAGCTATACAGAGAAACCCTGTCTAGGAAACAAAGAAGAATTAACTGAGTTCTACATTAAGATTAGTATACTTTATGTGCGTGTTATACCTCAAAAGAGAACTGTTGCCTTTAGCAGAACATTGATACAAATGATCACTGTCTCAGTCAATTTAGAAACTTCTCTCCCCCACCTCTTGTGCATAGTGAGAGTAAAGGCAGGTATGACCACTCTCAGCAAAAAGGATTCTTTATCTTTCTTTTAAAATAGTCCATGACCTGGCCTGGAGAGATCCCTCAGCAGCTAAGCAACTCAGTATTCATGTCAGGTGTCTCAAGACCTGGCCCTCCAGCTCCAGACCCTCCTTATACTGAGCGCCTCACCTACACACACACAATGGAGAATGAGTTAAGCTTTCTGAGCTGGAGACATGGCTCAGTAGTCCTCTTTAGAGGATGCTGGTTTCATTCTTACAACCTGTGTGGCAGCTCACAGCCATCTTCCCTCCATTTCTGGAAGACTTCCATAGGTACCTGCATCCATGCGGTATATAGACTAACAAGTAGGCCAAAATCCCTAAAATAAATCCATAAAATAAAGCAATAATAAAAAATTAAGCCTAAAAAAATCAGAACTCAAGGTTTGTTTTAAAAGAGTCTGAAACCTTAACATGATTTCATGTCTTCAGGTTCAAGAACTTAAGACAAGCGAGCTTCAACTTCTTAATTTAAAAGTAGATGCCAGTGAAACCAAGAAGCAGCTCAAGGAGCAGGGCTTAACTCTGAGTAAGATAGAAATGGAGAATTTAAATCTGGCTCAGAAGATTCACGAGAACCTTGAAGAAATGAAATCTATAATAAAAGAAAGAGATGATCTAAAGAAAATTGAGGAGATACTCAGAATGGAGAGAGACCAGCTCAAGGACAATCTAAGAGAAGCCATGCTTAAGGTAAGTGTGCTTCCTGTTTAGAGACACCACTCTTGAAGATTCAGGAACCATAGGTTCTCTCTCTCTCTCTCTCCCTCTCTCTCTCTCTCCCCCCCCCTCTCTCTCTGTGTGTGTGTGTGTGTGTGTGTGTGTGTGTGTGTGTGTGTGTGTGTGTGTATCTGGTACCTGCAATGGCTAGAATCGGGTGTTGGATCTCTTGGAACTGAAAATAGCTAGTGCTCTCTACTGCTGAGCCAGCATCTTTCCAGCTCATCAGTGTCTAGATCACGTAAGGCATATAAACCAAGTTGTCACAGTGAAGGTTCTAAATAGAATGGTCACATAAGCAACTAACCCGTTCTTATCTTACAACTCTCATCTCACTAAACACCACTGGTTTTAGATCTTCGTTCGGTTCGTAGGTTGACATCCCGTATATCCCAAGTAGGTATACAACCTTAAGATTCGGATCGTAATAAATACTGGTACTGACCTTAAAGGACAGTGATAGAGGAAAAACAAGTCCTGGAATTGAGTGGGTGCAGCCCCGAGGGGAAAGGTAGGGTCAGAGCTGGGACTCTGGGTCCCTTGGTCCTCTTGTACCCAGGCATGCTGTAGAGCTCGTTTCTGAGCATGGATTTATCTTCGAGTGTATTAAAAGTAATTACTAAGAAGAGATAATGAAATACATAAATACGTGCTGAGGATTTTGGTATCTGAAATGGTTGGTTTTAGAAAGGTTTTGGGTAAAGCTCAAAAACTTGAATTTGAGAGAATTTCAGATTATGGATTTTTAACCAATAAAGTCAAGACTACAAACTCTGTAAAATCTGAAACACCGTGAGCACTTCAGATAAATGTGCCTGGTATGTGTGTATATGTGTATGTATATACATAATATGTACATACATATATATATATATATATATATATATATATATATATATATATATATTCTGTGATCTATTTTATAATTATGTCAATCAAGATCCAAGAACTTCAGAAAGAAGAGCTTCAGCTTCTTAAAGAAGAAGATGTCAGTAAAGTTTATTTAAATAAGCATTTGAAGCAGTTTGAGGCCTGGAATGTGCATATGCAAAGTGTTGGTGAAAAACGCTACATTTGATTAAGAAAGTTTACAAAGACCTTAAAACAGTGAGCTAAACAGCATAAAAGATAAAGGAGTCTCTCAAAGCGGAGAAAGGATGCCGAGGAAGCATAAACTTAACAGTGAGAGTAAGAGCAGGTCGTCCTCTGCTTAGTAGCTGTAAGAGGCTGGGGCTCTTAAGGGTAATTACCAGTGCGTTATGTCTGGATTGGGGGTTGTTGGTCTCCCCTCTCGCCTACTACCCCCCCCCCTTTTTCTGGAAAGTTCTGTTGATAGTAAAAATTTCTCACACAAAAAAGAAACACAAAAGCCACAATGTGTCTCAGAAAACTCTATTCATTCTTAAGAAAAGATTTGCTAGATACACTGTTTCCCTTCTAAGTTTCTGACAGCAAAAAGAAGTTAACATTATTTTAAGTGGAAAAGGGTATTTCAAAGACTGCATTTGCCAAAGATTAAATGCCTCCATTTCCTCTATTAATAGACTTCTAGGAAGTCAACAGGATTAAACTGCTGAAGTTAGAACAAAGCAAAGTAAACATGAAAAGGAAAGTTTTCTTTCACAATATTTCTTTTTCACAATATTTCTTTCACAATAACCTCTTTTTCCCTTTGATTTAAGTTTTATTGCATTATGATGTAAAAAGATAAATAATTTCAATTTATCTGAATTTGTTAACATTTAAAAACATATTTTGGCCGGGCGTGGTGGTGCACACCTTTAATCCCAGCACTCGGGAGCCCAGAGGCAGGTGGATTTCTGAGTTCAAGGCCAGCCTAGTCTACAAAGTGAGTTCCAGGACATCCAGGGCTATACAGAGAAACCCTGTCTCGAAAAAGAAAAAAAAAAACATATTTTGAGTAAAGAGCCCTACATCACATTCTTCTTCTTTCCCTTTTGAACCCCAACTTCTCCAGAAAACCTTCAATACCTTTCGTTTTTTTATTCTTTAAAATTTATAAAATATTGTAACAATAAAAAAGTGTTATAAAAGTTGTTTGATATAAAACAACAATCAATTGAACAGTCTTGTGTAGATGTTTGTCTACAGCAATACTGAAAATACGTTTTTTCTCTATAAATTTTAAATAACTCCAAATATATTAACTGATATTTTAAAGTAATATATCACTATTAGTTTTTTTAATGAACATAAATGAAAATAAATAACATAAGTATTTTCGTTTGTTTTTCTCAATTTTTATTAGATATTTTCTTCATTTACATTTCAAATGCTATCCCGAAAGTCCCTCATACTCTTCCCCCCTCCCCCCCTGCGACTCCCCTACCCAACCACTCCTACTTCTTGGCCCTGGCGTTCCCCTGTACTGGGGCATATAAAGTTTGCAAAACCGAGGGGCCTCTCTTCCCAATGATGGCCGACTAGGCCATCTTCTGCTACATATGTGGCTAGAGACACCAGCTCTGGGGATACCGGTTAGTTCATATTGTTGTTCCACCTATAGTGTTACAGACCCCTTTAGCTCCTTGGGTACATTCTCTAGCTCCTCCATTGGGGGCCCTGTGTTCCATCCAATAGATGACTGAGCATCCACTTCTGTGTTTGCCAAGTACTGGCATAGCCTCACAAGACACAGCTATATCAGGGTCCTTTCAGCAAAATCTTGCTGGTGTATGCAATAGTGTCTGCATTTGATGGCTGATTATGGGATGGATCCCCAGGTCCAGCAGTCTCTGGATGGTCCATCCTTTTCATCTCAGCTCCAAACTTCGTCTCTGTAACTCCTTCCATGGGTGTTTTGTTCCCAATTCTAAGAGACAAAGTGTCTACATTTTGGTTTTCGTTTTTCTTGAGTTTCATGTGTTTTGCAAATTGTATCTTTTTTTAATAGATTTTTTTTTTATTATATGCAAGTACACTGTAGCTGTCTTCAGATACTCCAGAAGAGGGTATCAGCTTTTGTTACAGATGGTTGTGAGCCACCATGTGGTTGCTGGGATTTGAACTCGGGACCTTCGGAAGAGCTCTTAACCACTGAGCCATCTCGCCAGCCCGCAAATTGTATCTTGATTATTCTAAGTTTCTGGGCTAATATCCAGTTATCAGTGAGTGCATATCATGTGAGTTCTTTTGTGATTGGGCTACCTCACTCAGGATGATACCCTCCAGATCCATCCATTTGCCTAGGAATTTCATAAATTCATTGTTTTTAATAGCTGAAATTGTTCAATTGATTGCTGTTACTCCATTGTGTAAATGTACCACATTTTCTGTATCCATTCCTCTGCTGAAGGACATCTGGGTTCTTTCCAGCTTCTGGCTATTATAAATAAGGCTGCTATGAACATAGTGGAGCATGTGTCCTTATTACCAGTTGGAACATCTTCTGGGTATATGCCCAGGAGAGGTATTGCGGGATCCTCTGGTAGTACTATGTCCAATTTTCTGAGGAACCTCCAGACTGATTTCCAGAGTGGTTGTACAAATCTTGACTCTTACTGTGGTATAAACACAAAATAAGAACAGTTTTTGGGGCTGGTGAGATGGCTCAGTGGGTAAGAGCACCCGACTGCTCTTCCGAAGGTGATGGGTTCAGGTCCCAGTGACCACGTGGTGGCTCACAACCATCCGTGACGAGATCTGGCTCCCTTTTCTGGAGTGTCTGAGGACAGTTTCAGTGTACTTACATATAATGAAATGAAGTAAATCTTTAAAAAAAAAAAGAACAGTTTTTGGACATTGGAGTTCACTGTAATAAGGCTGTACTTCAATGTCCCTCACATCACCAAAGGATTTTACCTCCATAGTAGATAAGCTAAGAGTTGACAGTTCTGCTGCGCCAAGGAATGAATTGTAGGCATGATTTTTGAATATGGATTTCCTGCTATGGTCAAAGCTATTTGACTTGAGTGATTGTCGTCATTTTCAGCCCGCAGGGAACAGGTTACATTCATTTAAGAAATGGTGTGTATATTAAGATGGTATATCCATGAAGTCATTCATCAACTGTTTCAATGAACAGTGGTTCTGCTTGGAGGGTGGCACAGACAGTACGTGAGGGTAAGATTCTGGTTCATTGGCTGTGATGATTTTGAGATGCATTCATCTCAAAATAAGAATAACTTATAAAGTCCTCTTCTTCAAAATTGATACAGTAATTATAAATATCAAGCAAAGCCTTCAGCCTCACTCTTGGCTATTCTCTTACAAGCCACCTCCCAAATTAATTGTCTACATTTCTTTTGGCTGTATAAATAATTTTGAAATATGTAAGATGTTCTGAAAAAAACATAGTATAGTGTAAAAACACCAAATAAACAATCCCACTAATAGAAAGGCTGAGATAGGAGAAGTATGATTTCAAGACCATTATGTGGCACACAGCAAGACTCTCATGTATAAACAAGCAGAAAGTGTATATGGATTGTACTATATTGAACCTATTTCTCCTATTACCAAATTAGACCACAGGATGACAGCCAACAAATTTCTAATTTCTCATATTTTTGAATTTCAATCGATTAGGATATGTTGGTAATATTATTTTTCATATTAAGAGATATTAAGGAAAAGTGGTTGTTACTTCCTGTTAATTTTCTTGTTAGAGGTGGAATTGTGTTTGTGTGGGTTGTTGAAAGATTACTTTCTTGCTTCCTCTAGGGTGTAGTTTCATTCCTTGTGTTGGTGTTTTCCATCTATTATCCTTTGTAGGGCTGGATTTCACAATAATCTTTAAAAGTTTAATTTAGTCCTCTAAAACGAAGCAGAAAATTTAGACAAATAGGTGTATAAAGTAAATCTATAGCTATTTTTTTTCATGTTTGAAGGGTGAACACTGCCTTGTTTGCAGTGTTGCCAGAAACATTAGATGCTTAAGAGTCTAGTGCATGTGGGGGCTGTCTAAATGTACACACAGACTGAATTCATTTGTATCCACCAGATATTCTAGGTACTACAGTGGGCAAGCTAAACAATGGTCAAAAATGAGGAGGGAGGTCTGTTCTGAACTTTTTAGTTATGAAAAAATAAAATATGAATGAAATTTGAATTTTTCAGCCCAACAAGGTCCTGGGAAAACAGTTGATGACAATAATTCTAATGTCCATGTTTGTGAGAATATGAACTGGAATAATCAGCAGGGCTTTCTCTAGGAACCATGTGCTTCTCCTGTGTGTTCCTTCAGGGAGTTTAAGTCACTCACTGTGTGACTTGACAGTGATGCCACTCTCTTTTGTTACTGTTATTACTGTGATCTAATACTGCTATTAGATCACAATGAAATATTTCATTCCATTACGGAAACATGATGTAAAGTGTAAGCGTGTTTGATTAGGCTTGCTATGTGAATGTAGTTATTGATATGTATTCCTTTGAACCAGGGCCATCAGAACCATGAAGAGACAATGAAATATGGAAAGGGGTTACTATGTGCTGGAGAACACTGTACAGGAAGACTTCGAGAAAAGTGCTTCAGGATAGAAGTAAGAGCCCTGCCGCAACTTTGTGCCATTGTTGCTACTGTTCCCAAGGCATCCTGTGCAGTCCACGGTGGAATTAAAGGGAATAGTGAATAGATGGTAGCAAATGTTTTCCCGAACATTATAATGTTTATATAGCCTAGCACAAGTCCATGTACACATGTGTATAACATGTGCGTCTACATTTACACATATGTATATATGACACAGTGGTAGTTTGTGGTTTATTTTTTAAGGCCTATGTGGGAAAGTGATACTGAGCAAATCTGTAAGAGCACTGAAGGGCTCAGTTCACTGAAGGAAAGACTGCTGTGGACAGGACAGACTATGAGTACAAATGTCCTGAGGCAGACTTTCTAGAGAGAAAGCTACTGAGATGGTGAAGGTATCAACTGGGAGCCATGAAAGATTCACAGCTTAGTCTTGAGTGGGGAGAGGTCCGCTGGAGAGTTTAACCTTGTGAGACACAATCTGACCTACATGTAGAAAGACCTCGGATTGAAAGTTGAGTATAAACTGAGAGCTCGTTTGAAAGATGGATTGTAATCGGTGACCAGAGATGGCAGGGCAGCAGCAGTCTGAGCAGCAGCAGCAGCAGCAGCAGCAGATTATAGAAGTGTATGGGACGGCTGTGCCGCAGGGGCAGCTGAGGTGCCGCAGACTCTGCATTTTATAAACACAAGCCAGCTCAGGCATGGGCTATGATTCACAGTAAGTTTATTCAAAAAAGTGCTGGTTTTCTTTATTGGCCTCTGGTTAATTTTCACACTGTTATACATTATTTCGATAATCTAAAAATCACAGTTTCCTTTATCTTTTAAACACAAAGGTTTTAATTTTCTTTTTTCTAATGTTACAATTCTAACATTCATTACAATGAATTCTAATTTCCTTTAGAAACTCCTGAAAAGATATTCAGAAATGGCTAATAATTATGAGTGCTTGAATAGAGTCTCTCTTGACTTGGAGAGAGAAACTAAAACCCAAAAAGAGCTGTCAATTACTGTAAGAAGGAAGCTCTCACTTCCACACACACAAACCAAAGAGATGGAAAAGCTTCTTGCTGCAAACCAGAGATGTTCCTTGGAGTTCCACAGAGTCCTCAAGAGTCTTAAGGTACCAACTTTTTTTTTTAATATTAGCCTCATATTGATGTAACTATAATTTCAGTAACTCATGTCTATCCACCTCGCACAGGGACTCCATGACAGACCAAAATAAGAATTGCACTGAAGTCTAGCTCAGTAGGCCAGTGAGTTTATTGGGGTTACAGTGAACCAACTAGTTTTGGGGGTCATAGTTTATGAGAGGTTACTCGGGCTGACTCAGAACAGCTGTATTGGCCAAAGCTCATCCCAAAGGGGTGATGACTTGGGAAACTGCATCCCTGAAACCTGACTGGCCGTCTCCTCCAGTGGTTACTTTCTGCTTTGGAACCCTGCAAGTGCTCCTTGGAAACCTTGTAATTTTCTAGGGCATATAGGCTGAGACTGGAAGCCAGGCTCAGCAGTAAGACTTGAGGTTCACTGTGGAGATTATACAGAGCCAGGGGGTATTTGTTTAAGTAGTTGCAGGAACCAAGTTGGGTTACCATTTTAATAAAACAACTATGAGGGATTGGCAGGAAAAATAAACAATAAAGTGGTCCAGTGAGATACTGTATGACACACAGACTGAAAGAGATCCCAGCAGCTGAGAAGAGAGGACCAAATGGTAGACAGTGGAGGCAAGAAAGAACTATGGGTGAAGTTCTGAAACGTGCTTGGCCAGGTTTGTGGTGACTCTTCTTAGAGAGAGTGACCAGGCAGGTGAAGAATGGGCAGACATCAGTTTAGTTTGAGGTACATTGAAGTTGGAGTTTCCATGTTGTACCACTCAAGAAGCTAAACAAAGAAGGCCTCTAGCTGGGCCTGAGGTTTGTCAGTAGAAAAGGCAAGCATGCAGATGTCAGACGGCGCTGCATGCATAGAGTCATTCAGAAAGCATCTAGAGGAATGGGAACATTAGGGTAAGAGGAAACTTGGACGTGTCCAGGACAGGCAGAGAAGAGCAAGCACGAGCGATACTTTTGGAAACCCCGTGCAATGAGGTCAGAGGCCTGGAAATGATCCAGTCAGTGCAAGCATTCGGACCTGAGTTTGGATCCCCAGCACTCAGGTTAAAAGCCAGTTTGGCAGGGCACACCTGTGATCCTAGAGCTGCAGAGAAGGTGACGGGATCTGGGGCCTCCTAACCAACTGAATTGATGAGGTCAGAGCACAGTGAGAAATCCTGCCTCAACAAACAGGGTGGAAAGTGTCTGAGGAAGAGGCCCAACATCAGCCTCAGTCCTTAACACAGACACAAACACACATACAAAGGATGGTGTGGCCTGGAGAGGTACACACGTCAGCTGGAATATGAGATGAAGGTTGCCCTCACTTTGGTGATGAAAATGGATTCATCGGTGACCATAGTCATGGCAGTTTACTTGGTACTTAGAGAAAAGGTCAAATCACAAAGTTAAGGGTTGGTTCTATAACTTGGAAAATTGTTCCCAATGTTCTGATAATCCTCTAATAGATCCTGACAGTCAGATACTCAAAATTTATGAGGACAAGGGAACATGATAGTATTAAAATTATCATTACCTTCAAGCCAGACCTCTAAATATGCTTGCTGCTTTCCGAAGTGACTTTCTACTGGATATATCTCGTATTAGGTGGTTTCCAAAAGTATCGCTCGTGCTTGCTCTTCTCTGCCTGTCCTGGACACGTCCAAGTTTCCTCTTACCCTAATGTTCCCATTCCTCTAGATGCTTTCTGAAATCCTGAAGCCAGTGACATTTGGGGGCCAGTCAAACATGAATGTTAGAATATTTTGAAAATCTAAAATGGGTTGGAGAGGTGGCTGAGAATTTACTGTTTGTACGGCGAGCCCAGGTCAGCACCTAACACCCTGGTCAAGGCAAGCTCACCACCGGTAGCTGCAGCTCCAGGCTTCTGCTGCTCTCCTCAGCCTCTGAGCCCCTGAACTCAGATGACACCCACACATAGCTTTACATAAAATGAAATGGGATAGCATTTTTACTAATCTCAAATGTGTGATGGTATGATTGGCAGTTTAACCAAAATTTATATAATAAGGCTACAAAGATGGCTCAGTGGCTGAGATTCCTGGCTGTTCTTCTAGGGGACTTGAGGTTCGCTCTCAGCATGATACTGTGACATAGGCATCTGGAACTCCAGTTCTTTGAAATCCAATGCTCTCTTCTGGCCCCCCATGGACACCATACACACATGTGGGATGCACATATACACATAAGCAAAACACCCTCACACATAATTAAAAATCTGAGATAATAGGAAAGGGAACTTCTAGAAAGGACCATGTTTCATTTGAAAACCGCCAAGTACGAGATATATCCAGTAGGAAGTCACTTCGGAAAGCAGCAGTCTGGAGGGGTTACTTTCCCAAGGTGCTTCCTCCTTTACCATCCGTCATACTGTAAGTAAACAAGACCTCACCATCTCAGACGCTGAAAATCTTCTAAATAGAATGTCTCACTTTTGATCTCTTTTTCTTCAAGTATGTGTTAAGCTCCATTGCAAGGACAAAGGAGGAGCAACATGAGCTCATCAATAAATTTGAAATGGCTTTTATTCAGGAAGTAGAAAAGCAGAATGAACTGCAAATTAAAATCCAGAGCCTTTCACAGACTTACAGTCTTCCATCCAGAGATTTACAGATCAAATTGAGCCAGGAGATGGACCTCCATATTGAGGTATGCTTTATTTTTAATGCATTTAATAAGGTTTTAAGCCTTTCATAAACAGCCTTTGTATGTGTTTAAAGTCATTTTCATTCATTAGAAATCATTAGTAACTTGCAGAGTGACAGGTGACCAAGAGATGGCTTGGACACTGTCAGAACTGCATAGACATAGAAGACAGGTTTACCATCAGCTGGTGAGACTTTATCCAGTGTTAGGTTTCCTGGTGCTGCCTTATACCCATGACAGAAGTGAGAGTCGGACGTCTTGCCCCACATCAGCCCCACAAGGACTTCGTGGCTCTCCCATCAGTGTAAAGCAGGCGTGCAGTTCCCAACCTTTGTGTCAGGCCTGCCTGCCAAGGCCACAGCAAAACAGTGACCAGAGCTGTAGGTGTAATCCCTGTCATGTAGAGTATATCACCAGTGTTCTCTTAGGCAAGTAATTGGAATCAAGTTTTAAATTAGAATTCATTTTCTAATTATTAATATCTTAATAGAGTCCAGTAGGTATTTCTCCCCCTTAGAATATTTTTATAGTTTATATGTATTTTGGGTAAAGTTTTTCCTAATGTTTATATAATTTGGTACCTATTTTTCACACAGGAAATTCTCAAAGATTTTTCAGAAAATGACTTCCTCACCATAAAAACTGAAGTCCAACAAGTACTAAGTAATAGGAAAGAAATAACTGAGGTTTTGGGAAAATGGCTAAATACTCTTTTTGATACAGAAAATCTTAAGAGTACCATCCAGAAAGAAAACAAAAGCATTGGGCTCGTGAATAACTTGTATCACAGCAGAATCAATGTGAGTATCACAGTTCAGTCATGCTCTTCGAGGCTTTGGTTTTTCTACTCATTCGTAAGAGGTTAATCTAGCTTATATTCTGTAGTTTGTATGTAGATGCTCTATGAAAAGTTTTGGTTTGATTCTTTCATTGTATCAGGCTTCTTCAAGATGGTTAGCCCAGTTTGTACTTGGGAGGGCAGCAGGCTGTTTGCTGAGGGAACACCGAGTCCCCACTTGGGTGGTTTTGCGGCTGCTCGTTGTCGTCTCCCTGATCTCCTCAGTCTGTGAAGACTGTCATTGATTGCCTCGTGGCTTCAGAGAAGCTGGGGCTTATGTCTGTTACAGGGTCCTGGCTTCAGGAGACCTGTGTGTCAGTAGCTTCCCTGTCATGTGCTTTAATCCTATGCTATACACCAAATGTGCCTACTGTTACTTTCTTTTTAGCATGTATGTGTCAGTAATTTTTTTGGTTAGGTTTGTGGAAAAATTAGCCCAGTAGTACAGAAAATTCTCACATAATCCCCCTCTACAGATAATCTTTCCTATTACCAAGATCCTGCACCAGAAAATTCCACACCTGACAGTCGGTGAATTTCTAGCTCACACATGGTGTTGAAGATCC
Source organism: Mus minutoides (assembly GCA_902729485.2). Taxonomy (NCBI): domain Eukaryota; kingdom Metazoa; phylum Chordata; class Mammalia; order Rodentia; family Muridae; genus Mus; species Mus minutoides. The sequence goes on along the minus strand of LR753977.1, from coordinate 42,995 downwards.
TGTCAGCTTCCTAAACTATTATTATGTCAGCCCGTCACACCAGTGACATAAGCCAGCCTTCAGCGTAAAAGAGAACAATGACTTTGACTGTTATTATCTACACAGGAATAGGAGATTTATAGACTAGTTAGCAAACGTCAGTAAATTGGAGCAAGAGAAATGGCTCACCTTTAGGGCACTACCTACTCTTCCAGAGAACCTGGGTTCAAGTCCCAGCACCCACATGGTACCTCACAGCTGTGTGTAACTCCACTTCCAGGAGCTCTTACAACCTTTTCTGGTCTCCAAAGGCACCAGACACAAATATGTTGCACAGACAGAGATGCAGGCAAAATACCCAAACATATAAAAGGGATTTAAAATCAGTAAATTACTTTCTCTGTGAGCTGAGGTTTGGAATGAAATGGGAACATAGAGAGTTGTTAGGTTTACAATGTGTGCTCGCCGCTTGATGACTTTAGCCTACACAGTTCTTCATTCCTTTTCCTGTATTCCTGTAAACGTAATGAAGTGAAATAATCTTGCAGGTCAGTATAGATCTTCCCACCCCTTCTTTTACTCATAGCAGTCTTAATATCTAACATGTTGAAAGAGAAATGTGCATTCGTTGTCTTGAGCACTGTTTTAAGATGTTATAAACAGGGGCTGGTGAGATGGCTCAGCGGGTAAGAGCACCCGACTGCTCTTCCGAAGGTGATAAGTTCAAATCCCAGCATCCACATGGTGGCTCACAACCATCCGTAATGAGATCTGGCGCCCTCTTCTGGATTGTCTGAAGACAGCTACAGTGTACTTACATATAATAAATAAAATAAATCTTTAAAAAAAAAAAAGATGTTATAAACAATGAATTTCAGCATGCATACTCTCTTAGGTTCTAGTTTTTTCATAATGTAATTTTCAAACATCAATTATTTTAAAGCTGTAGTTGGTCTCTCACTGTTTATAGGACATGAAAAAAGAGTCAACGGAGTTTGAGGGAAGAAGTACTACCAGATCCAAAGAATTGGAACAGTACGTGAAGTCCCTGAAAGAAACAACTGAGCAGCTCTCTCAAGTCTACCAGACACTGACTGCCTCCCAGTCTGCTGTGCATCTCCGTCCTAATGTGCAGCCTTCCGCACGGGACAGTGAGGGGCCTCATGTTGTTTCAGGAGCTGAACAACTGACCTCAAAGGTAGGAAACTTCCTGGTGTTGAGAGCAAATGCACTCACTCACTGAGAGTGAGTGCGCTGTCGTCCATGTGTGTGGTGAGTTGGGTCAGCCCTGACTCCAGCAGTTTCAGACAGAACAGTTCATATTGACCTTTAATTTGATGGGTCCTACATAAGACTTATAGTTGTGGAATTTCTTAAGATTAACAAGTCTCATTTCATACAGAACATAACAGGGTATGTGGGCATCAATGACCTTGCTCTGAGTCAAGTTATTTTTCTGTGTCAATGACTAGCAGGCATATTACAGCAACAATATGAAATAGCCAGCAGGCATGGAACAAAATGCCTACAGATCTGCTGGTAGGGTAGGCCTCAACAGAAACAGGGTTTTTCTATGTGGCCTTGGCTGTTCTGGAACTTTCCCTATAGACCATGCTGGCCTTGAACTCAGAGACCTGCCTCCCAGAGACACATGTTACCATCACCCAGCAAAGTGGTTAATTTTATTGTACCAGAAAAAAGAATTTCAAAATAGAATAAGCAACGCATTTTGTTAAAGTCAGTTTGGACAGCCTTGGGCATCAGGGATATGGTATTGCTTACTATTCTGAAGAGGTGCATAAACTCTCCATAGTTTGACTTTTTAAAATTGTTACTGTGAATCATATTTTTTAAACTTACAGTATCTAAAAATATTTATTTCAGAATTTACTCCCAAGGATATTAAATTTATCCTCTGAATACAATGTCTAATAGAGCATTTTTAACTAAAAATGAAATTAATTTGGACAAAATCTTGGTAAATTTCTTCTTGTAATATTACAAATTGTTCAAGTCAGATGGCAGCGAGCTTGCTATCCCTGATGTGAGCCGGGAATCAAACTAGGGTGTCCTCCAAGAGCAGATGTGTCTTACGTGGTGAGCCCCCTCCCAGCCCCGTCCCTCATTAACTTCTAAGTCCAGTATGATGCATATCAAAAAAGCGCAGGGGATTGCATCTCTAGTATAAGAGTAGTTAACAGAATCCACTTAATTGGCTAAACAAGTCTTATTAACCCAAGACTATTTCAGTCTTTCTGATTCATTAGTAAGAACACCTGACGGCTAGCAGGGTTTGTTTTTGTTTTTGTTTTTGTTTTTGTTTTTGTTTTTTCGAGCATCCCTTTGACCACAGGTGACATGGTGCCTATGCCCGGTTCTTCCTGTCACTCATTTCTTTTTTTTTTTTTTTTTTTTTTTTTTTTTTTTTTTTTTTCTTTTTTGGTTTTTCGAGACAGGGTTTCTCTGTATAGCCCTGGCTGTCCTGGAACTCACTCTGTAGACCAGGCTGGCCTCGAACTCAGAAATCCACCTGCCTCTGCCTCCCGAGTGCTGGGATTAAACTGTCACTCATTTCTAAATCAGCTTTTCTAGTTCTAATTTTTCTGAGAATTACTAGGACAGTGTTTGATGTGAGTACTTTCTTTGTATCATAGCAAAGAATACCTGCATAATGTCTACACTTTCAGCCTATATTGAAATTTTCTTGTTGGTTTATTTGAAGTTTTTTTTCTTTTTGTTTTTTTTTCCAATTTTTATTAGATATTTTCTTCATTTACATTTCAAATGCTATCCCGAAAATCCTCTATACCCTCCCCCATCCCCCCACCCTGCTCCCCTACCCACCCACTCCCACATCTCGGCCATGGCGTTCCCCTGCACTGGGGCATATAAAGTTTGCATGACCAAGGGGCCTCTCTTCCCAATGATGGCCAACTAGGCCATCTTCTGCTACATATGCAGCTAGAGACACGAGCTCTGGGGGTACTGGTTAGTTCATACTGTTCTTTTTAAAACAGTATGTAGACAAACAGATCAGAGGGACAGAAGTGAGAGCCTAGAGACAGGCATTCAAAGGCAGCCCTAGGATCTTTTTTAATGGACAAAGGTACCTCCCTGGGGAAAGGAGAAGTCATCAAATATTGAGGCCAGCCGCCTGGACATGCACCAGCATTCAAGATGGGAGTAACAAGACCCATGTGTTGTTCAGGAGGCTGAGGTAGAGGATGGCACGGTTTCTCCAGCCTAGGACCTGTCTGGCCCACATAGCAAGAGCCCATCCTAAGAGACAAGATAAACCTAAATATAAAGCAGAACAAAGAAGACAACACAGGAGAAACTTGTGTCCCATTAGGTCGGCAATGGCTTTTTACAAACAAACCAAAAGTGCAGCCACAGGATTAAACAGACACAGACTCTTACTGTTCAGTTCTGCTCTCCAGAGACCCTGGCCAGAAGAATAATGTAAACAGACAGGGAGAAAATATATAAAATATCTTTATCTGATAAGACCCTTAAATACAATATACAAAAAGAATGTCTAAAATGTCGTAGGAAGGATATTAAGCAATCTGATATGAAATGGGAAGATTAGAAGGAACTTCACTCAAAAGAAGCTACACCGGGGTCAGTGGCGCACGTCCTTAATCCCAGCACTCGGGAGGCAGAGGCAGGAGGATTTCTGAGTTTGAGGACAGCCAGGGCTATACAGTGAAACCCTGTCTTGAAAAAAACAAACAAACAAAAAAAAAGTGCATCCTCATATCTTGTTTTGAGTGGACTGTGCACTGTTACTGCATTGTTATGTAACGACAGGAGTTAGTCATGTGATTGTCCGGTGCCGGAGTTACCGACAGTTGTAGGTAGTCATGTGGGTGCTGGAAGTTAGAGCCAAGTAGGCCGCAAGAGCAGCCAGTGCTTGCTCCGAACCCCTGAGCCTTGTGCAGGCCCTCGTTTGATTACTTTCAGCCTTTCTGTTTCATTTGGTAAAGTACATCACATTTTTCATTGAGAAGAGTGTTTTCTTAAAGAAAAAATATTAGTTTACATATAGCTTCAGGTATACTTCATATCAAGTATTGGGCTATTACTCAAAGTTAGTGCCTTTCTTAGCTTTCACGCCTCAGGAGTTGTAGGCAGGTTTCTGACACTCCTGCTGCAGCGTGACGACCAAACAACTGGCAAAGTTGAAACTAATCACTGTTTTCCTTCCTTTTTTTTTTCTATAAAAGGACAAAATTGCTTTAGGAGCTGTGCTCTATAAAAAAGAAATTGAGGATCTCAAAATGCAGCTGGTGAAGAGTGACCTAGAGAAGAAGGCAAGCGCCAAGGAGTCTGAAAAGAAGTATGCCTATCCTCACTCTCTTAGCATGACTTCAGTCACATAACATTCCTCTATAGACTACACAGACATCTCTGAAGTAGTTTACTTTTCAGAAAGTAATTTATTAAAATATTTAATTTTTAAAAAGTATGTAAGCACCCACAGGTTTTAAGCTCATTAAATTGGGATTCCATATGCAACATTAAAAAGTCAGCCCAGCCTCACATGCACCAGGCCTTGCTCCATCCTCAGCAGTGAGATCATGAGCCTGACTCTCAGCGTTTGCAGGGTGCCTTTGACTACTTCCTCAGTGACACAGGAAGACAACTTAAAAGCGGCTGTGACCTTCAGAGTGACTGTTGAGAGCCTTTGCTTTGCTGTGCATGCACATGGGCGTGGGACGCAGACTTGTTGGTTCTCTTGGCTCCCTTCCCCTCCTGTTGGGTGTCCTGTGGAGATTATTTTCTTTGGATACTTGGGATCCCTCAGCACATCCACTTCTTATCACTTACCTGTGTGTCCTCTTACACATTAGAGTACGCCAAGAGTTGTTTCTGTATGGAGCATAGTGAGGTGACCATTGGACAGTCAGAGGAACTGAATTCTAAGTCTACCCATCACCATAAACAGATGTTAGTCTCATCCAGTCCTGGCATTTAAACAAAAGTGGGACTAGTGTAAGAAGAAATGGTCCCACGATATAGCCCAGCTCTGTAGAAGTTCTTCCTCGTCAGGAATGTCAGTTAACTCTGCCTGGGAAATAGAAATGCAAACAGGCAGCGTCACCTGTGAAGTCCAGTCAGCACTTGTTTTCATAGTCACTGGATTTTGAGAGAGTTTCTCTGGGTAGCCCTGGCTGTCCTGAAGAGCGCTTTGTAGACCAGGTTGACCTCAGGTTAAGAGATGTGCCTGCATAGAGGGACTACAGGCATGTCACAACAACTGGCACCACTTTCATAGCTTTTAAGAACAGTATAATTTCTGAGGGAGCATTATAATTTATCATGGCTAATTAATGCTTGGATTGCCGACTGACAATTCATAACGTATCTCTTTCTCCTGGGAAGCAGTGTCAAGTCTGAGCTTTGACTCTTTGCGCTATATATCAGAGCTGTAGTAAGGATTCACTATCCTGACAGTATGGAAATTAAGTGTTTGGTTTGGTTTTCTTTGTTTTTGTTTTGTTTCTTTTCATTCTCTGGTGGTTTTTCGTTTATATTGCCCTGTGGTAACAGTTTAGTGTCTCCAAAAATAATTTTGTCCAGCTATAACTAACATAACCTATTATGATTCCAGAAGTTTTAAATGAATTAGTCTCTCAATAATAAAGCTGGACTGTTCCTACAGCTGAACCGAATAGGGCTGTTACATCAGTATGACTGACATCCAGTTAGAAACTTGTGCAACATTTCTAGTTACTCTTCCATGTAAAATCACTTGAATATTTACACATTTTTATTATTTTATTCTTGTTAGAATTCTTTCTTTAAAAGCCACTGTTGAACATCAAGAAGAAGTGATGAGGCTGCTGAGAGAAAATCTTAGAAGACATCAGCAGGCCCAGGATACCTCAAGTAAGTGGAAGAGTACAGACAAATGGTGCTGGTGGTGGAGGTGGTGGTGATGGTGGTGATGGTGATATATTACACAGTGCATCCCAACTGCAGTTTCCCCTCCCTCCACTCCTAGTTCGCCCCACCAACAACAACAATCCCTCTCTTCCAGATCTTCTCCTCCATTTTCCTTCAGAAAAATGCAAGCCTCCCGGGGCTATCAACCATAACAAGATCCAATAAGACCAGGCACAAATCCTCATATCAAGGCTGGATGAGGCAGCCCAGTAGGAAGAAGAGAGGTCTGACTGCTGTAGCTCGGAATAGCAAAGTTTTCATTTGCATTTCCCTGATAGCTAAGAATTCTGACCCTGTGGGTCATGACCCAACAGGGGTCACATCAGATAGTCTGCATATCAGATATTTTCATTATGAGTCATAACAGTAGCAAAATAACAGTCATGGGGTAGCAGCGAAATAATATTATGGTTCTCACCACAGGGGAGGAACTGTGTTAAAGGGAAGCGGCATTAAGAGGGTTGAGAGTCATTGCTTTAAGTGTTCCTTGGTCTCTGTGTTTCATACTTCTGAGAACTCTGTTCAGTGTATACCCTTCCACTCCCCCTTCATTTTAAATGTTCATTTGTGTTTTGCCTGCATGTATTCCAGTATGAGGGTATCTGGTCCCCAGGAACTGGAGACATAGGCAGTTGTGATCTGCCCTATGGGTGTGGGAATTGAACCTAGGTCCTCTGGAAGAGCAGCCAGTGCTTTTAAGTACTGAGCCATCTCTCTAGTCCCCTGTATCACATTTTTAAGTTATTTATTTTCTTGAACAGTTGGGGTTTTTTTTGGGGGGGGGATGTCTTTTTATATTCTAGATACTGTCCATCAGATGTATAATGGGTAAATGTTATTTTTTCTAGTTAGAAGTTGATGGTGTTCTTTGCTGTTTTTAGCAAAGACTTAGTTTCCTAAGGTCCCAGTTATTAATTCCAGTTATTAATTGTTGGTCTTCATACTTTTGCTATCAGGGTCCTGTCCAGAAGGTGGTTTTGGTGCCAGCCTATTCCCTCCTTTCTCTTAGATCACATTCAGGGTGTCTGGCCTTGTGTGGAGGTCCTTGATCCATCTGAGTTTGCTTTGTGCAGGATGACAGGGAGAGATCTGTTTTTACTCTTCTACATGTAGCCCCTCAGTTTGGCCAGAACCATTTGTTGAAGGAGGCTGTCTTTTCCAGTGTGTATTTTTGTTTGTCAAATATCAAGTGTCCATAGGTTTGTGGACTTACATCTCGGTCTTCAGTTCAATTCATTATGTCTGATTTTACACCAATACCATGCCATTTTTATTACTATAGATAGCTCTATGCTATAATTTTTAATTTGGAACGGTAGTAACTCCAGTTCTTTTATTATTCATGACTGTTTTAGCTACATTGTGTGTGTGTGTGTGTGTGTGTGTGTGTGTGTGTGTCAGACATTTAAGACTTTTTTTTTTCAATTTCTGTGAAGAATTGTGTTGGAATTTGGATGGAGATTGCCTTATATCTATAGATTGCTTTTGGCCTTTTTCAAAATATTAAGCCTACCAATACATGAACATGGGAGATTTTTCCATCTTCTGATGTCATCTTCAATTTCCTTAATATCTTAAAATTTTATTGCACAAGTCTTTTATTTGCTTGCTTAGAGTTAATCCAAGATATTTTTTTAGGAAGCCTACTGATTTTTGAATGCTGATTTTTGTATCCTGCAACTTTGCTGAAAGTAATTATCATCTATAGATGTTTTCTAGTGAAATTTAAAGTCTTTTATGTATAAAATCATGTCATCTGCAAATAAGGATACTTTCACTTTTTCCTTGCCTATTCGTATCCCCTTATCTCCTTCAGTTGTCTTATTTCCCTTAGTAAGACTTGGGCCACTATATTAAACCTGAGGGGGGAGAATGAACATTCTTGTCTTGTTCCTGATCTCAGTAATAGTACGTAGGGTTTTCTCTATTTATCACAACTGTGACTGAGGGCTTGCTGTAGACTATTATACTAGGATATATCCCTCCTGTCCTCGTCTTTATCATGAATAAAGGTTGGGTTTTGTCAAGGCCCTTTTTTGTATTTAATGAGATGTTCATCTCTCATCCACTGGGATATGGGAACAGTTGTGGTTTTCAGAGATGTCTGGCCTGTATTGTACCTGAATGCTAAAAATGTATATCACTAATCTCCTTACATATGTTCTGTCTCTTTAATGAACTGCTGGTAACCTAATGGGTAATTGAAATAGATGACAGCTCCATTTTCACAGTATTATGCACAGTGATCATGTTTTAATCTCATTTGGAGGTATATTTAGTTAGCACATAGCTGTTGAGCAGTCGCAGGGAACCAAGTGACTTGGGGGCAGTCTCTGTGTGACCTGCAGTAAGGTAGCAGCTGACAAGCCCCACGGTGATCAGAGCATAGATCAACCTGTAATGGCTGCCGTCAAGGCTGAAAGTGCACCTGTCAGAGGCACGCTGCAGGGGGATGGAGCTCTGGTGTCAAGCAGATGGAGGAGATGAGGGAGAAGGGAAAAAAAAATCACAAAAGAAGTCCAGGAAATGGGTTTCATAGAAGCCTATTACAAGTTTTAATATTTCTATTATTTTGAACATGAGAGCTAATTAAGGTTATCTGCCTGGCTGGACGTGGTGACATAGGCCTGTATCCACACTCCGGAGGCCTCTGCCGGGGGATCAGTGCCAGATCAGTCAGCCTGGACAACACAGAAGACACCATGTCGATTCTGCTTACAAAAGAAATCATATCAACCTGTATGTATGTTTGCCTCCTACAGTGATATCCGAACAAGACTCTCAGCTTCTGAGTAAACCTCTAACCTGTGGAGGTGGTAGTGGAATTGTACAAAGCACAAAAGCTCTCATTTTGAAAAGTGAATATAAAAGGATGGAAAGTGAAATTTCTAAGTTAAAGCAGCAAAATGAGCAGCTAAGAAAGCAAAATAATCAACTATTAAGGTAAGTTCTAAACCCAGGCGTGCTGGGTCACACCGTTAACCCCAGCACTTCAGAGGCAAAGGCAGAGGCAAGCAGATCTCTGAGTTCAAGGCCAGCCTTTTGAATAGTAAGCTTGTAATAAGTTCATGGACAGCCAGGGATGGGATACCTAATAGAGAGAACTTGTCTCAAGAAATAAAAGGACCTGAACAGACAAAAAAGGAAAGTTCTGACTGCATGGCAGATCCTGTGTTTATGGTACTTCATATGTTGTAATGATTTGTATATATTTTCTGCAGTTGTCAATCTTTTACTAGTTTTGGGAAAAGAAATTTGTAGCGAGTGGGAAGCGCGTGCTTGTTTCACATTTGTCAGTCATTAACTGCAAACTTGTGCATGGGGGACAAAGTCTGCTCACTTTCCCAGCTTGTATTTGAGACACTGACTGAGCCTGGAGCTCTCTGGATCGGCTGACCTGGGGAGCCAGCAAACTCCAGGGAACCTCCTGCCCCACCTCCGCAGCCCGGGGGGACGGCAGTACATGGACTGTGCACCCAGCTTTGTGTTTCTGTGGGTTCTAGGAATCAAACCTGAGTACTTCACCCACTGAACCATCTCCCAGCTGTTCTGAACTGTCTTTAACTAGGCCAAGTACTAGGGAATGAACGCTGAGCAGAGAGCCGCCCCGAGTCCATAGAGAGGCAGAGAGGCTGCCCCAACCGAGTCCAGCACTGGACCTGTTGACAGACAGACAGCTTAGAGCTTGGGAACATTTGGCTCCTCCCACCACGGAAGTGTACAGCTTTTGTACCAAACATTATATGAACAGAACGGTGGGAAAAATTATTCATCGAGGGTAAAGCGCTAGCAGGATAGCTCCATGGCAGAGTGCTGGCGTAGTGTGGACCAGGCCCTGGGCCCATTCCCCAGCACTGCAGAGAGGAGTAAATGAGTCCAAACCCCACAGAGTAATCTTTCCCATAGAGTAACGTAAGCAAAAGCAAAGGGCCAGACAGTGGAGTGCGTAGCTGTAGTGGCAGAACTCAGCAAAGAGGAAGTCGGGAGGCTGAGGCCATCAGAGCTCTGCTGAGACCCTGTCCCACCAAAACATGGTATGGGTGTCATAAGAAATTACATTTGAAAGAACAATCTGATGATGTCTAGAGAGATACAGAGAGGTGGAGAAATGGTGACCAAAAAAGTGAAGAGAAATTAGGAAAGGCGAAAATATACTTCTGTAAAGGTTTAATAAACATCCTATAAATCTGATTTATCCAATTATTACAGCAGTGCATAAACTACTCTGGATATTGTGGATTCATTAAATATGATGTCCAACTTTGAATTTTTTCAAAACTTCATAATCAAAATTTTTTAGTTTAATTCAATTAATGTAGCTCCTCTTCTGAACCATGCAAGTAGTCCAAACAGAAGTGTTAATGGTGAAATTAAAATACAAATGTAAAGCCGGGCATGGTGGCGCACACCTTTAGCACTCGAGAGGCAGAGGCAGGTGGATTTCTGAGTTCGAGGCCAGCCTGGTCTACAAAGTGAGTTCCAGGACAGCCAGGGCTATAAAGAGAAACCCTGTCTTGAAAAAAAACAAACAAACAAACAAACAAACAAAAAATACAAATGTAATAAAATGGTAAATTTCATATTATGTATTTCAGCAGGCTAGGGTTCTTTTTACATTTTTCTCCATGCCCACATTGAAGAATTGAGTTGTCTGATCTCTCTCTATTTCTCTTCCATTCAAGTGATAACTCTCAACTCTCCAAAGAGGTTAGCACCTGCGAGGAAAGACCTCTTAAAAGAGACCGTTACAGAGAGACAGCTTGTGAGAATTCTCCAAAGTCTCCTAAAGTGACTGGGACAGATGCTAAAAGGAGACAGAACACAACTTCTCAATGCACAGCACGAAGTTTCCAGGATCCTGTGCCAAAAGAGTCCCCCAAATCATGTTTTTTTGTTAACCGGTCAAAGTCTCTACCAGTGCCTCACCCGATCCGCTATTTTGATAACTCCAGTTTAGGGCTGTGTCCAGGTAGGTAACTGCTCAGGTTGCTGGGTGTCCCTGGGAATAAGAGATGAATCCACATGTGTTTGGTTCATCTGCTCAGCTGTGAGAACTCATGTTCCTGTTGTCATGGTGCAGTTACTTGATAATTACATGGTGTGCACCCGACCCCCCTGCCCCTGCGGGGTATCTCATTCCTCCACCTGCTGTCAGGGGAGAAAGAGTCATTTTCACACTTACAGAAGCACCCACTCAAGTCTGCGCTCAGCTCAAAGCTTCTCAAAGACAACTATATTTCCTGTGACATACATATTTTTGAAGTCCTCCTTTATCTGTGAGAGACTCATTCCCAGACCTCCAGGGAACTGAAATCCTGGAGAGCATAAAGTCCTATGCACTATTTTTTTCTGTGCATACAAACTATAGTAACATTTCTCCTATTTACTTAAAGAAAGTGACATTAGCTTGTTCAGACTGCCAGCATCACTAGTGGTACTTTGTAGGTTACTAAGTAAATTAGAGTTGGTTGGATGCAAGCTCTACCCAAGGATTACAACCATATACTACTCCCATTCTACAATTACTAAACAATATAGTTTTTTAAAAACTAGTTCAAAATTTGAGAGGTAGTGCAGCAGGTACGAACACTTGCTACTCTTCCAAGAAGACCAGTGTCAGCCAGGCATAGTGGCACACGCCTTTAATCCCAGCACTTGGGAGGCAGGGGCAGGCGGATTTCTGAGTTCGAGGCCAGCCTGGTCTACAGAGTGAGTTCCAGGACAGTCAGGGCTACACAGAAAAACCCTGTCTCGAAAAACCAAAAAAAGAAAGAAAGAAAGAAAGAAAGAAAGAAAGAAAGAAAGAAAGAAAGAAAGAAAGAAAGAAGACGATGACCAGGGTTACGTCCCCAGCCCCACATGGCAGCTCACTACTGTGTGACTGCCATTCCAGAGGATCTTCTGGCTCCTGAGGGCACCATGTGTGAGTGGTGCATATGCATACATGCAGGCGAACACAAGTCAGACAAAGCCTATGGCCCACCCCCTCCTTTTTAACCCTTGCTGCTAGACGTACATCTGAAGAGTAAGCACACTGCTAGGCCTTTCACTGTGGCCTGCATGTGTGCTTCCAGGCTGACCACGTGGAGCTTTAGTCGGGAAGTTCATCCCTGTAGAAGATTCATTCTCATAGTCTCTCTCCCTCCCTCCCCCCCCTCTCTGCACTATTAACTGCTTGTAGCCTCCTTCCCTCCTCCATGGGGCGCTGTGAGATTCCTCCCATCTAGTTACTATTACTGTGATTGTTTAAGAAGCCATGTTGAGATTTGATGGGTACAGTGTCCCTATCATAGCTAGAAGCCACAGTCTCACAGCAGACTCCCTGGCCCTCTGGCTCTTACAGTCTTTCCAACCCCCTTCTGCCTGGGCCTTAGATGTAGGAGTTATACTCTAGATGTATGAACTGAGTCCGTATCCCATAGTCCATTGTGTGCATTTGTCTGCTGTGACATTCTATAATGTGACATTCTCTAACGTGCTGGGGGGGAAAGACTTTCTTTGAGGAGGAGTGAGACCTATCCTTACCATGGGCACAAAAGTAAGTGTTTAGAATAGTTAGCATTACTGGTTTAAGAAAGTGATGGTAGTCGGTTCTCCTTGGGTCTGTGATCTCTCCAGCTGTGAATAGCTATTTAGGCTTCCAGTTCAGGAACGAGCTCTCTCGTGTTCACAGCTGTCTAACTGGATTCAAGGCCTGCCATTAGCCCCAAGGTAAAAATGCCACACTTTAGCCACTGTGGCTACATTGCAGATGCAGTCACTGGTCCCTTCCTCTCCCTGGGCAGCATGCCGAGCAGCTGCTGATGCTGTGTGAGCTGCTGCTCTGCCAGGAGGCCAACACACTGTGTTCCCAACGTGCAACAAAGGGAAATGAGATCAGGTTCCTAGTCGATGCACATGAGCCTCAAGTTGACTGACTGAGTATACCTAGTCCTTAGCTTTATGCAGTGTCATTTCCTAACACCTCTCACAGAGTGGGGCCTGAGTTCTGATGGGGAAGTGGACCGGCTCTGACAGAGTGGGGCCTGAGTTCTGATGGGGAAGTGGACCGGCTCTGACAGAGTGGGGCCTGAGTTCTGATGGGGAAGTGGACCGGCTCTGACAGAGTGGGGCCTGAGTTCTGATGGGGAAGTGGACCGGCTCTGACAGAGTGGGGCCTGAGTTCTGATGGGGACGTGGACTACTGCTTTACCGAACACACGGCCAGTCACCCTTCTCTCCTGAGATGCTGCAGCCTCATGACCTTGCTCCCGTGTGTATTTGAATTAGGATTGATTTGCTTTCTATTTTCTTTCTCAGAAGAACCAGATGAAGTAGAGAATGTGGAGCCTAAGACAGACCTCTGTCAAGCCTCCTTGGGAAAAGATGTGTCCCAGTGCAAAATGCAGTAGATGCCCCCATCAAAGCAGAGCGCCCTTGGATGGAAATGCAGTAGATGCCCCCGTCAGAGCAGAGCGCCTTTGGATGGCTTTCCTCGTGTGTCCACACTGACAAAGATGATGTAATCCAACTTAGTTTCAGTCTAATTTCCACTTTAGAAGATGGAGGAACAAGAAACGGATTGATTGCAGTGACTTAGAACACTGGTGGCAGGCAGTTCCTTCTGCTTGCATCTGTGACATTCTAGACACTGAACTGTTATTTATTTTTATACATTGCAAAGAATAAAGGTCTTGAAGGAAATTTTTAGTCTTTCCAGATGGGTATAACTTGTATACATTTCATTAAAGTTACTTATATATGACTTAAATTCTGGAACATAGCACATAAGATAAGCCTTGCATGACAAAACATTTCCTGGGAAAGACAAAACATACATGTCTGCTCAGCCCAGACAGGGAGCCCATGACTTCCCAGCCACAAGGTTGGTTCTGGCTTATAGTGTCAGGCACGGTAGACAAGCCACTGGTGCATAACCAGGTCCATCCTGTTGCTATGGTGTTATTCTAGCCCACAGAATTCATAGAACGTTGTTGTCTCACCACCATCCCAAACAGCCCCCGTGGGCACGGAAAGCCAGCAGGGTGGGCCTTCCCAGTTCTCGGCTCAGTTTCCCCATGCCTGGCAGTCACAGCAGGCACTTGTAGTGGCTAACACACCCGTTGTGACATACAAGGAAAGCAGTAGCCTTTCTTTAGTAGCCTTTAGTGGAACCCGGAAGGCTTCTCTGGCCAGCAATTCACAGGGAGGTCACCCTCCCAAGCTGTGGGGATTTAAAGCAGTGTTCACAACTTTCCTAATTCCTAGAGAATTTGGGAATATTCCACCATGAAAGCCAAGTTCGAGCCAAGAAAAGGTATCTTTATTCAAAAACTGATCCATCAGAGAGACAGCTGGGTTTGGATCCAAACCACGTCAGCCTGGAGAGCAGGGGCAGGAGCAGGCTGAACAGAGAAACCTACCTTCCTTCCTTTCTTTCTTTCTTTCTTTCTTTCTTTCTTTCTCTTCTTATTATATATTTTCTTAATTTACATTTCAAATGTTACCCCCTTTCTACCGTTTCCCCTCCAAAAACCCCCTATCCCATCCTACCTCCCCCTGCTCACCAACCCACCCACTCCAGCTTCCCTGTCCTGGCATTCCCCTACACTGGGGCATAGAGCCTTCACAGGATCAAGGCCTCTCCTCCCATTGATACCAGACAAGGCCATCCTCTGCTACATATAGGGATGGAGCCATGGATCTCTTTGGTTGGTGGTTTAGTCCCTGGGAGCTCTGGGGCTACTGGTTGGTTCATATTGTTCCTCCTATGGAGCTGAAAGCTCCTTCCGCTCCTTGGGTCTTTTCTCTAGTAGAGCAACCTTTTAAAACAAAAGCAAACAAACAAAAGAACAAACCAAAAACCACCCAAATTAGGTAGGATAGGGGAAGCCAACCAGTTACATTCGTGTTGCACATTTCTAACTGTCTTTCACACCTGGCAACTTAAGTGGGTTACTACCTATAAAATACCTCAGATGGCTTCCCTGGTCACTTGGCCTGGTTTAACACCAGACAATCAGCCTCTTTAGCAGCTACTGAGTTTCACTCCTAACTGGGTGCTAACCAACAAAACCTTAGTCTTACAGTCTTACGTTCATTTGGGGCACCTGGGGCCAGAAGTTGTTTCTGGGAATTTAACTGTTCCTTATAATTCAGTCTAGTACGAGATGGAGGTTATATACAAGATGGGGTCTCTAAGGCTAAAGTGGATTCCTACATCTACTCACCCCAGACAGGAAGTCCATGCCAAAACAAAATATAGTTATCACCAAAGTATAGCCCAGTGAACCATGTATTTGACCTGGGGTTACTTATACAGATATGGGTGAGAAGTTCCTTACAGGAGCAGAGATGGCTTGAAGGCAGTTGGATCCCCAAGGCTTACCCCAACCTCAGCACGGATGGCAGCTCACAAAAGGTGGGAACCTGGAACACACTGAATGGTCTACAGGCAACTCAGCAGGCTGGAACGTGTCTCTTCCAAGTGACTACTCTAAGCCTCTTCCAGTATTTTGGCTAGGTTTTGCTTCTTTGAGGCACCAGGTCTGGTCTTAGAATCTTTTTTTCAGCTTGTCTTTTCTGAGTCTTATTCAAAGCTTGGCACGTCTAAGTGTTGTCTTGATGGGTTAACTACTCTTGTGAGAGGGACTCAAGCTTTTATTGCTCACTCTGGCAGGGTGCCTAGTGAGTCTGGTCAGTTTCAGGGACTTCCTGCAGCTACTTTGAATTGTTTACCTTCCTGTTTAAGGAGCTTCCTTGCGGGCTGGAATGTTTCAATCTGAGAGGAAACAGTTACACAACAAACTTGTGTTAACAAAATGACAGGCTTTGTTTCTTCCCTTTAAAATGTCAATTTAGGGTTGGAGAAATGGCTCAGTGAGTTGAGTGACTGTCACACAAACATGAGGACGTTCTGGTCATGCTTTTGTTCAGGAAACCACATACTTCTGGATATGAATCTGCTTCCTTTGAGATTAGGTCTTACTATGAAACCTACTTTGTCCTTGTAATCTCCTACCTCTGCCTCCCATGTACAGGGACTACAGACAGCTCCCTTATTTGGGGGAGAGAGGCAGAGACAGAGACAGAAGTTAGTCTTGGAGCACTCTCATAGTCATTAAAAGAAACATCTTTCAAACCCCTGGGAAGTTGAAGGAAAGGCATGTCTATTAAAGCAAGGAGCACAGACAGACGTGAGTGTCTGCTGTAAGAAGCTGACGTTTATCCTGCAGGTGTGTGGCAGATGCTAGGCTGCACCTGCACACCATGCCCCCTCCTCGCCACTTCCCTGGCAGAGCCACTGTTTCATTCCCCTCCATATAAGAACACTGTAGGTTGGCCAGTTTACAGGTCCTGCTTACTAGGCTACTGTAATGTCTTTTTATTTTTAAACTGGGCTCTTTCCCCCCACCCACCCCCCTCCCCCCGTGAGGAGGTCGGTTGTTCTGAATGAGGGTCTTCTGTAGTCCAGGCTGGCTGCGAAGTTAGAAGCAAACTTTGTGATGCTCTTACATCTATTTGCGCCCGGTGCCAGCATGCTGGGCTTTATAACGTGCTAGAGGCTGAAGCCAGGACCTGAGGCAGGAGCTTGAGGGAGGAAAAGAAAGCACTCGCACACCGAGCAGCAGAGCGGGAAGCCTGTTGCTTTGTGTGTTATTTTAAACCTTGCCAGTCCCGCCTAACACCAGGCAGCAAACAAACAAAACATGGACAAGCAATGATCGCAAGTTTCTACACCCACAGAGGGCAGAGGAGCGAGTCACACACACACACACACACACACACACACACACACACACACCCCAGCCTGTCTTAAAGGACCAGCTTTCTGTCTTGCTCTGCTCCGTCCAACCCATGTGCATCCAACTGACTGACTGTGAAACCCACACCTCAGGAGCCACTCAGAAAGAGGAGCAGAGCCCAGAACCTTCTGGGAGGCATCACTTTTCTCTTCAAGAAGGAAGCCCTCAGAAAGTACAGCCTGTGTCCCCACCAGACCTGCATGGCTGGCCAGCCCAGGTGACAGAGGAGGCTAGCAATCTGATAGCTTTGTTTTGTAGCCTTTGTAGTGCCAGAGCCCATGGCAAAGTGTGCCAAACAAGTCGAGCCCCTCGATTTATGCAGGGCATTCACACATGACCTACATGATCACTGTGCCTAGTGACACTAGCCAGGTTAACTCACAAGTCTCCGACCCAGCTAGTTTCCTCATGGCTCCTGTGGTCTTCAACCAACTTGATTGCCTGCTATTTTGCTCTGTTCATTTCAAGACTCCCATCCTAGCTGGGTGTGCTCCACCGCTCCAGGCCCGGTGCAGTTAGGATGGCAGCATTCTACAGGTGAGGGCACATTAGTGTTAGACTTGACTACACATGACAGATTTATGTCAGAAACAAGACTTTAGCCACAGGGAAGCTTTCTTTTCCTTCCTCAAAGTGATCTGGGTTAAGAGCTAGGATGACTGGAGTATTTAGTGCCTCGGATCCCTTGGGAGTTTTCCAGCAGCCTTCCACCTTCCTGGCCATTCGATCGGGCCTGCTAAGTAACTTGCACAAACAAAAGACAGGCCTTTGTTTGGCGTTCACAGTTCCACATTATGACCACTAGATGGCAGCATGGACACATCTAAAGTGCTGGGCCGTGGCAAACACCTCTTAAAAGCTTACTAAATCGGAATTAGCAAACGGACTAGGAGGGAACCTGAACTCCACCTCCCAGAAGGCATTAATCAGCATGTGACTTCTGCACAAAGATCAGAAGTCTGTCTCCTGAAGGAATCCTGGAGGACTGTGTGGACTCGCTCTCTTCTAAAGTAAGATTTTTTTTCTTTTCTAATCATTTTCGACAAAACTTTTGAGGAATGAGAGTTGTAGCTTGTGTTACCATCTTCCCCACATGACTAGTTTAAGATGCATCTTCAGTTAGAGTGGGAGTTGGGAATTCTCTTGTATTTATTAGAGTTTGAAAATAGCCAAAGAAAGACAACTTTTCCAGTATCTGTCCTAAGTAAACTGGCTCATGAAAATATTTGGAATTCCAAAAAATACTCCGAGCCTTTCCTAATAAAAAGAAATTTAGGGTTTTAGTATAGTCTTTAGAAGTAGGAACGTCATCGCATTAAGAGTGGGCTCACTTTACAATTTCTGGATGTATTCCCACTCTCAGCCTCACCCTGTTACCCCCCACCCCAAAAAACAAAACAAAAACAAAAACATGTTGCCTTAAGACTGCTTGGAGGCCAGCTGGAGAAAGGTTTGAAGTAAACAGAAAGTAAGCTTTGTGTTTGGGTGCTTCTGGGTGGTCTCTAAGGGCATGGAGGTGCTTAAGGGAGCGCCACGCAGGTTCCCTCACTGGTTCTCAACCTGTGGGTCGCAACCCAAACACCGGGTTCTAATTAAATATCTTGAGTGCCAGGTATGTACATTATGGTTCATTACAGCAGCAAGATTACAGTTGTGACGTAGCAACAAAAATAATGTTATGGTTGGGGGTCACTACAACATAAAGAACTGCGTTAAGGGATGGCAGCGTTAGGACGGTTGAGAACCAGGGCTTCGGAGGGTGAATGCCCCGCGTCCCTAGTGAAGGCACTGGACAGTGAGTTTCTTATGCTGTACTCAGGGTCGGGGGAGGCAGGGACTGCTGCATCCCTTCCTAAAAGCACAAATTAGCTTTCTCTCAACTCCTACCATAGTTTAAATGTTCTCTCTGCATGCTGCTGGTAAAAAGCAAAGCAAAGCGTACTGCATCAGAATTGGGGAGACGCCATGAAACGAGATTCTGTTACCCAGCATGTGCGTGTGATTGGATCACGGAGTGTGGGTCATCGGTTGGCTTCAGAAGCCCCTCTTACAGTGTGACTGTGTCGAGCTGGAATCTCCGAGGAAGGCTCTAATAGGAACCTAACAGGGTGGCTTTTATTAGGGGAGATACTGTTGTGGGAGAAAATGACAAGGAACCAGGTGAGGGTGGGAGAGACTTCAGAGCCTGGATGGAGGCAGGGAGAAGGCAGAAGTGGATTTGGGTGGGAGAGCCCTGAGTGCTTCCTTCAGCAGGGTGGGGCAGGGGACCCTAAGGAAGCTGGGGAGAAGGAGTTCTGTACGTCATCCATCCATCCATCGTCATCCATCCTTCACGGTCTGCCCCAGTGTGAGAACAAAGAACAAAGGTGTCCTCTGGGTCAATGGAACCTGCTGGACTTAGGGGGTGGGAGACTGCAGCATTCTCTTGAACCTGTGACTGGAAGACATTGTATTGATGTGATGACAGCCCTGACTTAGCCTCACCCTCACAGGAGACCAGGCTCTGTCTGTCCTCTGTGAAGCACTGCCCACCCCCACCCCCTTCCCCATCCCTGCTGCTTTGCCAGCTCCTAGACAACTGTACCCGTTTCCTGATCCCAGTCCCTCACTGCCGCTGCCAGCTCCGTTCTGGCAGGACTAGGTCCTAAAACACAGATCTGAAAATCTCCTATGCTTTCCCCAACTCTTTCTGTGCCAGCTGTGGACATGAAGAACTAGCGCTTCAGCCCTTGGGGTTAGGACCAAGTGTGGAGGACTGGAAAGACGAAAGGGTACACTGGGGATGTGGGGGGTGGGGGTGGGGCAGGGAGCACAGCTATGGGAGGAGCAAAAGCAAAAATACCTAAAACTTACCTAGAGAACAGGTCAAGTCAAAGGAGAGGACAAGGGAGGTGCTGGAGAGATGGCTCATCAGTTAAGAGCTCTAGATGCTCTGCCAAAGGACCTGGGTTCAATTCCCATCATCCACGTGCCGCCCCTCACAACTGTCAGTAATTCCAGTGGCAGGAGATCTGGCACCCTCACACGGACACACCTGCAGGCAGGACACAAAGTACTTGCTAGCTGTCAACCCCAGGTGCCTGTCCAGCCAAGATGGCGCCCCAGGTGCTCTGCAGAGGGTGGATGAGCAGAAGGAATGTCAGGACTCCATCCGCACCGACATATTTCCCCCTCCTGCCCCTCCCTGTATGGAGGCTGCAGCAAACCAACTGTCACAGGTCCCTGAGATGGACAGAACAGCCATCATGTGACACCAGGTCTCTTGTGACCTGTTCCTCTGTACCTAAGGTGTGCTAAGCCTGTGCTAAGTGGCTCTTACAGAATGTCTGTGGTGTTTGGGGGTTCTCAACTCTCTCTTTCAGAATATATCGATCACATGTCCTGATTAGTTTTACGTCAACTTGACATGAGCTAGTTGTCTAAAACGAGGATACTACAATCGAGAAAATGCCTTCATAAGATCCGTCTGTAAGGCATTTTCTTCATTGGTGATCAACATGGGAGTGCCCTGCCCAGTGTGGCTGGTGGCCCTGGGCTCTGTAAGAAAGCAGACTGAAACAAGCCAGGCCATGGGAGCAAGCCAGTAAGCATCCCCCCCTCCCCCATGACCTCTGCATCAGCTCCTGCCTCCAACTTCCTGACCTGACTTCCTTCAATGATTAAGAGCAGTATGAAAAACATGGAAGCTAAATAAGTCCTTTCCTCCCAAACTTGCTTTTTGGTCATGGTGTTTTATCACAGCAATGGAAACCCTAAGACACAAGTATTCAAATGTTTCTAAGGCATGCTGAAATTTTAAAAAAACAACCAGCACTTTGGTGGGGGTGGAGCGTCCTCAGAGCAAGAGGATTTAATGGCCTCTGCCACCACTGTGACTGCAGACAGGTCCAGTGTGCTTGTCAATCCCATCAGGTGAGAATAAGACCACTGCCATAATTGTGAACCAAATTTGTAGCAAGCTTGATTGTTAGTTATTGGGGTACACCCGAGAGCTGGCCAGCACTGGGTTAAAGAGAACAGTCCTGAGTCTGTTTCTTAGGACCCTTTTAAGGACCCTTTTCTCCCTTGAAAAGATTTCATAGTGGGACTTAAGATTCGTTGACCAGAAGGGTTGAAAAATCAAACCATAGCCCATACCTTGTTTTTGGTTTTTCGAGGCAAGGTTTCTCTGTGTAGCCCTGGCTGTCCTGGAACTCACTCTGTAGACCAGGCTGGCTACAGAGTAATGGCTTCTGCCTTCACAATGGAGTCAGTCAGGTTCCTCATCCTCTTCAAAAACAAGGTATGGAGCCGGGCGTGGTGGTGCATGCCTTTAATCCCAGCACTTGGGAGGCAGAGGCAGGCGGTTTTCTGAGTTCCAGGCCAGCCTGGTCTACAGAGTAAGTTTTAGGACAGCCAGGGATACACAGAGAAACCTTGCCTCGAAAAATCAAACCAAAAACCAAAAACAAGGTATGGGCTATGGTTTGATTTTTCAACGAATCTTAAGTCCCACTATGAAATCTTTTCAAGGGAGAAGGAAAACCCGCAAGGCATTGCTCTTGTAACTCAGCAGCAGTTTACAAAGGAACAAGTGACTTAAGACAGTGGAGGCTTCTGTTTTCAGGGCCCACCCTCCCTCTGTGAGGCAGTTACGGGATGTTAAATGGATGAGCCGGAAGGAGAGGTAGAAGGGTTTTTGTTTGTACCTTTGCTTACAGCGACCACATGATGGTGAGAAGTGAGGAAAAGAATTTGGACAGGTAAGCTTGTCCTTGGCCAGCAGTCGTCAGCCGGTCTGCAGGGACATGGGGTCGTGGGTAGACAGTGAGAGGAACCGAGAGAAGCAAGTGATTTGAATTCTGGAGTGTTGACTACTGAAACTTCAGGAAATGAGGGAGGTCAGGCAGTGAGGGAGAGGGACGCCTCCTCTCCCCGTCTCAGCGTTAGGATGCGACAGAGTGGAAAGCCAGAGTCCACCTTGGTGTCCCTCACCAGCCATCACCTCCATGGACCGTGCTGACTATGCGTTTTTGACCTACGCACTCAGGTGTCTAGTAGAAGCAGCCCTGAGCGACTGAGTGGAGGGGCAGTTTACCAAGGCCCTTTCTCCACGATCTTAAAGGAGCAACTTGATGTGTTCATTCCAGACACTACCACCCGCACAGCTGGTTTTCTACAAAGTGAGCCATTAAGGGTCCATGTCTTTGGACTGCACCGCAGGATCCACCATGGGCCGACTAGAAGGCAAAGTTATTGTCCTGACAGCTGCCGCTCAAGGAATTGGACGGGCATCTGCGTTAGTGAGTTCATACCTGTGCTTACCTCCCAAATACTGAGACGTGCTGTCCGGTGCCGGGTCTTTAGTTCTCCCTTACTGTTTTCTGTTCCTTTCCCCTTCCTTTCTTCTTCCTTTGGTTTCTTTCTCCTCTTCTCCCTCTCCCCTTCTCCCCTTCTCTCCCTCTCTCCCTCCCTTTTCTTCTTCCCTCTCTTTTTCTCCTCCTTCCTCTTCCCCTTCTCCTTCTTTTCCTTCTTTCTCTTCCTCCTCCTCCTCCTCTTCTTCTCTTTCTCTTTTTATGCAGTTTGAGATTGAACCAAGGATCTCAAGCGTGCTAAGCACACACTCCTGCCTCTGAGCTGTATTCACAGCTGTGCACTTAGCCGGAACGAGGTAAAAAAAAAAAAAAAAAAAAAAAAAAAAAAAAAAAAAGATGCAGAGGGTGAGCTGGCGTTTATGTGCCGCCATCCTCACAAGGAAACGCCCATTTTTCTCTTACATTTTCACTCATTGTTCACAAAGGCCCATGGAGGCCCTAGAGAGGGCTCAGCAGGTAAAGGCACTGCCATCCAAGCTCTGAGACCTACGTTTGACCCCTGGGAAGAGGAAGGAGAAAATGACTCTGCAAAGTTATCCTCTTACCTCCAAATTCATGCCACGCATGGACCCACACATGTACAAACACATACAGGATAAATGAATAAATGTAAACAAAGAGGTAAAGCTTAGATAGATCTCATCACAGAATAACATTGTGACTGCAGAAAGCTAGAGGCGCTAGGGGAGTGTTTGTTTGTTGTTGGTTTGTTGAATCAGGGTCTCACCACGTACCCCTGGCTGTCTCTGTGTAGACATCAAGTTGTCCTCAAACTCACAGATATACAAGTGCTTCTCAAGCTCTGGGATTAAGGGCACGTGCCAGCACACCCAGCTTTGAGAAAGAGCGTTTGGTTTGGGGTTGCCTTTTTGCTATTGATTATTTTTATTTTTATTGATTTTATGTACATAGATGTTTTGCCTACGTATATATATGCATACCAAGCACATACCCTCAGATCTCCTGGAGTTGAAGATACAATTTTGAGCTCTCATGTGGGTGCTAGGACCAAACCATGTGCTCTGAAAGAGTAGCCCATGCTTTTAACCTCTGAGCATCTCCAGCCTCAAGTTAGAGGTTTTGTTTTATTTATTTTTTTTTTTTGAGACAGCATTTCTCTGTATAGCCCCAGCTGTCCTAGAACTCTCTATAACCAGGCTGGCCTCAAACTCACAAAGGTCTGCCTTCCTCTGCCTCCCAAGTGCTGGGATTAAAGGCGTGCACCACCACTGCCCAGCAACTGTACTCTTTAATAGTAAAAGGTTAAATTAAGATGGAAAATATAATCCCTGTTGCTCCAATGACTGACGAAAATAACCACAATGCAGTAAGGGGGAGCGAGACGAGATATGGAAATATCACTTATTTTATATGAAAAATAGCAAAAATACCATGAAAGGAAACAAAAATGCATTCCATTTTTGAAAGCAATAAGCAAAGGACTGATTTGTATTTGTTTCTGGCAGGCTTTTGCAAGAGAAGGAGCCAAAGTCATAGCCACAGATATCAATGAGGCCAAACTCCAGGAGCTGGAAAATTACCGAGGTGAGCCATTTGCCTGCAGGTTCACCGTCAGCCCGGTCTAGGAAGCAGAGGCACAGAGCGAGCATCACAAGGAAACTCCAGCTGGTCCAGACACCTTCTCTCCCAGCCCTGCCCCTTCATAGCCTATCAAGTCTGTATTCTGGGGCCTATGGGAAACAGTCTGTCCAGTCACCAGTGCCAGGGGGAGTGTGATGGCACATGCTTAAGGTCTTCTGTTACACAATGTGCTGAGGGATTTCGCTCCCAATTACAAAGTTCTGTGAGAATTAACAGTTGCCCGGTTAACCATTAATGACTCTTTCGCTGCTGCCCAAGACTCCCTGGAAGCAGCCTTGTCCCAGGTAACAAGTAATATGATCCTCTTGTATTCTTGCAAAACTTTCTGTAGCTCCATTAAAAGCTAAAAGGTAGGGGAAAAGTCAGTTGGTCATTTTTTTGGTTGGTTGGTTTGGGTTTTTTTTTTTTTTTGCATTTTATCAATACTTTTATTTTATTGGAAGGAAAATTGAGACATTTCATGAAAAGTGAAATCCATTTTATACCAGAGGTTTTTTTTTTATTGTCTAATTTTGATTTTATGTGTATGAATGGCTTGTCTGCAGTAAGCGCATGCAATACCCATGGCAGCCAGAAGAGTGCGACAGAGCCTCTGGAACTGGAGTTACAGGCAGCTATTAACCAGAAGAGTGCGACAGAGCCTCTGGAACTGGAGTTACATACAGGCAGCTATTAACCAGCGTGATGTGCTAAGAATCAAACTCAGATGTTCTAGAAAAGCAGACAGTGCTCTTAACTGCTGAGCTATCTCTGTAGACCCTAACAGAGACCTTATTGAGGGGGGTGGAAGAGGACACTTTAAAATTTGTATATCTTTAGAACAGTTTTTTTTAAAGATCGATTCCATTTTTATTTATGTATGTGAGAGCCTGTGTATATGTGAGAACCCACATAGTCAGAGAGGATGTCAGATCCCTCTGAGGAGGTTGCAGGCCCCTGTGAGTCACCTGATGTGACGGCTGGGATGGGAGCTCCAGTCCTCTGATAGGCCAGTGCATGATTTTAACCACTGAGCCATGTCTCCAGCCTGAGATGTGTGCATTTTAATGATTCTCTTGAGATTGCTAAATGCCAGTGGTGGACATGAGTCATGGACAACCTAAGTGGAAATGCTACATTCTTCACACTGCACACCGCTAAACAGCCACATCTTCACGGTCACGTATTTTACGACTTCTCTGCAAACACTCTCTTTTACTTTATTCGTCAGGTATTCAAACTCGAGTCCTTGATGTCACAAAGAAGAGACAGATTGATCAGTTTGCCTCAGAAATCGAGAGAATTGATGTTCTCTTTAATGTTGCTGGGTAATTGTAACTTTTTATTTCACTCTGAGAAAGTTTTCTATGATTTTATTAAATGGATATTGATAGTATAAAAAGAATGATCAATTAACAGAACATGGCCTATTCCTTGGGAAGTTGGGATAAATGTCACACACCTCTGTACGATTCAGCAAGTGAAACAGCTATGTCACTTGCTATGAACCTGGAGCCCATAGGCAGTTTAAGCTAACGAAAGGGGTGGGTACTGATGTAGAGCCTGGCAATTAAATGAAGCAGTGGTTTCTGATGTTTCACTTTATAAGTGATCTGCTGTCTTTCTGCAAGTCTAAATCGATAATAGAGACATAGCAATTGGTTTTTGAGCATCCATTCAGTCTTCGGCATTGTGGAAGATGCAAGAGGCAATCTGTGACTCTTGCTACAGGAAGCTGGTCAAGTGACTAACTTGTGGTATATGAGAAACACTTCCAGCCACATCTTATAATTGACTGCGCAGTCTCAGTCCAGAGGACCAAGTCAGTAAGGCTGCCGTGTTCACGAGACTTCCCTAAGGAAGAGTGACCTGTAAGGGGCAAGGTTGATTTGTTTGTTTGTTTGTTTGTTTGTTCTTCCTGGCTTACGTACTGCTAGATGCTAACAGCCACGGTGTTACTTCACTACACTGATGTTATATGGAGGTTTGCCTGCTGTGCTAGAGGCAAACAGCCGCAATGCTACTCCACGACGTTGATACAGACAGAGACTCTGGTTTTCCTTTCAGTTTTTATTTCCCTGCAGAACCTTAGCCTGTGCCACTTGAGGGCACTGTTGCCCTGGAAACAGAAATCAAACCAACAGCCTTTTGAAAGCACTGATGCCTCCCAGTATGCTGTGTGAGAGACAGGGTGTGAGCTCTGCCGCAGGAATGTGGAGGTCAGAGGTCAGAGGTCAGAGGACAACTTGCAGGAGTCAGTTATCTTCTACGGTGCAGGGTCTGGGGATTGAACTCAAGTCCCTAGGCTTGCCAGCAAGAGCCATGGCTGAAGCCTGTCTTTCATTTTTATTTAGACAGGTTCTCACATGCATCTCTGGCTGGCCTGGAACTCACTCTGTAGACCAACCCAGCCTCATACTTAGAGAGATCCGCCCGCCTCTGCCTCCTGAGTGTTGAAACTAAAGGCACGGACCTTAATTGCAGGAGTGTGTGTGTGTGTATGTGTGTGTGTGTTGTTGCTGTTGTTGTTGCTGCTGCTGCTGTTATTGTATTGTTTTGCTCCTATAATCCTAGAGATTATACCCAGGGCACGCTGGCATGTACTTGCCTCTGATTCTTTAATTGTATTTCTCCCTCCGTTGAATTACTCAGTTTTGTCCACCATGGAACCATCCTGGATTGCGAAGAAAAAGACTGGGACTTCTCAATGAATCTCAACGTCCGCAGCATGTACCTGATGATCAAAGCATTCCTTCCCAAAGTAAGAAGGGGGCTGACAGTCTGAGAATGGTGTCTGCTTTCAGCCTGGGCGCATTGAGGGCACACGTGCACATTTGAGTGTGATCGTAGCTAGCGAGTTGACTAGTGAACATTTAGAGCAAGGCAGATTATAGAGATTAATACATTAAACCCTCCAGCTCTTACATTCAAGGAGCATTTATTAAGCATTTTCAACACTGAGGAGACCCTCCAGCAAACTTAACAAAGTTTGTTTGTTTGTTTTTTGTTTTTGTTTTTTTGTTGTTTTTTCTTTTGGTTTTTTGAGACAGGGTTTCTCTGTATAGCCCTGGCTGTCCTGGAACTCACTTTGTAGACCAGGCTGGCCTCGAACTCAGAAATCTGCCTGCCTCTGCCTCCCGAGTGCTGGAATTAAAGGCGTGCGCCACCTCGCCTGGCCCAACAAAGTTCTTTTTTGAAGAGAGTTTCTATTAGGACAGAGTGAGGAACTCAATTGACACGTAAATATGTCATGTAATATAAGTTGGGGTGGTTATGAGTATAACGCAGACACAGTTCCTAGGGTAGAAGCGAGGCCCTCTTAGACCTCACTGGCAAACTGGGATTCTCAGAGAAAATTAAACGAAGGAAGGGGTGTCTGGGGAGATGGACCGGCTTCTTGCTGCAGGAGAATCATCCCGTGGAGTGCATGATGTTTCATAAGATCAGCTGACTATGCAGGGCACACCTGAGAGGGGAGGAAAAAGCTCACGTAACTAGCGAGTGATTATAGAGTCAGCTATGAAGCCCTGTAGCCGGCCTTCTGGGCCTGGGCACTTGCTATCAAAGTGTTTGTGCCCTGGGGCTTTTTTTCCCTATAAAGTTATTCGGTTTTGGATTATTATTATTATTATTATTATTATTATTATTATTATTATTATTATTATATTTGTGTGGGTGTTTTGCCTGTGTGTATATCTGCTTACTCCCAGAGGCCAGAAAAAGGCATCAGATCCCCTGGGACTCGAGTTAGAGACTGGAAGAGCAACCAATGCTCTTAACCCTGAGCCGGCTCTCCAGCCCCTTTCTCTGTGTGAGACAGAGTCTCACTATGAGCCCTAGATGGCCTGGAACTTGATATAGACAGAGATCTACTTGCGTGTCTCCTCCGTACAGGGATTAGGGATATGCAGCACAATGCCCAGCTTACATCTTACTGTTTAAGCACGGCACCAATGCCTTTAGAGTACAGAGCTCTTCTGGGTGCTCTGGAAGTGTGTAAATGAGAGTGCGTACTCCTGGCTGGCACCAGTGTTTAATGCACGAGTGGCAACGAGTGCGCGGGGCAGAGGGAACAGGGTCAGCTCGGTTGCCAGGGAGACACACTTTCTCTGTTTGTTTTTGTTTGTCCAAGACATGGTCTCCCTGTGTAGGTCTGGCTGTCCTGGAACTCACTATGTAGTCCAAGCTGACCTTGAACTCACAGAGATTCCTCTACCTTTGCCTCCCAAGTGCTGGAATTATTGGCATGCACCACAACACCCGGCTCTAAGGTATGCTTTTTAAGTACTTGATTAGTGCTTAAAAGGGATCTTTGGTCAGCCCACATAACATTGGTCAGCTATCCCTTTACAAGTTTGTTTCCGGGATGGAGGATGACTCAGAGGTTAAGGGCACCTGCTGCTCTTCCAGAGGACCTGAGTTCAGTTCCCTGCATAACCGCCTATAATGACTGTGGTCCACAGCATTCAACACCCTGTGCTGGCCTCTGGAGCTGGAACATTCACACGTGCAGCATACACTCACAGAGACACTGTCACTTAAATAAAAACGATACCTTTTGCCCTTTTATAGCTTATAGATGTTGTTTGGGACCTTAATGTATCTGCTGAAGACCAAATACCAATACTTTGTATAGGACTCGGGGGAGGGCCTGAAGGAGATTCTAGAGGACAAGATGGTGACACAGATATCCAACACATTTGTAAGCACAGATCTGAAGCAGAGGCTCTGGGAGTGGCTCTGAGGTACAGTGCAAGTGGAACTTAGGCTCCCAAGGGAATGTTAGTTCTTGATACACCCATGCCCGATCATAAGTTCATGTTTCTAACGATGATAAAATACCTTTCTGCTTTTGGAAAAAAATAATCATTGACTGTGACGTAGAACCCGAAGGCCTCGACACTGGCTGTTTAAAGTGGCTTTTCCACAGGAGCAGGGGAATCACACACCTGCTATCCCAGCACTTGGGAGCTTTGAGCAAAGCATAGTCTTAGTGGGAAAGATGACATTGACATCTCGATTTCTGGTCTCGGACACTGGTGTTCGAGTCCCTAAGCACTCTGAGCCCCAGGTCACATGTCCTAGGAGATGGCACGTGCACCCTCGCATTGTCTGTCTCTTCCATCTGAGAATGAGGAAGACGCATTGTGAATCACTTCCAGCCCTGGCTGTCCACGGGTTTTTCTGTATCATTAACTATGATGCACAGTTGCCAGGGTAAAGTTTTCCAGGATGGAAAACCAACACAGATCTGCAAGGTCATTTGGCCGAAAACATAGGAATTGACAGAAATGGTTCTCAGACAAATGCACAGCAAACCATCCCTAGATTGCAAGGTCAGTAAAGAGGTGGAGAACAAGTCAAAAATACTATAAGAAGAATAATTACCGAATGCAGGTTGGCCTGAAGAGAAAGAAGATCTATTTCAGAAAAAAAAAGGAGATATCTTTATTCTATGAATATACTTTTTATTTACATTTTCCCCTTGCTGTGCCTTATCAGGGTTGAACACAGAATGATTCAGGAAACCCTGGCTAAACAAGTCAAACATCTCATTCCAGAGGGTGGCCAAACATTGAACCTAGTGGCTTAGAATGCCGAGCAATGCCAGGGAGCTGAGCTGAGCTCTGGCAGTGGGGGCAGAAGGGCTGAGTCTGGGGTGCTCTGGCAGTGGGGGCAGAAGGGGCGTCTGGGGTGCTCTGGCAGTGAGGGCAGAAGGGGTGTCTGGGGTGCTCTGGCAGTGGGGGCAGAAGGGGTGTCTGGGGTGCTCTGGCAGTGGGGGCAGAAGGGGTGTCTGGGGTGCTCTACAGTGATGCTCTGCTTGGGGCTCCTGGGCCCCTCACTTCACAGGCATCCTGTGCCTGGAGCCAGGAAGAATGGTGCATGTGACAGCTAGCAGAGAGCTGTCCCCAGAGACAGGCTGGAGACAGAGCAGGAAGTCAATGGGCAGGACTGAGAGGGCGGTGTGAGCGGTAGGCTTATGACTTACAGCTCTGAGGTGGCAGAGGCCTGACTTTGCTCTGGAAATTACTAAGTTTCAGAAGACTGGAGACAACTTGTATCATACCCAGTCCCCAGTCTCCATACTAAACTGAGCTTTTCGTGTTGGTTATATCAGATAAGAAAAAATGATAAACCAGATTTTTTTTTTTTTTTGGAGTCTTAACACAGATCACTGGCTGGCTTAAACTCACCATGTATATATATCAGGGTGGTCTTCAACTCACAACAATCTGCCTTTCTCTGCTTCCTGACAGCTAGGATTAAAGGGGGCAGGACAGGGGGAATTACGTCTGGCTTTAAGACCCCCTTTATCATGTACAAAGGCACTTTGCAGGCAGGCATAGTGGTGCACACCTTAAGTTCCAGATGCAGGTAACTGTTGCTTCCCCTCTACTGTCTCCCTCGGCATGGCTGACACCTGAGCCTCGCCTGTGTGCTTTTCTCCCATGCAGCTCCATCCCTTGCAGTTTGCGCTGTATTCTCAGATCTCGGGTATAATAAGCCCCAAGTGTTAATATGGAAAGTAAGAAAAGTACCACAAGGAAGTGGACCTTTTTGGCCACCCCAGCTCTGGAGCCTCCATTCACCAATTCCCACATTTCTTCTAAGTACTGGGAAAGCCAGCAGGACATATTTTTTTCCCTAAGTCCCTTACACTACCTGTCAAGATCAGTGTCTGGAAAAAGCCGTCTTTATTTGATTTACAGGATGTCGCAGCCATGCCAGACATCCTGCTCTCTGGCTGGTGTCCTGTCCCCGGCAGCTCTCTGGGCTCTGCCACTCCTCACTGACTTTGCTTTTTTTTTGCTGTGCTGTCCATCTGACAAGTGGCTTCACGGAGAAGCTGGTACCCTGGGCTGACGTGGTGGTGTGTGTCTGTCATCCCAGCACTTGTGAGGCAGAAGTATGAGGATCCTGAAGGCCAGTCTAGGCTGTAGCTTAAAAGTCTGTCTCCAAAAAAAGAAAAAAGGGAAAACAAGAGAAAGAAAAGGGTCTAGGTGGCTAGGAGTCGATGCACATGTGCCAGGGAATGAGCATATCAGCCAGCAGGTGAGTGCAGGTGACTGTTCCTTGTCTTGGCAGATGCTTGCACGGAAGTCTGGCAACATTATCAACATGTCGTCTGTGGCCTCCAGCATCAAAGGTAGTAGTAGTGCCTTCCTCAGAGTGGGGTTTGGGGGGAGTACACACACATACACATACACAAATACAGATACACACACATACACACAGACACACACATACACACACAAACACACACAGAGACACACATATACACATACACAGACACACTCATACACACACACACATAGCACACACACACACATACACATGCTTCTTTCATGAGCTGTGGATTTTAGAATTAAAGTTAAACAAGTTCATGAAACCCACATGAAAGTTCAAAATGGCTTTAAAAAAAAAAAGAAAGATTATAAGTGGCTTATGTCATCAAGCCTATTGTTATAGCTGTTCCACTCATCAAATTAAATTTTAAAATTACTGTCTTTGATTCTTCTTTTATCCTTTCTCTGTGTATGGGAGTGAAATTGAATTAAGAGAAGAAAAGATTTATCATTGAAGTAATACGAAGTGATATATTGACTGCAAACTGAGCTGAAAGCTCCTTGGGACCAAAAGAAAAAAAAATTTTTTTTCACAGTACAAAAGGGGACAGATTCTGTCTTGTGCTTCTTATAGTCTCAGGGAGCCCTTGGCCTCAAATTCCTAATTGGAGCCAAGGCTGGCTTGAATTCCTCCTGATCTTCGAACCTCTGCTTCTGAAGTGCCAGGCTATAGGTGTGCAGTACCAGAGTCTGTGTTCTGCAATCTAGCAGAAGCTTGCACAAAATGCTCCATACACAAGCAGGCCTTGAGGTTACAACACAAACGAGGGAACTGTGGCAAAGCAAGGAAGGGCCAGGACTAAACGGAGAGCCGTCAGAGCCTGGCACTGATGGGTTTGTGAGTTTGATACCTGGGGGTACAGGGGGGGGGGGTTGTATGAAGAGGTACATACAGAAGGGGAGCTGATACTGGGATGTAGAGGGAATAAAATATATTTTAAAAAATGAAATCACCGCCAAGACGGCATTCTCTCTCTTACAAAATAGAAAACATACTTGAGCAGAATGTAGGTGAGGTGGCCTTTATACTTCTTCACTTACGAAGTTTCTAAAAGGGAATGAGGGTTTCCTACCTGATGCAGTGAAACCCCGTGACAGTGACCAGCAGGCGACGGCTACAAAGAGCAGGCAACATCTCAACACCAAAGTCCAAGTTAGCTTCCCCATAGCACTTTCTGCACTCAGAAGCTGTCTCTATCCCTATTATAGGAGGAGACCCTAAGTCAGTCACTCTTCAAAGGGAAAGCTGATTTCAAAATGGTTTTTCTTTTAATTCAAACAATAAAAATAAAAAATGAGGGTGACGGGAAGAAGTAAGAAACGGTGAGTGGACACTCGTCAGTGCTCCTTTCTGAAGAAACAATGTCCCTGGTTCCCTCTCACCCAGGGGTGGAGAACAGATGTGTGTACAGTGCTACCAAGGCAGCTGTGATCGGCCTCACCAAGTCCGTGGCTGCAGACTTCATCCAACAGGGCATCCGATGCAACTGTGTATGCCCAGGTGAGCCCAGGGTCAGAGGGTGGGAGCCTGGCCTTTCTTTTTTTTTTTTTTTTTTTTTGTGGTTTTTCGAGACAGGGTTTCTCTGTATAGCCCTGGCTGTCCTGGAACTCACTTTGTAGACCAGGATGGCCTAGAACTCAGAAATTCTCCTGCCTCTGCCTCCTGATTGCTAGGATTAAAAGCGTGTGCCACCACGCCCGGCAGCCTGGCCTTTCTTAACATGCCGTTTGGCACCATAAAACATTTTCATCAGCTTATTTACCACATTGCTTTCCACCACTGACAGACATCGAAACTAAAGGTATGGCTTTGTTAAGAGAACAGTGTAGCTTTCGCTGGACAGAGGTTACAAGTCACTTGGAAGAAGCCTCGACTGAAGGATTTAAAACAGCCGGGCAGTGGTGGCTGTGTACGTCTTTAATCCCAGTCCTGGGAGGCAGAGGCAGGCAGATCTCTGAGTTCAAGGTCAGCCTGGTCTACAGAGTGAATTCCAGGATAGCCAGGGCTATACGGAGAAACCCTGTCTCGGAGAAAAAAACAAAAGAGAAACAGAGACAGACACAAAGACAGAGGGGGATTTAAAACCCAGCATGTGCGAGACGGTTTAGATTCAAGTGGCTGAGACACAAAACTTGCCAGAACCTGTTGTTCTGAAAGCAGACCGTGGTGATGTTGTCAGTGGAAAGTAGAAAAGCAAAACATATCCAGGGGACAGCAGGGGACAGCAGGCAGAAAGTCAGGAGAACCTTTGGGAACGCAGGGGTCCCAAATGACTAGAGCGGCTCTGAAATCAAAAGGATGCTGTAGCCTGTTCTGTTAGTTACTTTCCGGAGACACTCCCACCTGGATGGCTCACGCCTTCTTGCCAGAGTGGAGAGGTTGCAATAGATCACGTGACTCAAAGCAAACCTATTTGCTACCGTTATGAAGAAAAAAAAAAGTGTGATCGCCCTATGAAGAAGCAGAGAAAACTGCTTTGCTTTTCATGCGTTGTTCCTTTGTTTTCTGCCTGCCTGGAACTCACTGTGTGAACCTGGCTGGTCATACATACACCTCGCAGGGATCAGCCCGTTTCTGCCTGCTTGCTGCTGGGAATGAAGGTGTGCATCGCTATACCCAGCAAAAGCACTTTCCTTAATAATTGTGGATATGACATAGTTTCTAGGTAACCAGGTATGTTTTGTTCTGGTTCCACCCACCCAAAACAAACACAGGGTACCTAACAAGGGTGACTAGTGTCTTCTGAAAAGAATAGTGTCTGTCTAGGACTAAGATTTTCTTTTCTTTTTGTTTTGCTTTTTTATTTGGTTGGTTGGTTGGTTGGTTGGTTGGTTTTTCTTTGTTGTTGCTGCTGTTGTTGTTGTTTTCAGAAAGGGTTTCTCTGTATAGCCTTGGCAGTCCTAGAAATTACTCTTTAGACCAGGCTGGCCTTGAACTCACAAAGATCGGCCTGCCTCTGCTTCTAGAGTGCTGGGATTAAAGTCATGCACCACCATTGACTCCCTCTACTAAGGTGTCCACAGCCAGAGTTGGAGTGATCTACCAGATGGGCATGCCAGAATTGAGGGGATGTGTTGATAGGAAAGCTGTGTGTCCTTTGGGAAGTCCCATAGAAGATTCTATTTGATTCTCAGGTTGGGAACCACAGACTTATCCAGGGGAAGCCATTAACTATCCACCAGGCCTGCACTGCGGAGATTGGGATACTCAGTTCCATTTCTCTTTGGGTAGAGATGCAGCCACAAGTAATATTGAGAAAAAGGACATTCACTGTACACACTTGACTACTTCTGACCTTGGTGGCACTGGCCATCAGGAGAAAAAAAAAAAAAGCAAAAGATCTAGAATATGTGGTTGTTTCCACAGCTAGAATTTTCATAGGACTTGGAAAATCAAACTCTAGAACGAGGAACTAGTCCTGAGTCACGGAGCCCATCCCTGAAGCAGAGGACTGAGTGAGTGTCTGGGTTAGTGCCAACAGTTGTGAGTCACCATCTCCAGCCAGACGTGTAGACGTGGCACAGCAGACACCAGGGCATGGGCTCACAGTAGCTTTCATTTAGTATTTACCACTGCCAGCCACATGTAAACTGTGACACCCACTCAGCACTTACACTTGTAGGATTTTGAGGACTGCTGTGGTCAGCTCAAGGTGAACATGGGCTGAGAAAATATTGGACTTTTAGTAGGCTATTGACAAGCAAAATGGGGGAGATTTTGTCAATTGGGTAAATGGATGTCTCTTCTGCGGTAATGGGGAGATTCAGACTGCTGCTAATGGGGAGAGTGTATCAGCTGAAAGTGCTGCCTGTGTGTGGCAGAATGTGTGTGTGTTAGGAGGTGTATGTGTGTCAGGATGTGTGTGTGTGTGTGTGTGTGTGTGTGTGTAAGTGTGTGATGGAGAACCTAAGGAAAGGGTTCTACATAGGGGCAGGGTCTAATAAGGAAGATTCTCCATCTCCAGAAAAATACCAAATGAAAACAAAATTAGGAGACATTTTCAGAACAGAGACCAGATCTATGTGTGGCTTTCTCAATTGTGTGGTCTACAGACAAAGATAAGAAATGCCTTAAAATTTTTACTTTACCTCTTATTCTCCCTTCCCTGACCCCTTTCTCCCTTTCCCTCTCACTCCCCCATGTGTTCTTGGTCAGCAGCCCCCCTCCCATCTCTATTCCCTTCTCAACTCCCCTTCCCATGTCCTAAATAAACTCTATTCTATACTAAAAAAAAAAAAAAAAAAGAATGATTTCACATCCACAGAGAGACCAATCGACTCCCCAGAGCACGGTTGTCCTGCAAACAAAAAGCCAGTGTTCTACAGAGAACTTACAGATTACATGAGTTAGGGGGAAAGTCCAGACAACTATATAGGATTGGGTACTTAATGGGTTTTAACTTTTTAATCCTAATTTTTCCTCCTTTTAAAAAAAAAATTGATTGATTGATTGATTGATTGATTTTATGTATATGAGTACACTGTAGCTGTACAGATAGTTGTGAGCCATCATGTGGTTGTTGGGAATTGAACTCAGGACCTCTGCTCGCTCCAGCCCCACTCGTTGCTGTACTACTTGCTCCTACCCAAAGATTTACTTTTTATTATTATATCTAAGTACAATGTAGCTGTCTTCAGACACACCAGAAGAGGGCGTCAGATCTCACAATGAATGGTTGTGAGCCACCATGTGATTGTTGGGATTTGAACTCAGGACCTCTGGAAGAGCAGTCAGTGCTCTTAACCGCTAAGCCATCTTATTAAGTCCTTATTTTTCCTTCTGAAGAAAAACAAATTATGTTTTTATTAGAACTTTTAACAATTGTTTAAAAGGCATATCTGAAACCAGTGGAAGCATGCAAACAGGTTAAGTCTATGGCAGCCGTGAACTTGAGCCCAGGAACCCCATGGTGACTTGGCAACAGAGCAGGATGGTTTGCAATCTTTACAGCAGACGGCTTGTCTTAGTCAGGGTTTCTATTCCTGCACAAACATCATGACCAAGAAACAAGTTGGGGAGGAAAGGGTTTATTGGACTTACACTTCCACATCGCTGTTCATCACCAAAGGAAGTCAGGACTGGAACTCAAGCAGGTCAGGAAGCAGGAGCTGATGCAGAGGCCATGGAGGGATGTTCTTTACTGGCTTGCTTCCCCTGGCTTGCTCAGCCTGCTTTCTTATAGAACCAAGACTACCAGCCCAGAGATGGTCCTATCCACAAGGAGCCCTTGATCACTAATTGAGAAAATGCCTTACAGCTGGATCTCATGGAGGCATTTCCTAAACTGAAACTCCTTTCTCTGTGATAACTCCAGCTGTGTCAAGTTGACACAAAACTAGCCAGTACACGGCTGAAGCTCAGATGCTGTTTCCTGCTTCTCTGGGCTCCCGTGGGGACTAGCTGAGATAAGGCAAAGATACTTACAGATCTATAAATCATCAAGCAAACATAGCATGACTGTGTGTCACTGAGAGAGCGACTTAATTCACCCAGAGTCCCAGCCTGCCGTCACAGAGCCACCGTGGTGTGTGTGTGTGTGTGTGTGTGTGTGTGTGTGTGTGTGTGTGTGTTGATGACCCTTAGTGGTCAGGCAAGTAGAGCTCAGAGTGTCATTTAAGAGAAAGGACAAAGATTTCACTACTTGTTTGTTGTGTGGAAAAGGAGTTTAAGGCTTAATTCCCCTTTCTATTGAAGTAACCACAGTGAATGTCTCCTTTGGTTTAGGAACGGTTGACACCCCATCTCTACAAGAAAGAATACAAGCCGGAGACAATCCCAAAGAGGTACATACATCTAGCAGTTTGAAAGTGTCCCAACCTTTTGGCTAAAATTAAAAAAAAAAAAAATTTAAATGCCCTGTTCCTTATCTAGGTAGAGTCATATCTATCTATTCATAAATCTATGAATCTAGAGAGAAAAGAAAGAGGTGGCTTCCAAGGCCTGGGGGAGGGGAAAGTTGCTGCTTGCCTGATGGAGATTTTCATTTTGCAAGATGAGAAGTAGTATCAAGGAGCTTGCAGCCGACAGCACTAAAGTGTTTTGTACTTCTTTTTTTTTTTTGATTTATTTTATTTTATTATATGTAAGTACACTATAGCTGTCCTCAGACACTCCAGAAGAGGGAACCAGATCTCGTTACAGATGGTTGTGAGCCACCATGTGGTTGCTGAGATTTGAACTTATCACCTTAGGAAGAGCAGTCAGGTGCTCTTACCCACTGAACCACCTCACCAGCCCCCTGTTTTGTACTTCTTACCCCTGAGCTGTGCACTTAGAATGGCCGAGATGGTCAGTTTAATATTATACATCTGTGAATACTTTGCTGTTGCTTGTCGGAGATAGAGAGACGTCTTCTGTAGCTCACACCGGCTGTGATTCGTGTCTTTCCCCCTCAGCTCCCCATGCTGGTTTTACAATCATGCAACGGCTGGGACCACAACGGGCATCCTAGTGGCTTTCTGGTTTTGTTTACTTTGTTCTTGTTTTGGTTTTTGGCTTTTCAATACAGGATTTCTCTGTGTAGCTCTTGCTGTCCTGGAATGTACTCTGTAGACCAGGCTGGCCTCAGACTCACAGATCCACTGCCTCTGCCTTCCAAACACTGGAACTAAACCTGTGCGACCCCACACCCAGCCTTAGGTGCTTTCTTACCTAACACAGTATCCATGGATGTCAATGTATCATGACTACTTTGGGTAACATGGCTGGAAATTTCAAAGCAACCTCAGATGATAGCCCTAGTCCTTCCGTAGGTTCCTCTGACCCCAAGCCCCTTGACGATGTTACAAGGGCACATGTGTGCCAGCTGACATCTCTTGAATGGCACTATCTCTGGTCACAGGCACTGAAAACGTTCCTAAACAGACAAAAGACGGGAAGGTTTGCGTCGGCCGAAGAGGTCGCTCTGCTCTGCGTATACCTGGCCTCAGATGAGGTGAGCGCTGCTCTTCCGGTTTATAATTTCACCACACTGGGCTAGCACAGATTTGCCCATCCTCTTCACAGTTTTGTGAGTCTATGTTCTGTATCACTAAGGTGCCCCATTTACAGGATAGGAATAGCACTGGTTTCACTTACTCAAAAGCCACCGTTGTCTGTGACGGCGGCTCTTCTTCATTCAGCTCTCCATGACTGAAATCACAGCACGGATGAAAAATAGTGGAAAACATTAAAGCGCACGCCCTTCCGAGAGATTTACTATATAAAAGACAGTTGTGGGCATACCGGTTACATATCAAAAACCTCCGAGGCTGGCAAGATAGCTCATGAGTAAAGACCCTTTATTGCCAAATGTGGTGACATAAATTCCATCCCTGGCATCCACATGGTGAACTGAGAGAACGGATTCCCAAAAAGCTGTCTTCTGACCTTCTCTAGAGTGTCATGCACTCATGCACACACACATACACACACTAAATAAAATGTAATTTAAAAAAGCCTCTCGGTTGTGAGAGTTGAAGGAGAGGCGTGAGCAGGCTTACGAGCTTTCATTGTATTTGGGGGGGAGTAACTTGGGCACTGCATTAGAGCTATTTCACTCCGATTGGTGGGTGCCACTATAGTTTACTAGTGACCTAGTGACCCACTTAGGGAAGTCCATGATCTTTCCTAATCCTGTTTGTCATCGTGTAGAAATGCCTAATTTGGTCCCTTTGACTTCACACCTATTTAATAACCAATTTCTTCCCGAGTGACTAGTGTGAACTCAGTGGCTGATAAAGCACAAACCAAGGTGCAGGGCATAAAAGCTCTTGCGTTTTGAACCCACAACAGACAGAAGCAACAACCTGCACCATCCGGTGCTCACCTTGGTGACCCAGCGAGGTTTGCTGGGTTTGTGAACCAGAGCTGGATAGCACCAGTGCAGAGGCATGGTGGGGAAAGTCCACCTTAGAATGGGTGATCTCCTCCAGCAGGTCCACCTCCGTAAAGCCGAGGCAGAGCCTCTGGGAATTTCCCAGGCTTTAGCTTCCCCACGGGTGTGAAGTTTGTTTACCTCTGGGGTCCCGTGAGCCTCCGTCCCTTCCCATAGGACCTGTTGGGTGGGGCTTACTTATGTACTAGATCCTCTTCATCGTAACTTGGTACAGCCCACATAGTTGGTGATTCTGATGGACACAAAGGCTGAAAAGTTTAGTTACTACTCCTCAGGACTGTTAGCCAGTTTGTAGGAGCTACAGAATTGCTAGGTAAGTTATTACTGCATTATCAGTTTTCATGGATTTAATTTTCAAAAAAAAAAGTCCTCATACTATGACATTTTTGCTTCTGCCTCTTTCAATGACTGCAGCTTTAGATCAATGTCAAACTAAGGATGCAACCATGAGAGTTTATTATCCATTTTAAATGAATAGAGTTTTTTAATTTTGGAATTCTTTGACATTATCATACATCCCTATGATGTGTTTTGAGCATATTTATCCCCCATGAGTCTCTCCCCATCACCCCTTTTGAGCCCTTTCTTCCCAACAGTTCTCCCCTCCCCTCATTTCATGGATTTCCTTTTTTTTTTTAAAGTGACCCCCTGAATGCACTTAGGACTGCTCTCAAGAGCAGGAGTGTGGGGTTATTCACATGTGTGGGGACTGACTGCCAGTGGCTACCTCACTGAGAAAACTCCTTTCTCCTGCAGCCATTCATTAACTACCAGTAGCTCTTTGCTGACAGTGTGACTCTATGAGCCCCTCTCTCATCCAGGACCGAGTGTTAATGGTCTCAGTCCCTGTTGGTAGCTACAGCTGCTATGAATTCATGAGTTCAAGGACCTTGTCATGGCCAGAAAGCAAGCTAAAATAGTTTTAACTTCTACTACAACTTCAGAATTAGTTCTCTGCAAAATGGAAATGTTTATAAACATAAGCCAATAATTGATTTTTAAATACAAAGTTGGGCATCTGATTCTAGTGTGAACTATTACTTGACATGTTAATGGATTGCAAGAATGATTGCCTGTATAAATTTTTAAAACAGGTCGTGTGCTTGGCTGAGTTGATCAGTTAATAGGCACGGTCTGTCTTCACATTGTTAGCATGACAGTGTTATGTTAGTCAGTCGACGCACGTTGTAAACACCTATTAGCAGTCTGAAAGTTAGCTACCTCTGAATGGTTCTGAGTGTGTACTTTATTTCATCTCTCCTTAATTTTGTGACTCTGAAGCCCCACACCTAACAGACGGTAAGTGGTGCATGACATGCGCATAGGCCTGAGAAAGGCCTTGTGCTCCATCCAGGTCCTGGGAAGCTCAGCTGTTCCAAATCATCCAAACTTGCTTTTGGTTGGTTGGTTGGTTGGTTTATTGTTTGTTTGTTTGTTTGTTTGTTTGTTTGTTCCTACATTCAAGTAAGGTTTCTTGTTTGAATGAGAATCAAAAGTTTTGTGTGGGGGAAGGTATAGGGGACTTTCGGGATAGCATTTGAAATGTAAATGAAGAAAATATCTAATAAAAAATCTGAAGAAAAAAAAATGTTCTAAATGCACCGGGGTCCAGGGCGATTAATTGTTCCCTCCTGTGCTTGTCACTGCAGTCAGCCTATGTAACTGGCAACCCTGTCCTCATCGATGGGGGCTGGAGCCTGTGACCGGGTGGATCCCTGCTGAGAAGACAGGCCCTTCCTAGCCACAGAGAAAAGCAAGCTGACTGGGTGGTCATCTCTCCTAAGAGTGACATTCATGAAAATCAGCCCTTTAGTGATTGTTCCCAGGAGTGTGACTCTTTCAATAGTCTCTCATCTCTTCTGAAACTGTGGTAAATAAATCAAATAAAATGTATTGATTTTGTGGCAAAGGAGTAGTTTTTTTTTTAAGATTTATTTATTTTATTTATATGAGTACACTGTAGCTGTCTTCAGACATACCAGAAGAGGACATTAGATCCTACTACAGATGGTTGTGAGCCACCATATAGTTGCTGGGAATTGAACTATGACCTCTGGAAGAGCTGTCAATGCTCTTAACCGCTGAGCCATCTCTCCAGCCCCAGGAGTAGTTTTTAAAATAAGCAAAGATTAGTGAGATTTTACTGGCATAGCAGATAACTATTACAAAAGACCATGGCTTTTGAAGGGGGAGGAGGGATTTGCTTCTCTGTGTAAAGGCTAAAAGGCGGGGCCAAGGTGCCGAGAGACACTGTGCCTAGTGAGGGTCCTTTGCCAACCCTGCAGAGGGAAGCGGTATTATGGCCTCACTTGAGAAGAGCAGGATAAAAAGGACACGGGCCTTTTCAGCTCTTTATAAGGCATTCATCCCAAACATGAGAGAACTTTCTGTTACCTAATTACTTCCCAGAAGCTCTAGCTCAGACTGTATCACAGGGAGGGTTCATGCTTTAACACAGGAAATTTGGAAGGTCACCTTAGTTTATAGCAACAAATAAAATTAAAATATGAATACAAAAGAAGTTGTGTAAGAAAAAAATGTTCCTTTCCAGTTTCACTTCAAAGCAGCATCTTTTTGTAAAGTTCTGCATTGTTCTCTAAGCTGACACTAACTTGAGATTTTTATATTATCATAAATATACGCCACAGATAAAGATGAGATGGCTTTAATGTCACAAAAGGAGAATTTAGATTCACAACTACATTTTTGTCTTGTTATATAAAAGAAACATGATCAAGTGTTTACCACACATATTAAGGGCTGTTTTCTTAGTCTAGACATTGCTTATTAAAATCAGCAATTATATCCAATATGGAGCTAAGAATATATAATTAACGTGCAATACGGTCAATTTGAGAGGATTTTCAGAGATTAAATTCAGAGATGTTTTTTCACTGGTTTCCAGGATAACAACAGCACATGAATTTGAAAATAGGCTCTGCATAAATATAAGTAAGTCAGTAACCTGAGACAAGTGAAATTTAAAAAAAATCTAGAAGAAGTTTATATGAATTTATGAATGATAACTCTATAGCATTCTTTACAAGTGGTTTCTTTCAGCTTTAAGGTTGTGTGTGCAAGCTGTTTGCCGTTACCTCAAAAGACCATATTGAAACCAGCTCCTCACTCTCTGCCTTTTCTCAGAGAGACTGCATTTGCCAGGATAACTGTAGGCTCACCGTGAAGGACTAACTCCATGTATGAAGATGGTGCAGGTGATGGATTTGAGTCAAAATTCACAACAAAGGGTGTTTGGACCAGCTCTGCCAATGACTGCCATGATAAGGTCGTTAGAGCTCTGGTCGGGTGTTCCATGAGCAAGTGATGGACGGACTGACTGACCCAGCCACCCATCTTGCACTGTCCTTTTTTCTTTAGCTGTCTGGTCTTTGTTTTTAGAAGTCAGGTTCTCACTAGGTAGGTCACACTGGCTTTTATATCACCATCCCCCTGCCTCAGGACTGCTGAGGTGCTGAGGCACACTACAGACTGTGCCACCGTGGTGACGCCTGGCTTGTTCTTCACTTCATGAAATTAGGGATTTGCGCTAAATGCCTTGATGTTTGTTTGTTTGTTTTGGTTTTGGGTTTTGTTTTGGTTTTGTATTATGATCAAAATGCTGTAACTTCTTACCTAGTGGATGGATGAATGGGACAGTGGAGTTCCTAGGAAAAGTATCTGCTCAGGACCTCTGATACCACGTTCTCAGCACAAAGATTTTTTTGCCCCAGAGAAACAGAGGGCAGGGCGGAAGACGCAAAGACAGGAGATAAAAGACAAGGGAAAGGGGCAGGGATATTTATCCCAGAAGGGACCAAGAACTGCCTCTGGATAGAGAGGTGACAGGTGTGGCACACAGGAAAACGGCAGTGCAAGGTACCTCATGTTAGGATGAAGTATTTAATTTTAATCAGGCATGTTAATTACATGAAACAAAGGAGCTTTCAATTACTGGACTCCAACACTTTGATAGCTGGACCTTGGTGGTCAGCCTCAGGAGGAGGAAGTGGCCAAATAAGGGAATGAACCCTGATGGCTAGCTTTAGGGATAGAATCTAACTGTTTTTAGCAGGGCAGAGGGAAATGGGGGAGAAGGGCAAGGCCTGCCTGAGCAATACTTGCCACCTCAAGCTGGCCAGAGTCCCTTCAGGAGTAGAGCATCATGTGTGTTGTGAGCAGGAACACACATAGTTAAAAACAAACGAATTCGTTTAAATACAGTGACCTCTACAACAGAGATTCCAACAGCAAGAGATGTTCCGTTACTTCTGTCAAAGGTCAGATGATACAAGCAATGAAACCAGAATGAATCTAGCCAAAAAGTTCAATGTTTTCCACTCA
>LR750180.1:620481-825544 GCA_902729485.2 Mus minutoides | reverse complement strand
CCAGGAATGCAGAGCCCCTTTATTTGAATTTACTTGTCTCCAACTATTCCAGAGATGACTCCTCAGAGAATCCCAAATAAGGCTTATTAACACTCATGGACAGGTCTCCCAAAGAAGGCAGACCATCTGGCACCTTTGGCAATGATCCAAATTGTACACTTTATAAAAATGAATCACCACCCAGATAAATGAGAATTAAAGTAATGGCTACTGAACTTGCCAGTTCCTTTTCTGCATATGAAGAAGTGATAGCCTACAGAGTGGCTCACTCTGTCACAAGGAAGTCTCCCACCTGCGGCCACAGATGAGCCAGCCTTGGAGGGCAGCGACTTCCTGGTACAGACATATGGAAGGTTCATTTGTTTCTCATTTGCTCGACAGATAAGAATATGGAAACAGTCTCGGCCCATTTGTTTGATGGGCCTCCTAAGCCAGTGGTAAACAAAGCAACACAATTAGTTTGGCTAGTCATCATTAAGAAAGTCACTGCTGAGACCCAACTTAATGACACCTCTCCCTCCACAGGAATCATGGCTTCTCCTTTGGTGGTCTGAAAAGTGGTAATGGGTGGGTGGGAGGCACCCAGACAGTGTCTATAGACTCAGAAAGCCCAGGGCATGTGAAGTCACAGCATGAGGTTGTGCTACACGATGTCCTTCTTGACCTGCCACAAAGCCTTTGGAAGCTCTTTAAGTAAACCT
Source organism: Mus minutoides (assembly GCA_902729485.2). Lineage (NCBI taxonomy): Eukaryota > Metazoa > Chordata > Mammalia > Rodentia > Muridae > Mus > Mus minutoides. The sequence continues at coordinate 824,843 of LR750180.1, read as the reverse complement.
GCATTCTATAGAGAGCTTAGAAATGTAATAATCTTAGCAAACCAAAACAATCACTAAAGATTAAAATGTCTAATCCAGAATTAAAACACAACCAGAAGGCTCTACGATGTCTGGAGAGGGCTCAGGTCACACGCCAATCCAACCTGGGATGTCGCCTTTGCCCTCTGCCTTCTAACCAAACCTCTGACACATCATTACTAGCAAGCAAACAATTCTATGTGAATGAGACCTGGAAACTTGACATAACTCATAAAGGCAATCCGAGGAGCCATGTCCTGTTGAACACCCATCATACTTGCCCTGAAAGTCTACTGGGAAAATCCTTCATTTTGTTTCTCAGTACTTAGGTCTCCAATAACCATTCTCTGCGTGTTATGTGGGTTATTTTATATGAGTGGAGGGACCACTCATACCTTTCCACTTGCTACTCTTTAGACTTCAGCCATAAAACACATCTAGCTGTCTAATTAGAATCGCTGCAATTTTAATTTGGAAGTGATATCAACTGTTAAAGAATAAGAGGCCATAAAACAAGGAGGAGAAGGAATCTGTCAGTTGTTGTCATTATCATCACCACCACCATCATCATCACCATAATGATAACTATCCTATACTCCACAAGGAAGCAGGGTCCTGGAAGTGCTAACTGCTTTGTTCAGGTTGCCACACGTGATGATGAAAAATGAACATGTGGTTGAAGGGTTTCCTCTGGTATCAGCCTACATTTCTGAAGTTCTTCACTGTCTTAGAGTTACTATTTCTGTGATGAAACACCATGACCAAAGCAACTTGGGGTCCAGAGGGTTCATTTGGCTTGTACCTTCACATCCCTGTTCATTGTTGAAAGCAGTAAGGACAGGAACTCACATGGGGAAGGGTCCTGGAGGCAGAAGCCATGGAAGGGTGCTGCTTACTGGCTTGCTCCCCATGGCCTGCTCAGCCTGCTTTCTTATAGAAGAACCCAGGACCACCAGACCAGAGATGGCCACACCCACAGTGAGTTTGGGTCCTCCATTAGTCACTACTTATGGAAATGCCCTACAGTCTTGCCTACAGCCCCATTTTATGGTAGCATCTTCTCAATCCAGTCTCCCTCTTCTCAGATAACTAGCTTGGGTCAAGTTGACACTGAGCTACCCTACACATTCAGTGACAATGATTCCTGCAATGAAGTTTGGACGTTTAACTTCCTGTTCATCTTGTAGTCCCTCCCACCACATTCCTGAGAGAGATCATCAATGAAGTCAAAAGATTTATCCAAGAACAATCAGCTTATAAAAGATTAAAAAAAAAACAGTCATTTATAAAACATGCAAAGAAGGGAGAGGGACTCTCTGATGGGGGGTGGGGGGAGACTGGGAGGAGGAGCCACTGAAATATAAATAAATAAATAAATAAATAAATAAATAAATAAATAAATAAAATGCAAGCTGAGACCCATTCTAATCCTTCTTCCTTCCCATAGTTCTGTGCGATGCTCATTGGTTTAAAAGTGAGTGTTTAAACAGTACAGAAGGGCCTGAATTCTGCCCTTATCAGACTGGGCTGAAGGTAAAAAGTAACTCATATTTAGTTGCATGGCAATTATATTTGTTAAATTTCCTGTGATAAATCCCTGTCCAAAGCAACTTATAGAGAGCTGGTCCAAAGTTCAAGGTTACAATCCAAAATGTTACAGCAGCAGTGTCTTGAGGCTGCTGGTTACATTGTATCTGCAGCCAGGAAGCAGAAAGCCATGAATACCTACCAGTGCATGGCTCACTCTCTCCTCTTCAGCAACAGCCTGTGAGTCTTTGCACCTCCGTTAATCTAATGCAGATAATCTCCCACAGGCACGTGGGGGGTGGCACATCCCCAGGTGACTCTGGATTCTGAAAAGCTGACAACTAAGATACACCACCGCAGGTACTTAACATTTCTTACCTTGACTAATAATGACAGTTTTCACATTTTCTTCTAGCTTACAAAGGCAATCACAGTGTGTCTCTCAACCGAAGGAACCCTGAACACCTGCCTGCTTCTGGTGCTGCTGCAGCACCTTAGTGATGACACCAAACTCTCAAGAGGACTATCAACCATGCCTTAAAGTAGGATTGCCCTAAGCAAAATGTCAGAGAGGAGTCTTCAAGTGATACAGGTTTCAGAGATGTGGCCAAGACACCCTTAAGCCCTCAAAACAGAAAACATATAAAGCACAGAAAAGACTCATGGACAAAGGGAGAGGTCCCTTTCCCCCCTTCCTCCTTCACTCTCCCCCTCCCCCACCTGTGACAGAGAGAGACATGGCCCTGGAGTGATGAGAGGATGAAAACCGGCCCTGTTCCTCACCAGCTGCAGCACTCTGGAGAGGAGACCCTGTCCTTCATCTGGGCAGCACAGTAGAGCTGACCCTAGCGGCAGAGGAGTGGGCAAGCCAGCCTCAAGGGTGTGAGCATGGGAGAGCTGTCCACTCCACCGCTCACTACCTATGGCAGGCAGGAGAGCTGGCCCTGAGGTCATCAGGTGGGACAGCTGTCCCTGGCCCTCACCTTGGCAGCACTGTAGAGCTGACCCTGATGGTGGCGTTGTGGGTGAACAGGCTCCAACGGTGCAAGCATGGAAAAGCCAGGTCTGCATCTTGTCTGCTGGCACTGACTAGGAAGAGACACTCTCCTCCCATCCCTGGTTCCTTGCCGCTTATGTCAGGCAGGAGCAATGGGAGAACTGGCCATGTTCCTCATCAGCTGCAGCACCGGGAGAGTGGGCCCTGTGCCTCACCTGGGCAGGGCAGCAGGGTAGAGCTGGCCCTGGTTGCAGGGGTTACTGGAAAGCTGGCCCCAAGGGCACGAGAGTGGGAAAGCTGGCTGACCATCTCAGGTATCTCCCAGGCCCAGATCCAGGGCTTTGAACTGTCCCACCCAACATCTACCCCATAGATAAACTGCTGGAGTGCATGAAGGGGCAGGTCCTACAGATGCAAAACTACCGGACCTCCATGGCACAGGGCAACCACAGGATATCTGAGAGGAGTCCCAGTGAGGCTCCCCAACTGACAGAATAGCATAAGCCAGAGGCCTCAGATCAGACCAAGGATTCACTGCAATGAACATTCGGAAGCAAAGAACATAAGGGGGTACTGCGGGGACACACTGTGACACACTACAGATTCCACAATTATTTTTCTTCCTCTGTGGAGAGGGAAGGTTGCAGAAGTGAAGGACAAGTGTGAGGGGAGCAAGAGATGAGAGGGATTGGGGTGCATAATGTGAAATTCACAAATAAAAAATACAGTTTTAAAAAATCAGAATAGACTAAATAAAAACATAGGAGCCACATTTTATATCTATACTGGATTTATTCTACATTGCTGAAAAACGTCGATCTACGTGACCACACTTAAACCACAGATGGGAGATAGTTCTCTCTGGCAGCCTAGAAAGGCTAGCTTTTTAGAACACAAGATACATTACATAATAACAGGAGAATCTATAAGATGTGACAAACCCCAATCAGGATTTGTTGCTTTGAGACTATACAGTACAAAACCATGAGATAAGATGGGGAGGGGGAACAAGAAGAGCCACCAGAGGAAGGGCTCTCCATCTCAGGACCCGTGGCCACTTCGGCATCTCTGCCCGCAAGTCTCTTCCCCTGGAGAATACTTTGCTGTGCTTTCTCTTGTAAGTTTTTCTCAATTTAGTGTGCCTATAGGTCGTGTCTTTTGGACTCTGCCAAATGCATGCAGCAGCATCTGCCTCTTCAGCTACTTGAAAAGCCTCCAGCTCGGACAGCTAAGCAGCAGATGTTCTTAACTTCCAGAGACAGTTTTGAAAGGTCAGTGAGAGACGTAAGCGAGTGGGAAAGCAAATTCAAGGAGGCCCTTGACGGATGGCGATACATGCAAAGTCAGAGACCTTACAGAAGGCTCACCAATAAGAAGATGCTCTGATCCTAGCCCTCGAGACAGGGGAACCCTAAAATAAACCTGCCCCAACCACAGGGCACATAAAGATGACCTCTCTCTAAGCTAGAAAGTCAGCTACTTGTTAGAACAATGGAGGACACATGAATGACAATGCCTTAGGTCAGTTGGCAGGACCCCCCACATTTCTTAAACCACATGCTTTAGTCTTAAGCACTTAACTCTTATCACTATTATCCACCTGCTTATTCTGAGTTCATCTAGACTTTCACTAGGCACTTTCCCCAGGTTGTTTGTATGTGTGCCGGGTAGGCAGGCCCTCCACTATAGCCTTCTTTCATAGTCAAGTTAGGTTTGGACATTACTGTGGTTTGGATCAGAAATGCACCCCAGTGACCCACATGTTCAAGGTTTAAGCCCCATTATGTGCTCAATTATAGGTGGGGTAACCTTTAAGAAGTGGGGTCCTGTGGAAGGTTGTTTGGAGTAATTGGTTTTTGAAGAGATAGCAGATTCGAGTCATCTGCTTTTTGGGGCATTAGAGGTTTCACTACAACACCCATTTCCACCACGTTGATTCTCTCCCACAACCTACAGCTGGAGCACGTGTAGATCCCTGATGAACAACTCTATATCTGTGCAGAAGTGTGGGCTCTCCTCTCGGGGTCAGCCATCTTGAGTGTCTGTTGGACCACATGAGCCTGGCTGCCTCACAGTTACTTCCTCTTATTAGTGTGGCATGAAAATGCAGGAGATGGGCTGGCATCCCAAGACACTAGATATGGCATGGGTAGAGTTTGTCACTGGTGATTAGCTGATTAGATAATTGCTAATCAGTTTTCTTTTAGATGTGGGCAAGCCACATTAAGTTTTATTATAATAATCAACTATTTCATTTTCCGTGATAGATGAACCTTTTTATTTTAATTATTTGTATGCTCTTGTCTTTAGGGTTTTTTTTAAATTTTCTTTTCAATGTAAGCCTGTTTTGTTTTGTCTTGTTTTTCAAATGAGCTTATTAATTCCAAACTGTAATTAAAAGCATTTTATTTACTCTCTGTCACTTACGAATTTGGTTTATTTGATGACTGGATTTCTCAGCCACCCTCCAGTCCTATGAAATGCTTACAAGGAGTTCTCTTTCTTCATCTACTCACAGTCCTGGGAGGGTACTGTGCTACATTAGAAAGGGAGGAAGAGGGGAAGGGAGAGGGAGAAGGAGAGGGGCCCCCGACTATGCATAGGTTACCTACCTTTTCTGAACCTTTATTTCCTGAAAAGAAACAGTAAAACATGGTGTCGACTGCACCGGATAGTTGTGCACCAAATTGCATGACACACATGGGGTGTTAAATTGGAAGTTCTAGCTGAACACTTGGCTCACAGATATCAGATAGCAAAGTGATCTATGAGATAGGCCCAGCTGAAGAGCTCTAAAAGGTGACAGCAAAACTAATTACATGGCTCATAAGAAATTCAGACACACTGATCATAGAAATTGTTTGACAGAGAAAGGAATTTGAGGGGAACTTTTTTGTCAAGATCTTTTATATGAGCCATCCCAGAGTGGTCTGACCTCCTTGCTTCTAATACTATCAAAGAGATGCCAACATGACCACCTGGAAATCTGATGTCTATTTCCAGCCTCTGGGTAGATACAATGACCTGCCATGTCACTTCTGCTAGCAACAACAGCAGAAGTGTCTGTCGAGGTTCTCAGCTGAACATGTGTGTTTCCCTTGTTACATATTAACACGGTGTCATGGCATCAGGTTCAGAGAGAACCCCGGCTCATTCTATCTGTGGCTATGTCTGTGAGGCATTTTAAATTGCTAATTGGTAATAGGAGGTGCAGCCCACCAAGGCGGGTGCCATCCATAGGTGGGAAAGGCCTTGGTTGTTTAAGAAAGCTAGCTGAATAGCCAGAGGAAGCAAGCCAGCATCCAGCCTTCCTCCATAGTTTCTACCTCTGCCTCTACTTGAGTTCCGCCTTGGCTTCCTTCCATGATAGACTGTAAGATGAAATGACCCTTTTCCTCCCACAAGTTGTTTTTTGGACAGGGTGTATCACTACAACGAAAAGCAAAATAGCACTCAAGGGAACTGGATGAGAAGGTATTAGCTCCACACTTTGCAGTGAAGCCTTCATGATGGAGACTGGAACACAAGCTCTCCCTACCGCGTCCTTATTTTTAAGAACTATGGAATGAGTTGGAAAGAATGAAAGGGGATGGGATGCATCAAGACATAAGTGCGGTTGAGGATCTCCCAACCCTAGGCCTGGGCAGTATGTAAGACCCAGGACAGTGAGCCACAACAGACAGGCTTTCAATACTGGCTGGACTCAGAGTCTATGAGGCCAGCTGGCAGCAGAACTGTAAGATGAGACTTTGCTTCTCATCCTTACCTCTTTCTCCAACTCCAAACAGCCTAAAAAACAGTATCTGGCAAGTATAAAGAGGGGCAGGCTTAGGAAAGAGACAAGCTGGTGCAACCTTAGGTCCACCGAGAAAAGAAAGAGTAGCTGCAGTTTTGAACATAGTTGCATGGAGTGTCTTCCCACTGTGTGGGGCTGTGCATTTAAATTGTTGAGCCGTGATGGCATTTTGTCATTTAAAGTGGCCTGAATACTCTTCACTGTCTAAAAAATATCAGAAACACATGGAAATATCCAAATTGAGTTTTATCCAAAGGCAGAAATTTTTATTTCATTTTTACTTATTTTTAACAGAGAGTCACACTATGCAGTCCAGGCTGGCCTCTAACTCACAATATAGACCAGGTTGCTTTCTAGCTTACTGTGCAGAGCACTATGACCTCAAGTTGGTAATCCTCCTGCTTCACTTTCCCAAGTGCTAAGATTACTGATATGTGCTATTACACTGAGCAAAAACTGAGTATGTTTAATTGGAGAGGGGACAAAATAGTTATCTGCAAGTTGTGTTCCACACATTTGAGAAACACACAAACTTACCCTAAATAACTAAAGTATCTACAAAGACCACAAATAAATGGAGATTAGACTTTCCAGGCCCACCTAGCATATGCAGATTTCAAGAAACAGAAAGTCCAGGGCCTGTCGACTAACTTCTTCACTTTGAGAGGCAGATGACACAGAATGTGTGAAGAGGGTCAGATGAGGAACTTCTCGGAAAAGTCCCCAATTAAAGTCCAAGTCTGGGGAAAGGATCTTAAACAGGATCACAAAAGGCTTGCTGACTCTGTTTCTTGGTCAGAAGACAGTGAGAACGATGCTCAGTTAACCTCTGACTGGCAGCCAGTGCTGCCCATTGGGCCGAAGTGGGTCAGGTAGGAGTCAGAACAACTGTGTGCACAGGCGAGTGTGTGCACAAGTACAGGCGAGTGTGTGCACAAGTACAGGCGAGTGTGTGCACAAGTACAGGCGAGTGTGTGCACAAGTACAGGCGAGTGTGTGCACAAGTACAGGCGAGTGTGCGCACAAGTGCAGGCGAGTGTGTGCACAAGTACAGGTGAGTGTGGGCTCTGGGGTGAAAGAAGAGCCAACATAGACTATTTAGGATAGAAAGCATGACAGCATCAATATTATCAGAATGATGATCCAGCTGGAGAAGCTCTAAGAAGCACAGGAAAACTTCCTCAACTAGGCACACGACTGGAACCATGTACTAGTTCTGAGAAATGGCTGAGGGCTAATTTTAGGAAGTCTGTTTCAGTGTCACGCTCCTGCTCTGAGCTCTCTGATGAGAGAGGGGGTGGAGAGGCAGAGAAAGAATTGAGGCGCCAGGACTCCTATCAGATGGAGTGCTCTGTCTCTGGGAGGGAAGAAGGAGCCCTATCTCAAGTTCAGGGCTTTGATTAACTGGGAGCGAGGACAATTTATTGAATTGACACTACGTTTGTAACTTCAAGGTCTCTTAAGCTACCCTTTGTAAACTACTGAGCAGAGAAATTGTAGAACTTTATCAGAGTTTTTACCTAAGAGCAAGACCTGAGTGTGCCCACCAATATATTTAAAAGAAGGTGGGAAACCAGAGAACATATAAAGGTTAATGACCATATAACCCTCAAACCTGGATGTCTCACTGAGTACACGGAAAAGATTTATCAAACAATTAGAGTACATTGGACACTCTGGAATCCGTGACACAATGTGTCTAAATTGAAGTATTTCCAAATAGTATATTGTTAAAAATTATGAATGGCAATAGTATCCAATATCCAATTATTGACAATCTTCATAGGGAGATTCCACAGGGCTCATCTACCTGTACATTGACTAACTAATTTCAATACAGATGTTGACTAAACAATAACCATATCTCTGGTCAAGCTTGGTAGGTGACATGTAGCAGAATAGTGACAGTCTAGCGAACAGTTGCCTCTAGAGAAGCTAACAGTTTGACTGGGAGAGAAGGAAAGTGAACACAGAACTCCCACAAGTCAGGGTTGCCCTAGGCCTTCTGAACTCTGGATTCTGAATTCTGACCAGTATGGATGATGGTCTCAGATGTAACAGGATGGGAGAGGTCAAAGGATGGGAAAGAGAGGCACTGTTAACAGGGCTTCTGGCTCCTGACAGATCCCTGAAGAACGTGCTGGAGGAAAGGAAGAATCATGGGTGGGAGACAGTGGTCAGGACAGGTTAGAATGGGTGGGTTCATGTCTCTACAGTGTCATGCACTGTCTTAGTTTCTTCTGCATGGTCACTCTTGACTTATAAGACTGTTGCTGGCAGCTGGTCCTTGCAAGCAGAGAATGGATCTAGTATCAAAAATTGTCAACTGTTCCTCTCAGACCTTTGAGATTTCTGTCCCCATAGAGGAGGCAGCAACAGAGCTGAACAAATAAGATATCAGCCCTCTCTGGGATTCTTAGTGGGAAACTCCAGCAAAGTTCTTCAGTGTGCTGACTTCCATTTCCTGATGGTCAAGGGTACATCAAGCCGAAAGGCTGCTGGGCAGATTAAATGAAGGGATGCCGGTGAAGAGCTTCACCAGGTGCCTTGCGTGCAGGAAGCCTCGGAGAAAGGATGGTTATTTGTCATTACGGCTCCCTTCTCTTCTGTTCTGCTTGGCTACCCGGCAGATTGGTCACTTCATCTACTCACTACAAGTGCCACAGAGTTTAAGAGAGTTCTGCTTGGAGAGGCCGGTCCTTTTGGCATGTGGCTTCCCTCCCTTCCCTTCTCCCGATTAGTGTCATTGTTAGCGTCTCAACAGCAACATGGCAATTGCAGCTCTGGAGGACTGAAGTCTCAGGGGTCACAACCTTTCAGAAAACAGAAATCTCTTGGATTGATATTATTGCAAAGGTGAGGCTGTGTGTGTGAGTGTATGAGAGTGTGTGTGTGTTGAAAATTTGATAAAATTCTCTTTGACAAATTTCTGAATTACTGGAGCATGAAGAAAAGTGTTTCTCTTTCCCTGAAAGGAATTCTAGGTGCCTTTTTTCGGTGTGTGAATATCTCAATAAGCATCCCAATTTTCAAATGTCAAACTTGCCACTGAACTTGGCTCTTAGGTAGGACAAATGCCTTTGGTTTGTTTGAAGGGATTTGATTTGGAAATAGTGGAGTGATTAGTTGTCGAGACTGAGGCTTTGAAGTTGCAGAGCACAGATTTCTTTTATAGGCCCTGGTGGAGGCCCAGACATTTACATGTAAAATATTTCTAGAACTTTTGCATATGCTTAGATATTAAAATAAGCAAGCCTAATGCATTTGTAAGATCCCATCTGTCACACACACAATGCAGTTTAAAATGCCACCTGATGGAGAAATACTGTTCTGTTGTTTAACCTTAATCGCACAGGAGAGAGAATGTGAATTCTGATGAAATACGATTATTGAAGTCCTAAATGCAGGTTATATTTAATTCTGCACATGGTACTTTTGGGATACTGCTAAGTAATAGCTCTTACAAGATCTCCATTTGAAAGAAAAGAAAGAATGTGAAGCCCAACCAATGGAAGACAAGAAATGTTAAAGACTAAAAATAGACATCTACAGAGACCTTGGAAGGTCCTACCAACCAGCATTGCTGGAGGTACTGTCCCACGAGATGCTGCCCACGCCGGGGCCTTTCATGTCCCATGAGATGCTGCCCACGCGGGGCCTTTCCTCTCATTAACCATGAATCCAGAGTCCAAGTCTGGGCTCCTGTAACCCTGAGGCTTTCCCTCAGACTGCGACTTCCCCAGCACTGCCCTAGTTCTAATGCACCAGGGAATCCAAAATGCCTATTAACGTATTTGTTTATTAGCCTAGGTCTATTCCCTTGATGTGTGTAAGACAGACCACTACACAACTCTAAAAACAAGTAATGCTAGATACCAACACTATAAAAAGATGCCAGACTGGGAAATTATTAACCCCTCCTCATAAAGTTCAGGGGGACCTCACTAGGGTGACTACTGATTCTGCTATGCTATGGAGAAGAAGGGTTTGGAGGTTCTACATCATGATTTCTGGGTCAGAACTTAATTCTGTATTACAAAAGGAACTGAGCAAGTTATTTACCTTCTGCAAATCATTATTTTGACATGGGAATTGGATAATAACAACAAATACTAACAGGATAATAATTAAAAAGACAGAAAATTGCCTAGGCCACTTAACAACTCCATATAGGATGTTTTGATCGTGGTTGCTATTTCTGGAATAATTTTTTGTATTTGTTGAAAAAATAAATATAATGACTGCTTGTTATTATCAGGCCATCCAAGTAAGATTGTGTAAGCATGTGACATGCATGTTCATACGAGTGTGCAGGTGTATGCACACAACTGTGCATGCACACACAATACATGAGTGTCAGTGTGTGTGTGTGTGTATGTGTGTGTGTTCCTCAATCACTCTCCTTTCTACCTACTGAGGCAGGGTGTCTCATTTATCCCAGAGCTTGCCGTTCTGCCAGGCCAGCCAGCCAGCTTGCCACGCCTGCCCAACATTTACATGGGACCTGGGGATCTGAACTTGAGTCCCATGTTTGTATGCCAAGACTTTAACCACGAGCCATCTCCTTCATGCCCTCCCCGTAAGCCTTTTAAGCTATAAATGTATATAAAAATCTATAATTTAGAAGAGTGTTCAGGGTCAAAGGTGATGAGAGTCCCAAGGGTTAGGACTAAGTAAGGATTTCTCTGTCAGTCCTTCTGGAGCTCACTGTCCTCAGGGGACATGTACAGATTGTTCAAATCTATGACTTGCCCACTGTGTCCATTCAATATCATCTCCAAATCCCATCTCCTCTCTTTATTTCATCCACTCATGTTTACATGGAAGAGGGACTTATGACCTGGGAAAGAGATATACATCTAAGACTCATACATACTGAAGATCCAGTGGTAAAAAAAATCCATGTTGCTTTAATCTTTCTGTTCAGAAATGCAGCAGGTAAGTCTTGCTTGTTTTTGCTGGGGATTCTGATTTATCTGGGTGAAATAGATTCCAAATGATTATTGATATTGGGATCTCTATGCAAATCCATCCCAGTTGAGTGGGTAAATGCTAATCTCCACTGTAATGAAAAGAAAATCCTCTAAGTTCGGATTCTCTCACTTAATACAACTGATGCTATCGTTTGACACCGGTACAGGGGAAAAAACGTCAGCTATCTCCACTTGTAAGTTTCACACATTTAACCACAAGCGTGAGAGATCTCCATTCTGCTGCCTCTGACAACCTCACTACATTCAGGTCAGTATGATTTATTTTAAAAAATAAAAATTCGTATGTGATTGACTTATAAAAAGAATACACTTAGGGAGTAAAGGGTTTACACATCTATTCAGGGAAACTATAGGCCAAAAGGTCATCAAGCCCCATTTACTTCTGAGGCTCTGGGAGGCTCAGGAAAGGGGGTTTCCTGAGAGTTTGTCAGTTTCTACATTTCATGGGGCCTGCCATCTTACTTCTTGAGGAAATCTCTCCAGGCGCATCACAGTCCAGTCCAAAATCCTCTGTCTTAGCTGGCTGTGACATCATAGACTAGTATCTCAGTATTTAGAAAGCAGAGGCAAGAAGATTGAGAGTTTGAGACTTTTGGATGGGGCTCATATAAAAAGAAAAAAGAAGAAATATGCTTGAGTCATAGCTCAGCCACTAAGAGTATGTAGTATTCTTGAAGAAAACTAGATTTTAGTTCCTGCCCATGCCAAGAGACTCCTTTCTGCCTGCAACTTCAACTCCAGAGGATCCAATGCCCTCCTCAGGCTTCTACATGCCCATACACAGGCAGTCATAGACACAGAAATAATTTAAAATAAAATTAATTTCTAAAAGAAAGCTGTCATTTCCAGTGTGTTATAAACAGTATATCAGTGCTGCAGTGTCTCCAGATCACCACACTATTTAAGTGTGCTGATACCATTCTGGGGAAGATGTCAAGGAAGTATACAATGGGCATAGGCCACAGTTGCAAACTTGGCCATGAGGAAGCCCTGACAATGATAAATATTTAGAAATGTGTGACTAGAAAAAAATAATAACACTTTGGATGTCTGGAATTCTGGACTGGAAAACCAAAGTGTTTCTCTTTAAAACAGGAGTTAGAAGTACTGAATGCCAAGGAACCCAGCTTCACTGAAGAAAAATCAAATGCTCTCAAGAAACAGCTTCGTCAAGTCAGTCAGAAGATACCTGGATATGGTACAGTGGTTTGAGTGAGAATGGCCCCCACAGGCTCCTGTATTTGAATACCTGGTCTTCAGTTGATGGTGTCACTTGCAGAGTCTTAGGAGGTATGGCCTTGTTGGAGGAGTATGTCACCAGTCAAAGGTTTAAAACCCAGTTCATCCCTTAGCCTGCTGTTTCAAACCACAAACCACAGAAATCCTCCGTTTATGAGCTGTCTTGGTCATGGTATTTTATCATAGCCTCAGGAGAGTAACTCATACAGTCCCCAAAAGAGAACCAGCTCTTGTTCAGCTGGGACAATTAATGGGATTTCGTCGGAAAGTAAGCCGTGGGGTTATAAAAACCCAGAAAAGTGCATGTTTGCAAACGCTCAAGATAAGTGCTCTACCACCACCCAATTAGAGTCAATCCCCTATCTCAGATTAGATACTGTTAGCTAGAACACATTTAGTTAGACAGCCTTGGCTAAGCAGGCTGAGACCCAATTTAAAGACCTTTCAAAGATGAAAAGGTGATTAGTCTGACGGGGGAAGGGAAAGACCCAGAAGTGGTCACAGCAAGCAGGAGTGTATTTGCTCTCGGACTTGGAGGTCAGCAGAAATGGAGTTCTCATGCAGACCACACACAGCTGGCTTCCTCTTAACCTCTGCACCACTTCTAACCCTTCCAAAGATGACCATGCCATGGGTAATTCCAACTCAGGGGTAGCTTCCTTACCCACAATCCATAAGTTTCCCAATGCTGAATGGAGGTAATCGGGAATTAAACCTTTAATTTGGCTAGGACAAGATATGGAATATAATGACTAAAGGCCTTGTTTGCGGCCTGATTACTGACTCTTAGAGCCATGTCTAGCACCTGACACATGCTCTCTGAACCTGTGTGTGCCAGTAAGTAGAACCTAGAGAGTGCAGTCTTCACCCAGGGATGCCTATTGGTGGAAGAGGCCACAGAAGCTTTGAGAGACACCCAGGGCAGCTCTGTCCTAGACACAGGCAAATGTGCATGTACCTGCTTGGCCTTAAACTCTCCTTCCTTAGTCAGTGTGTACTTCCTGAGCCACAGAAGGAAGTGATGGCAAAGGCCACGCCCCAGACAAGGGAGTGGCAACAAAAGCCACGCCCCCAGGCAAGGGAACGGTGCCCCAGGCCACGCCCCAGGCAATGCTTTGGACAAAAATGCAAACAGTGTTTGGCTTCACCTAACACATGTAAGGCCTGTGACCAACCAAGTGAAGATTCTGCTGGTCCCAACTAGTACAAACTGGCAAGGGACCAGTCTATCAGCCTGGTGCCTCTTTACCCAACTTGTGTTCCCAGGACAAAAGGGCACAGCTAAGAGCAGGATTAAAAATCCAGAACCAAAGTCATGATCCGTCTGTTTTTTTTAACCCCCAAATTTGGTGCTCACTAAGCTTACATTAATTTAAATGACAAGAATGTGTGTACTCTTGAGTGCAGAGGCGTTTGGACAAATGTTTGGAGTGTTTGCTACATCTTCAAATTGTTTCTTCTTTTTATATATTTTGTAGTTGGTGGGAAATGGAGGGAAAGGCAGGGGGGTAAAGTAAAGGGTGAACATCTGTATAGGACTCTTGAGAGAGGCACCCTGGGATATGTGTCAGAGGATCTTAGGCAAACCATTAAAGCAAATCCTGACAGACTATTTTACTCTGGGGGGCCACAGAGAGACAGTGCCAGGCAGGTGGTGAGAAAGGCTGGCTGCAGGAGTCCCCTAAAGGCCATGGGATGTCATCCTGCAAACCCTAGTCAGGAAGAGACTTTCCAGCTCCTCATAAGACACAGGCAGAGAGAGTGGGCACCAGACTGCCCAAGCAGTGGAATCCCATTCATAGAGGGGCGGGGGCTGTCACTCAGGGTTGCCGTGGCAATTCAGCCCAGTGTCATAAAGCCCTGTGTCCAAACTGCTCCTCTGATGAAGAGAAAGAAATATGTGTGATGTACAAGATACTGTTTACACTTAATGTGTTGAATGTTCCTCGGTCCTCCAAACCACACTCATTGCCCGGTTTCTACACAGATGGTCCAGTCCCCCTGCATCCCTGCAAAACTGGTCAATAGTTTACATCCTGCATATGTTGCATATGTCAGGATCAGAGTACAGTCTCTTACATGTGATTCACCTGATGCAGTTTTTTTCATTTTCAAAAACAGACAAAAAAAAAAAAAAAACCAAACAAACAGACAAAAAAAACAAACAAACAGACAAACAAAAAAACAAAAAAACAAACAAACAAACTTTATTTAACTGCCACAGACCCCTGGAAACAAGACAAATTCACAACACAGCTAGATCTGCTAACTGTAACCTAGGGGTCAACATCTATCTATCAGTGGCTTCCATAAGAGCTGTACTTTTCATGGTTGTTTTTAAAGGGGGGTTTTCTAAACTAAGAAAACTAGATATGTAATAGAGGTCCTGTGTGACATATAAAGTTAAATTATTTACTTTTCTGTCTCTTGTGAACAGATTGAGTTTGCTGCCTCCCACCTTAAAATATTGGTTTTCTCCCCTTTAAATTTTTAAATGTTGTTTCCCAGTTCATACATTTACATAATGAACCTTTGCCAGTCACACCCCTCCCCCTCCTGATGGAACTTTCTTCTCAGCCAGTCTCCCGCCTAGTCTCATATTTCCTTTTGGTGTGTAGCACACCTCGATTATTGGGTTCTTGCTTGAGTGGCTCTGGGGGTGGAATGTCATTTACTGGATAAACTTACCAGTGGCTTCACCACTGGAGATGGTGACACCTTCTCTCCCAATATCTACAAATTACCAACAGTCCCTCGGAGAGGAGTGAGTCCCCTGGGGCCCCTTTCTTATCCAGGATGAAATATGAGAGGCCTAACCTTGTGTAGGTCTTGCACACAAAACCACAGCTGCGGTGACGATAGAGTCAGAGGGCGGGAGATGCACAGGAACAAGGTGTATTCCGGCAGGACACATCCCCTTTGCTCCTGAACTCAATGCAGCTGCTTATGTTCCTATATCCCAAATTACAAAAGCAAGCAAACAAAAACAAGAAGTACCCAGAATGTCTATTTTGGTTTGCTTAAAAATTTACAAAAATTCTTTGATACTACAGAACGTCCTTCATGGGTGAGGATGGGGAATCTTAGAAGATACAAGAACACTGTAAAATGGCCTTGTACAATATTCAGTTCCTAATATGCTGTTAAATATTCGTCGTGCTTAACTCACTGATCAAAATGTGTTTATTTCCTTATCAACAGACCAGAAAACAGTGTCAGTGACAACCGAGACTCACAGAAGGTTCTGGCTGTGAGTGGCCCCAGGGTGTGCTACTATGCACTGAGTCCTAGGAGACTAAGATCCACTCGCCCATGTCACTCACCAGAACAGCTGGGGATGCAGATATAGCATCCACACCCCCACCTCACAGAGGAGGGTACGAGACAAGGTCAAGGACTTGAACTCAGTTCCAGCTGACCAGAGATTGGGAATGGTTGCCCCACTCTGTGACATCTCTAACCTTTGACCTTGTAATTGGAAAAGTCATTTATAGACCTGTGCTTGAGAACAACATGTCTGAATTACAAAAGCATCATCACCAGAAACATCCCACAGTGTGTGCTGAGCTCCAGTCAAAGCCACATCCATTTTAGCTCTCACTTTTTGCAGCTATCCCATAAATTGGAGAAAAGCCCCATCCCACATCGTGGCCTTTTTCCACACAGCACAGATCAACAAAAGGAGCCTGTCTACCTGGGAGAGGATTTGAGCACCCTATGAAAGGAAGGAGGCCGAATCTATCCACCGTGACTTAAAAAGCTGAACTTGGGGTGTTCATTTAATGCTGTGCTATTTAAAAGGTGATGGTCACATTAGTAGCTTGCAGCTCTCTCCACTTGCTCAAGGGGAGCCTTCTGAAAGGTATAACTAAAGTACGCTTGGCAGACTGGCTCCTTCTGCTTACACAAGTGCCCTCTCCTCTCTCTCTTTCTTCCTTTCAACCACCTCACATTGATATCTTCACTTCTGCTACCAAAAATAAAGTTTTAGTGTATGTTTGGAAAGAGCTAGAAAAATGTATGCTGGGCTAGACCCCCCCAGGGAAGAGCCTTCCATCCTTTTGTTCAAAGCCTCCAGAGGATCCAGTGCTGACCCACCTTTGCTTCTGGCTTGCTCCGTGAGCTGCTCCTGCCTTACCCCCTGTCCTGATACTGTCACCATGTCCTATCCTCCCACATCTGCTGCTACCTGTCTTTCTATGCATCTCAGCAATAGCCCCAGTAGCCTCCGATTCTGCTTCACACTTGACTGCAGCATGAGAAGTTCCCCACACTCACAAGCTTTCTGCAACTGCCACTGCTGCCGCCAGCGATCTGTGCTCAGCATTGCCCTTGGGCACATCCCACAGGCAATGGCTGGTCTCCCTCCATCCACATGTCCTGTCTTGTGCAGCTTGGGTACCACACTAATCAAGCTGGGTACCACTATCATCTGGTATCCCCACTGGAGTGGCTGAATCCCCTGGGGTCAGCCCGTCCTTCCCTTCCCATGATTTCATCCTCCTTGGATTTCTGACACCTGGTCTTTGTATCCAGCATCCCAAGGACTTTCACTTTTTATACAGCAGCTATGGATTTCAGGACGGCAAGGAAAGAAACTGTCATGTAAGCTTTAAGCCAGGCTCAGAGTCGTAACAAGCAGGGGAGCCTCTTTTACCCAATGTCACTGGCACAGCTCAGATTGAAGGGGCATAGACAGACTCCACTACTTGATGTTAAGCCTGTCAGGTGATCATGAAAAGTTAAAGCACACAGCACAGTGCGCCAGCTTCTGCAGGACTCCCTCCCACCCATGAACAAAGGAGTCGAGGTGGAGACCCGCCCCATTTCTAGGCTACTGGGCAGGGTGGATAAGGATCTAGTTTGACTCTACAATCTACCTTCCTGATATCATGGCAAATTTGCAGGACACAGAAAATCCCAAACATGAAGCAGCTTTGAACGTAACAGTCATTTATTCATGGGTATGGAGACTACCTTACATTCTAACTTCACGCCGTAGACCACACACATTTCTCACGATCTGAGACTTGTCATCACCCAGTGACGTGTGTGCCTCCCGTGGAGACTCTCACCTTGTGACAGTTTCTCAGCACCACAGAGCTCTCTGTCCTCTCGTCAGACTGAATTCTGGCTAGTGTTGCCTGTCTGCCAGTGTGTCGAGCTGTGTGGTTTCACTTCCCAGTCAGCTCCTAACCCCACTCCTGACGCCTCTTGTCTCTACCAGATGTCCCAGGTTCTACTTCAGAAAGATTCCGCTGCCAGTTTGGAACATGTTTAACTCACTGTTGCCTACTCAGAAATGCACGCAGCACCCACCACACTCCCTCACCACAGTCCCAGCCATAAGAAGAAACAATTCACCCATCGATCATCTATGTGGATTTGAGTGCTGCCTTCCACCACTGCTCGGCAATGCGACTCCATCAAGGAATCCCCGTCTTTCCTATATGCTTGTCATGCTCTGGGAACTACTTCTCTTCTGGCGAATAAAGCACTCACCTTTTGTCTACTGGGTCTAGACAAAAGCAGGAGATGTCCTACTTCAAGAATTTACTCGGTTGATTTCATCCCTCACAAAAACAATGAAATA
This sequence comes from Mus minutoides, assembly GCA_902729485.2. Lineage (NCBI taxonomy): Eukaryota > Metazoa > Chordata > Mammalia > Rodentia > Muridae > Mus > Mus minutoides. Next base: position 806,679 of record LR750180.1, on the reverse strand, counting down.
GTTTTATTGTTACTTCTGTATTTATGGGAGAGATGGAAGCAGAAGATAAACAGACATACACATAGATACACACTTGTATTCCAGCTATAGCCAGGGCCTGACGATGGACCAATCCATCGACTCAAATGCCTTTCAGTTCACCAGAGTCTGGCATTTGACTTAATCTCATCTCCAAAATTCTGAAACTGTATGCTGACACACTGAGTGCTTATGGTATGCTGACACACTGGGTGTAGAGAGAGCCGTGCTTTCTCAGGCTTTAAATCCCAGGGCACAACAGAGTGAAAGGCAGATGAGCAGCCACTCACTCGGTTCCGTGGAAGATGCTGAATGCCCACCATGAGTAAGTAGAGTAAGCCAGTGCTTGTGAGGGTGTAGAAAACCACAGAGACAAAGGCAAGAATTCCAGGGGAAATAGCACAGAAGAGGAACTATTTTAAGCACTTAGAACAAACAGCACCAAGCAAACAGCAAGTGTCTAAGGAATGCCTGCTAAACAGTTGGTGCTCTAAGCTCACGGCGCTCCCTGTGGACGATTGGGTAGGCTCCCAAACACATCATCAGCTGAAGCCCTGACACAGTCGGGGAGTGGAAAGAAAACCTTAGGCCTTTTCTTCATGGTGACACTATCTTAGCCTTAAACAATAGTCATAAAATACGAAAGCCAATGACAATAAAGACACTGATGTTGGTAGCTAGCACTAGACTACATTCAAGATTATTTGAAGAAAAGAATGTTGAGCTTCACTGTAAGCTGAAAGCAGTCAGCTCTGTAGCTGTGATTCAGGGGACCCAAGCAGCTTCTATTCAGTGAGTGCCCCGCTCTTACCACAAGCAGTGAGAGGGAAATGTCCATCAGGACATACCAAACACGTTCATTCTAAGGACAAAGGACACAACGGTCACAGCTGTGTCCTGGTTATGCCACGGCGTTGGCTGTTCTGAACTGCAGAACTGCACATCCCTGAGTAACTAACTGTTAATGAGTCTGTGGTTCTACATTCCTAAGCCTCCTGGGGTCATTCACCGGGAATCTTTCTGTCACGCATGGCATTTTATCAACATGGTGAATGAAGAACAAATGTTCCAGCCACTCGTTAGAACTTCTCTACAAATAAGACATGCTTGAAACTTGTTCTGGTTTTGGTTAACTGTACTTCAGTTTACTGGATTAGCGATCAAGTGTGTGCCTCTCTGTGAATAATCTGATAAATGTACATCATTCTTTTCTGGGTTTATCCTCTATTTACTGAACACCTAAACCATGCAGGATGCTTTGCCAGGTCCTGGGGCAGTCCCTGGTTTGTGCTATTAGACATCATTCTTCAAACCCACAAGGCGGTAATGAAACTGAAAATGCTCGGGGCATGAAGGAGCAAAGCGGAGGAAACACGTCAGGCAGCAATGCAGAATGGAGAGAAGGGGTCCCTCGGCAAGTCTTCTGTGGGGAAAAAAGTCTTATTTAGCTAAATCCTAGTTTAAGCCATGATGATACATAACCAGAGGAATTCAAAGATGTGAGAACAACCATTTCCATCGAAGTGATGCTGTTTCCTATCTAGCTACTTACTGGGAATCCACAGGCTGCAGGGCTTCCATTTTAAACCAAAGCAGCAGAAGAAAACAGGTCTGCAGCAGACGCAGGGACAAAGAGACTACTGTTCCAGAATATTCTTCTCCCGCTCTTCCCTTTTCCCTCCTTCTCCCTCCTTCTCTTCTCTCCTTCAATTGAGTAAGTACTTGATGATATTTAAAAGTGCGAAGGAGACACTTCCAACAGGTTTTCTACCATCAAATCCTATTGGATGGGAGATCAGCCTGGTGATCACATCAGTTCGTCACATCCTGGAGTAAAGAATCCTGAGGCCCCTTCCACATCAACTCAGAGGATGTCTCATAGGCTAATCCCCAAACTTAATAAACAAAGGCACAGTTCACTTACTGAGCAGAGTCAAGACCAGGCAGGGATCCATAGTGGAGTCTCCTTGAGGCTGTGTATTAAAAGGTTGTATTTGTTACCTTTCTCATTCTCTGTGACCAGAGCTCTGACAGGAGGAAAGATGTGATAGCAGGGCCAGAGGCTGCTGCTTACACTGTGTCCCAGCCAGGGAGCAGAAGGTGGACAGGAAGGTCAAGACCTACCCACAGTGATCCCCTTCCCTCAGCAAGGCTCCACCTCTTCAAGGTCCCATAAGTTCCCTAAACACTGTGACCGCTGGGAACTGAGTTCTCTAAACTGTGAACCTATTGGGGCCCACTCATCAAACCCCAGCAGAGACTGAAGGGAGCCTTGGGTCTGCTACCATCTCATTAAGTTCAGGGCTGGCATGTTTGGTCATGAAGACAAACTTGGGGCCATCTTCCCCTTTAATGAATTATTGTGCTTTACAAACCAAAAGTATCTTTATTTAGCTAAGGTGATGCTCCTGGATATTTGTTGTTGTTGTTTATTACAACCAAGAATAATTCAGAAAGCTAACATCAGATTCAACGGTTGGCCCTGCAGAGCTATTTAAACCACAGGCACTTATATTGGTATATTTAGGGCAGAGTCTGTATAGAACCTATAACCAGTATTTCCAGAAAAGTCTTTGCAGTATGTCATTTTATTTCTTTTCAGAATTAGGTGAACCCAAAGACTTTCAGAAGTAGAAAAACATAGAGAAACATCTATAGTCACCCATTATGCCTTCTCTTATAAATCTGGAAAAAGACAGGAAGGGGAGAGAGAAACAGAGACAGACAGACACACACATATACACACACAGAGAGTCAGAGACAGAGAAAGAGAAGACAAGAAAAGACAAGAGAAGAGAAAAGAGAACACAGGAAGAAAGGAGAGGATAAAGGAAGAGGGCTTAAATATATATGTACATATATCTATATCTATCTATCTATCTATCTATCTATCTATCTATCTATCTATCAACAAAAAAAAATGAGCTTGAGTAAAGAAAAGAGGAGGAAGAAAACATCAGGAAGAGCTGAGATCTGCCTGGGCCCCAGCTGGCCTTTTAGGGGAAACATCCCCATCTGAGGAGGGCTGAAGAGTACTCAGAGGATGAGATCAAAGTTGAATTTCTTTATTCTATAGGTTTGTGTTGCTTCTTTCTAAAGTCTTTGCAGGTATCAGTTAACTTGTTGCATATTTGGGGAAGGACAATAATTTCCACTGAAGAAACATTATTACAAACCATTTTTTCCCATCACTGTAGTGGTGACAAGTCTATGTTGAAGAAAAACAAAGAACATTGGATATTTACGTTGTTCCTAAAAGGTCTCCTCTCCAATGGAATACTTATAAATCCCTCTGAAGCCTGGTAGAGAAGCTGCCTGTTATCCACTCTCACATGCAGGTCTACGCTGGGACAGTGCCTCTTCTCTTTCCATCCCTTCATGAACACAAGGACACTTCATGAGCACAAGGGGTAACCTCTGTCTAAATGACCTGAGGAGAGCCTCTTACTCAGGAGCCAACACTGAAAGCCCCAAAAGAGCAAGAACAAGAGGGCTCATCCTTTCAGAAGGTGCCTGCTGCCCTCCATTTACTTAAGGTTTGCTTCTTTACAAATCTATCACTTACATATTAATGACCGTAATGCATGGCTACATACATCGCTTGCTTTTGTCTTTACTTGAACAACTCTTTTACTGTAATTAAACTAATACCAACTTTTCTTTTTTTTATTTTTATTTTTTTTTTTTTTGGTTTGTTTTTTGAGACAGGGTTTCTCTGTATAGCCCTGGCTGTCCTGGAACTCACTTTGTAGACCAGGCTGGCCTCGAACTCAGAAATCCGCCTGCCTCTGCCTCCCAAGTGCTGGGATAAAAGGTATGCGCCACCATGCCCTGCCCAACTTTTTATTGACAGTAATCTTCATATTCAAGCAATTTTTAGATATTAATCATTGCTAAATGCAAAATAACATTGTTGTAACAAATGTTTATTGGGTCGGGCATGTTGCAAATTCCATTTTTCATGTATATAATGATTTACAATTTGTAACCAGACCATTTCCACTTATCTCTATGTCCTAACATTTTACATGTCACCATTAGACTTTATGATTATAAAATCACTGATTTTACAACATTGATTAAAGGGTCTCTATTGTTGAATATTAAAATTGTTTCTACTTGTTTGCTAATTAAAACAACAACAACAACAACAATAACAACAGCAACAACAAAACCCTGAAATGAACATTTCAACACTTTTTTTGTAAGTGCCCTCCAAATGGGAAATTGTTAGAAGCATATACATTGTACCAAAGGCAATAGACATACATACACATGTTGTCCTCCAAATATGCTACAAGTTAACCATTGCCTGAAAAGACTTTAGAAAGAAGCCATGGCAAATGTATTGCTTCTGAGGCTTCCCAGTTCAGCAACTTCCCCAGGTATTGCACCGGGTATGAAGCAATCCATTCTACAAATGTTTGTTAATGAAACAGTGTAAAATGGTAATTGCTCATGCTTTTTAATCTATGTCTTACTAGAGCTTGCTCTCTGCAGAGCCCCTGGGAGCTGGGAGCAGAATTCTCCACGGTGCTGTGCATGACCTAGTGCTCAGAATAAGCAGATAAATAAGTACAATGGATCGCTCCAGAGCACTTGCAGCTCATTGAGACATCTCTCCTGGTCTCTGTGAAAGAAGATGTAGACCGTTCACCTGAGCTTGTATCTCCTCGCATCTGAAGCCTTGCCATCATAACAATGATTTAGCCCAGCTGCTTGCAACTGAAGGTCAGGTTTTTCTGTAGATGAACGATACCCACCTAGATTTGGGATTAGAGCTATTACAAACCACAACAGGAAGAGATGCTCACTAAGACAATTTATTTTTATATGAGCATCCTTTATACCAAAAGTCATAAAAACACCCACTGTGATGCATAAACTAATGGTCCTTATAGAATGCTGATGTTTCAATGTTTATTTAACTCTCGATGAGAAATAGGTTGTTTTATTTTCTGGAAGGTAACTGCTGACTTCCCGACAACTCTGTTAAGAAGATCATCCCAGAGGTTATGAAAGACTCCAGATTCAGAACGTCGCAGTTGGCCCCTTTTAACGCCTCAATCAGATCCAAAGAAATGCAACTTGGACAAGAAAACAAAGGAAAAGAATTAGGGGGTGAAAAGGATCAATCTGCACCACTAGGAAAAATATGTCAAACAAGTCAAGTTTTTTTTCCACCTCTAAAAGAAATGAAAAATACTCTCCCATCTCTTCCCAGTAAGTCTGCGGCCCTTCAGCTGCTCTTGGTGTTTGGCTAACTTGACATTTCAGTGATAAAGTAAGACAATTTGAAGTACAGCATATCAAGTACAGTAACTGCTCCCGTGAGAGTCGGGAAAGGGATCGATGCCATGCCATCAGATGCTTTATGTCCACGGTATTGTTTTCATAAATTAAATTTATAACAGACCGATTGTTCTGTTTTGCTTTTCAGGGCAGTCAAACATCACCACTCTCCCCTAACATGACAGCAACAGTTCTGCAGACAGAGACCTTGCTTTTCTCTCCTTTGCACTTTCAGGTCTGACACCAACTGCAGAAACATCGGGAAGTGCTTACATCCCAGGGAGCAGGGTACAAGGATGGTTTAAACCACGCAGAAGGGTAAGCCTATCAATGGCAAAGACTTCATTCCCTAAAGGCACAGATGCACACTCTGAAACCAGAATGTCTTACTTAAGGTTTTACTGCTGTGAACAGACACCATGACCAAGGCAACTCTTATAAGGACAGCATTTAACTGGGGCTGCCTTATAGGTTCAGAGATTCAGTCCACTATCATCAAGGTGGGGGCATGGCAGCATCCAGGCAGATATGGTGTAGGAGGAGCTGAGAGTACTGCATCTTCATCTGAAGGCTGCTAGCTGAATAATCGCTTCCAGGCAGCTAGGATGAGGGGTCTTAAAGCTGACAACCACAATGACACACCTATGCAAACAAGGCCATACCTACTCCAACAGGACCACACCTTCTAATAGTGCGACTGACTCCCCGGGCCAAGCATATACAAATCATGACACAAAAGAAAGGCTAATGGGGTCATATTCCCCTCCTGACTATTTGGCTTCAGGACTCTAAAACAACGGACAGTTCATTCACTCCTCCTCCTCCACAGAGCATACTGTTCCTTTTCCATCTGGAAGCTGGGAGATAAATCACAAGTAATTTTTTTTTGGTTTTATTTAATGGAATATGTGACTTTAAGAATATATTTGAGGGCCAGGTATGGTGTTGCACACCTTTAATCTCTGTCCTCAGGTGGCACAGGAAGATAAATCTCTGTGAGTTCAAGGCCAGCCGAGTCTATGCAGTGAGTTACAGGATAGCCAGGACTATGTAGAGTGACACATTATAAGCTCAACTGTTATGTCTAATGCACCTTTTGGCAAAGTCCACAGCAAGAACAGAGGCTTTGAGGAGCTGACCCAGTGGGTGGGATCCCTGTGAGTTAGATGGCGCCAGACTCGAATCTCAGCTCTAAAAATTTCTGTTGTGCATCTTGGATAAGTTACTTATTCTCCTTGGCACTTGTCCTTTCTGCATACACAACACAAGTCAGAGCTATTCTATAGGCTAGTATTAAACGATACCTAAAGGTTTCATTGTGACCCTGTCACATGAGCGCCTGGCCACTAACTCTGCTACTGCTGCTGCCTGGAGTGGGAATTATTACCTCACAGTCATTCTCCCTTTCTCCTTCCTCCCTCCCCCCCTACTTCCCCCTTTCTATGGCTATAAAGCAGGAACCTGCCATCAATTTGTCAGAAAGGATTGGGTTCTCTTGCCCTACACCAAGTCTCTTCAACTCTAGAATATTTACCTCCAGCCTGTCCTGAGGCCCAGCGAACCAGGTAATTAACAAGGCAGGCTCTGGCCTAGTCATGTGTCAGGATCACCGCCACCCTCAGTGGCGAATGGCTACTGAGCTTTCACATATCAATTGCTCAAAGATTTGGAGGACGCAGGGGTTACGGTTTCCAATGCCTTTCCACATTGATTAACAGGTGCTTCCTGGAAACATATAAACATAAATATGCCTCCTGAAATTGTTTCAACTCTGTATGGCAGAAAATGAGCTCATCTATACCAGGAGTGTTGAGAGGTCCCAGTGGGAGAAGTTCGAGCATGCTCAGTGAGATCTCATCAGCCAAACAGATGACCAGGGGAGTGCAGGCAGGAGGAATAAAATTGCACAGACCAGGCTTTCCAAACCTAGGTTCAGTGGAAGGCAGAGAGATGAGAATAGGAAATACATGATCGCTGAGACAGACAGAGACGGTTGCATAGACAGGATGTCTAAAAGGGATTGTAGCTTTCAGTGGAGGACAGAGCTAGTACGGGGTTCATGCACACCACATTCTTCTATCTCCTGCCAGTATGCTCATAGGGTTTGAACAGTCCCCATGAATCCCCACAGCAAAGATCAATTCCTCTGCACAGAAGCACTTGGGGGTAGGTAGAGGGAGGTGCTGGACCACATAGAAGCATACCTTGTAAGGAGCTTCATGGTATCTCAAAGGATTGATCTCTCCCTCACACCAGCCAGCTTGGTCCCCTGAGTGCCTGCTGTTTGTTATAAAGCAAGGTTGTGGGCAGGGCTGGAGAGATGGCTTGGTTGGTAAAGTGTGTGCCCTACAAGGATGATGATCTGGCTTCTTTCCTCTCCTCAGCTGGGACTGGTCATGAAAAAGCATATGCGACCTTTGTGACTCAATGCTCCAAGGCATGCTAATCATAAAACAGATGGTGACATTCCTCCATCCACCTGTTTCCTGGGTTCAGGGAGTGTTCATTCAAAGAAAATCACCCTGACCCACCCTGACCATTGCTGGAACCCGCTATGCAAATGTGCTATTGTTAGGGGCTCATAGAAATTGTGTTGAGAAATAACCCACACAATTACCAGGTATTCCTTGTGACTCTTGTGACTTTGCACTTCCTTGTGACTCTTAACTGGTATTTTTGGTATTTTCCAACAATGCCCTCCCCACCCCTTGAGTTGTGGTTTCTTTCTTTAAGTACCCCCTTACCCAGCTACTGAGGCGCCACAGTCCTCTATATGACTGTGGGCCCAAGAGTGCTCTTGAATTAAAAATCCTCTTGCTGTTTGCTTCAAGACTGTTTCTCGTGAGTGATTTGGGATGTCACCTCTCCTGAGTCAGAATGTGGGAGAGTCCTCACATTCTGGGTCTTTCATTCACATGCACTGGGAAGGGAGACATTCCCGAGGCTCCTGCTGCTGGACAGCCTACTTCTCTAGCACTAGGCTATTGAGAGACCTTGCTTCAAAAACTAAGGTGAATGGCTTCTGAGGAATAATACTGGAAGTTGACCTCTGTCCTCTACACACATGTGCACATATGTATAGTCACACCTTCACACATCTGCAACTTCACGTAAACACACACACAAACATGAATGCATGTGTGCAGGCCCAATCTCAAACAATGAAATGGAAGCAAGGTTTCCTGTGTGCCTTGTCTCTTCTGCAGGTACCCATGTGACCTTCAGTCCTGCCAGAGCTAAAGCCAGTGAGAGCCTCACCTCACTGAATCCATGCTGATCCCCTGCTCTCAGAACTGCGCCCCAATCGAAGCCCGTTTGCTCTGTAAGTGCCTGGCCTCAGATGGCCTGGGCGAATAACTGCAAAGGAACAAGCTGAATCCATCAACCGATCCCAACCACAAACCAGACAAAAGACATCCCTGGGCTGCAGTTCAAAAAGTTGGCCTATCAGGGACAGAGGATGGTGCAAAGGCCCCAGAGGGCCTGGGGAGGTAGGTAAATGGAAAACCTTCATCCTGCCCATTGACCTAGGCACAGTGAACTCTAGCCGAGGAATGAGAAAGTATCCAGGTCAGAAGTCTAGCTCAGAGGGAGCTGAGGCCTGGCCCAGGAGAGGAGGTCCTGCTCCTGACTCACTTCGGTATGAGATTTCTTACACAGAGCATTTTCAATTTGCTGCTCAGCCGATCAAACGCTTGTCTTTTCAGAGTCATGCAGAAACAGGAAAACAGACCAAGTGACAAAAGTTTAGCATGTGAAGTCAAAGTTGTCGTGTCTCCAATGGGCTGTGCAAGGCTGCCAGGTGCATGGCTGCATCCCCGGCAATGGCTGCCTTTCGCACTGCAGGCTACTGCTCAAAACGTCCCTGAATTCCATTGGCTGGTAAAAATGGAGACCCCACAGTTTACCTAACACAACAGGGCTAGGCTGCGTGCTAACATTTAAAGGGACAAATTCAAAGAAGATGACGAAGTGACATTATTCTGCAAAATCCAATTACACTTCCATTAAAATATTTAGAAATCTGTTTTCCCTCATATTAATTTCTCCTAAGTATTTATATTTTAAAATAACTGCACTGAGATTACTCTTTATAAACAGAGGTGGTGATTTCTACAACAACTTTGACTTTAAGCAGGGCAAGGAATGTTTGAACACAAGCCACAGACTGGGATGTCACTTAAACAGTATGTGTCCAAAAGGTAATATATTTTGCACACAGAGTATATCTAGCACACAGAGAGATACGGACCAGGTCCTGTGCTGCATGCTAAGTGTGTCTTCTACTCGTGAGCTGCACCCCGGCTTCTCCATGTGAGATGTTAGCTTAGGGTGCACAGCAGTCTAACATTCTCAGTGCACAGTCTTGAGTAAGCATCCCAATGGGTCCCGAGGCTGAGAGGTGACCATGCCCTAATGGGAGGAATTCAATCAGTGATACACATGTTACTACTTAATTATCCATCTGAAACAATTCTGTATCTTTCTATGTGCTCACTGACAAAATGAGTCCTCTTCTGCCTTTCCTTTTAAGGGAAAAGAAAATGTCGTACACTAAGTGAATTTCAAGGCCCACTAATGCATAGGTTCTGATAGCTTCAAAAGGCCTGCTTCTGCCTCACTCCTATGTGATAGCTGACTGCAGGGAGTAAGTTCAGGGTAGTTTAAGGGACAGTGGGGACTAGATGACATAGCGGAATAAGCACTGTAGTCATTTTTCCGAGGCTGTGTGGGTTAACAATGGTGTCCTGTGTCTGGCCCAGGGCTCAGGCCACTGGGCGAGGTGGGGTGTAGGAAGGTTGACTGAGAGCACAACCCACGCCACCACTGGGCAGGTGGGCATCTGGCTGTGAGAAACCACAGGACCCCACTTTGGGGGTGAGGAGCCGCAGTCTTAGGTCCCTGCAGAACTGCCAGAGTTGGCTTGGGGGTCCTGGCTGAGACTGATAGGTTCTCAGACTCTTGGACACTGCACTGTATGAGCTGAGAATGGAGTGTGGGCTCTCAGGTGGGCTCTGGCCTAGGGCCGAAGGGAAGGGAAAGGGGCAGGGAGGCGAGAACTCCGGCTGGTTACTGCGGGGAGGAGAGACCTCTTAGCTTGGCTGGCTTGGTGGAGACCATGACTGAGAAAGCAGGGAGGCCACAGGCAGGAGGTTCAATGCACAGCTCATTAGGGAAAGACCTGCCCCATTGCTCCACCAGGGCAGATCCTGATGAGAAGTGGCAGTCCATGGTTTTAAGGCATTTATTGTCATGGCGGAAAGGGGAGCTAAGAGAGTAGTAGAGGCAGAGAAAGGCAGAGAAAGGCAGAGAAAGGAAGAGAGTAGAGAAGTAGAGGCCAAACATGGCCACATGGAGAGAGGGGGAAAGGGGATTCAGGGAGAGAGAGGGGAGCAAGGGAGTGAGATGTGAGAATAAGAGAGTGAGAGCAAGAGAGTAAGAGAGTGAGGAGGCGGCAAGCAGCCCCCTTTATAGTGAGTCAGCATACCTGCCTGTTGCCAGGTAACTGTGGGGGGGAGTCCAGACAATACCAAGAGCTTGGCTATGTGACTGATGGCCACACACCTCTCTGCGGAGGGCTATGGGAGACTCTAGCTGTGACAGGAGCCAGGGAGCCAGAGGCCCAGGGGGACATGGCTGAACACTGCTGTTCCTTATAGGCGATGAGTGATGAGTAACCTGCCAGGTCTCCAGGGTTCAAAGCCTGCGCTCACTCGACCAGAGATCAGGCTGCCTGTGCACAGCTCACAACCTCACAAGGCTGAACCCTTCACACTAAGCTGGGAGGGGAGACAGCTGGTGACCTGTCATTTCCTTGTTCATACAGTGACACTCTCTCACTATACCCCATTCCACATAGTTTTTGAGCGCTGCCCTGTGTTGGGTCTTGAAGACACTGGGGCTCATAGAAGCTGCACTGTGGGGGATATAGACAGCTATGGAGGGGCCCCTATACTGAAGGAACATCTGTGGCAGAGGCTACACAGGGTGCTAAGGCAAAATGTGTGTGGGGCTTAGGGGCTCCCTGGGTCCAGCTTCTGCTCCTACCTTCTGAATTGGTAGCAAGCACTCTCTTGCAGAATAACAACCAAGAATCGCAGTCTCTTTGAGGCTGGTCACCCTGAGCTCCACACATGCCCTGTGGAGGTGGAAACCCCAGCTTGTTCTCTTCAGAGCAGGAAGCTGTGCTCCCAGCCCAGCATGAAGAACTGTCTACTCTGAAGTTTCAATTCGGGCTTTGGAAATGCTTAATTGTGTTCTTAAATATTGTGATGTTTTTGAGGCTCGAGGGCATAATTAATTAGAGTTGAAATATAATACAAAGGGAGAGGGGACTGCAGGATTCCCATGTCTGCCAAGGGCATCCACGAAGGGAGAAACTACTTCAATCTAAAACACAGCTTATTAAAGTTGGACGAGACACAAAGGATAACCGATCGCCCGTCACCATGTGTTCTGAATAGTAAGAGGGCCTGGCAGAGGTTCTGCACTGCTCATACAAGGGGGCTGCTCCATGCGCTGCTCATACATTGGGGGGTCCCATGCACTGCTCGTATGTGGGGGTGGCATGAAGAACCATTTTCTGCGGAGTTGAATAGAGCAGAGTTAGATTAGAGAGGGTGATGGCAGATCTTGACTCCAGGAATTTCTTCCTCTGGTTCTCCCATGGTGGGTATTTTTCATAATATGGACTTTTGTTAATAAAATATGACATTCAAATAAAATCATCACAGATATTATCCCTATTCACCTCTCCCGAACTTCCCAGCCTAACCCACCCACCACAACCCACCACCATTTCCCTCTTGCACACTTAAGTGAAATGCTTAAACAAAGGCAGGCATTGCAAGCCCTCTTTCACCAAGCCATTAGACGTGAAAAGATCAGTCCCCATTATCAATTGAATGTTTCCACTGAGGATGAGTTTGGAAGGGAATGTAGAGGAGAAAAGCAAAGTCTCTTTAAAAGACATCCATTTCTATGCATTAAATCAAATAAATGACAGATAACAGGCTACCGGCTTGCCTTATAATCATCGTACTGCTTAAAGCATTCGCAGATGCAAATGGAGAATAATGAAGTCAGTGCCAGTTGGCGATGGTCTTTGATGGCACCGCTGACTTCTAGAACCCACTGCGTTGAGACTTCTCAGGTGATATAACGAGAAGGCTCAGCTCTGAGCTGGCTGGATGATTTGCTGGGCTCAAAGGCTGCCTTGTCTCCTGACAGGTGAAGCCAGAGGACAGATGATCAAAGGGAAAAAAATGGAGAAGGGACCTCTCTGTGACACCAGCAAAGAACCTAGCAGAGCTCGCCCTTGAGACTCTCTGTGACACCAGCAAAGAGCCTAGCAGATCTCGCCCTTGAGACTCTCTGTGACACCAGCAAAGAACCTAGCAGAGCTCGCCCTTGAGACTCTCTGTGACACCAGCAAAGAACCTAGCAGAGCTCGCCCTCGAGACTCTCTGTGACACCAACAAAGAGCCTAGCAGAGCTCGCCCTCGAGACTCTCTGTGACACCAGCAAAGAGCCTAGCAGAGCTCGCCCTTGAGACTCTCTGGTTATGTAGATTCTAACACAGTGTCTGCCGCTAAGTTCTTCTTCTTCTTCTTCTTTTTTTTAATGCCTAAAGTTTTAAGTTTAAAACACTATAGCACAAGCAACCACAAAAGATATGTAACTGGTAAATAATCACATTATTTATCAGGAGGGTGACAAGCACATTGAGCTAGGGTGTAAGGTCGCCGTTGAACATCAGCAGACTGAAAAATACCACACGGTAAGGACAAGGGGGAATGTGACCTCCCTGCTTGCTAATAGGACTCTGAAATGATTTAATCACTACAAAAGCAGACTGGTGTGTGCTCAGTCAATTACACATAGAATTACCGGATGACCCGCTGATTCTGCTTGGGAATGAGCTGAACACAGTTGCTCCAAAGTGAAGCAGCAGATGGGGGCTTACAGCAGTACCATTCACAACAGCCAGAGACAGGAAACAACTCAGTCATTAGGCTGGTCCATGAAGACTGTGGTATGTCCATATTCTGAGGTATTATCCGGTTGTGGCAAAGAGTAACATACTCGTGTGTGCACAAATATACCTCAGTTTGCGTGCTGTGAGGAGGGAGGAATGACGTGATACACTCGTGTGGCACAAACACGCCTCAGCTTCATCAACAGCTTAGAACCAGCAGGCCATGCACTGTTTAAGTTCACTTAAATGAACTGGTCATAACAGGCAAATATGTAGAGACAGAGAGCGGGCCATGAAGGGGCCTTAAAGGAAGAGAAAATGGGGACGTAGCATAATCTTTTGAGTGACAGTAGTGTTCAGATGAAATCAGATGATGGGAAAAGATTACTCAACATTGTAAATGTAGTAAATATCATGGAACAGTACATTTTACAGTGGCAAACTGTGCATCATTTTCATCTTAGCACACACAGGCGTGCACACGTGCACACACACACTCACACACACACACACACACACACACACACACACACAGTGGCAGCATTGATTCCAGGTAAGCACATGTGTGTGTGAATTTCATGTCTGAAAGTGCTCTAGAGACTTGCTTTAAAACTGCTCAACACAAACATGGAGAAGAAGAAGGGGAGGGAGGAGAAAACCAGCCTTCCCTGCACTGTTAAGAGAAGTGGACAATCACCTGGTGACGATCCGCAACCCCGTTCCTTACAGTGAATCCACAGAGGGCGAGACAGACACGGGTGTGCCACAGATGTCAGAACTGTGGGGTGAGTGGCCACATCTGCATTTGCTGCTCCACAGTATCATGGGAAGGACTCACACTCTCCTCTCCACCGTGCTCTCCCTATTCCTATTCTGTACAACAGCAGGGAGCAAGGACTTTTATACCGTCCCAAGTTCCTCTTCTCAGCAGCCACAGTCACCAGTCACTCTCTCCCTGTAACTCTCCGTGTTTGTGTTTTAAGCCACCATGCCTTACTGTCCAAGAACACTTTTATTTTGCAAGACCTACCTGGATCTAAGTTTAAAAGCAGGAACCAAACCTTTCAGAACTAAACATGTGGGGTTATGTAATCATGAACTGACATTGAAAAACATGCTAGCAGGTCTAGAAGTTTCTTGGGGTGGGTAGGAGTACATTATTGTGAACTGTCATCTTTGTTCCATGATAAAAGATGTAAAAAACTTATTAAAACAGACACAATAGGGAGCAAGATGCAAGGTCATGTGACTATTCAGTGCTTAAAATACTTCCCCTTAGAGTTTAGACTACTCAAGGACGAGGCCTATCATCTGCCTAGACACTCAGGTCACACACTGCTGGAGAGCATGGGACCTGGTGGACAGGAGCATGGGGCACACAGGTGCAGAAGTACAAATGTCCCTCCTCAAGTCACAGACAAACGTCACAACTGCATCATGCTTCAGGTCATTCCAGGAGGCCATATGGACATTTTATTACACATTTAGAGCTTCCATGCATGACCAGACTTCATGCTTAGAGCTTCTGTGTATGTCAGGACTTCATGGATCAGGACAATAAGACTTGGGGACTTCTCTCATGCTATAGAAATAACCAGACAAAAAGATGCTAAGTTACCCTAAAAGGCAAAACAGGATGCTGAGCAGAAAAGGGGGGCAGGGCACTAAAAGCTGGTACTTCTAGAAAAACCTTTAAAAGCAGACTCCAGCCTGAGAGACTAGAGACGGCTCTCCAAGGACAGGGGAAATAAAGGGACGGTGGATTGGACAACAATAAGTGGAGTGAGAACTCACAGCCGAGTGCTTCACATCTGAATCTGATTTCCATGGCCTTCGTGTCTTAGCAAGGGTTAGCTAGCCCCTAAGTAAGAGCCTGGCTGCTTACTGAGGAAATCCAATGTCTCCCTGGAGTAAATTCTAGGCTTAGTAAATCATGAGTTCTCTGAAAGAGCTGAGCCAGCAAAGGCCAGCACACAGATCATCGCCCTACCCCAAAGCTCAGTCAGCCTGGTAAGTTTAATTTCTGAGTATGAATCAAAAGCAGAAGACCACATATCGAGAAATGTTGTCAAAATCAAGACCCCAAATCAAAATATACAGAAAATGGGAAAATCACAAGTAACTAACTGCATATAAGCACAAAATATTCAGGAAACACAGCTCCACAGGATGGGGTAGGCTACTGTGAAAGACAAAGAGATGATGCTACAAAAGGCCCCTTGAAAGCAGAAGCAGCAAATAGGGATATAATCAAATAGGGATATAATAACTACAAGATATATTTATATACATCACCCAGGAGATGAAATAGTGCCATGAAGAGAAGGAGGTACAGAAACGTAGAGAAAAAATTGGTATCTTAAATAAAAACACAGAGTCAACAAACATTCCAGAAAAAAAAGATAGAAAAGGGGGGTACACAGGAAGAACTTATCAGAAAAGTAATTCAAGAAAATTGCCGTGGATTTAAGAATGAGTTGAAGTTTCTACATTCAGAATACTCACCAAAGCCCAGTACAATGAAATACAAAAAAAAAAAAAAAAAAAAAAAAAAAAAAAAAAAAAAAAAAAAAAAAAAAAAAAAAAAAACACGCTTAGGAAGACTGAGTTTAAATATCTTATCTCCAGGGATATACATTTCTGAGTTTCCAAAGATCCAAAAGGAAAAAAAAACCATGTCAGATGATGAATTAAAGAAGAAGAAGATATTGAACATTTTTTCAGGTGCTTCTCAGGCATTCAGTATTCCTCAGTTGAAAATTCTTTGTTTAGTTCTGTACTCCATTTTTCAATGGGGTTACTTGATTTTATGGAGTCCAGCTTCTTGAGTTCTTTGTATATAATGGATATTAGTCCCCTATGAGATTTAGGATTGGTAAAGATCTTTTCCCAATCTGTTGGTGACCTCTCTGTCTTATTGACAGTGTCTTTTGCCTTACAGAAGCTTTACAATTTTATGAGGTCCCATTTGTCGATTATCGATCTTATAATACCAGTCATTGCTGTTCTGTTCAGGAATTTTTTCCCTGTGCCCATATCTTCAAGGCTTTTTCCCACTTTCTACTCTATAAGTTTCAGTGTCTCTGGTTTTATGTGGAGTTCCTTGATCCACTTAGACTTGAGCTTTGTACAAAGAGATAAGAATGGATCAATTCGCATTCTTCTACACGATAACCACCAGTTGAGCTGGCACCATTTGTTGAAAATGCTGTCTTTTTTCCACTGGATGGTTTTAGCTCCTTCAGCATTCTTAATAATCAGGGACATGCAAATCAAAACAACCCTGAGATTCCATCTCACACCAGTCAGAAGGGCTAAGATCAAAATTCAGGTGACAGCAGATGCTGGTGAGGGTGTGGAGAAAGAGGAACACTCCTCCATTGCTGGTGAGATTGCAAGCTGGTACAACCACTCTGGAAATCAGTCTGGTGGTTTCTCAGAAAATTGGACATAGTACTACTGGAAGATCCAGCAATACCTCTCCTGGGCATATACCCAGAAGCCGTTGCAACTTGTAATAAGGTCACATGCTCCACTATGTTCATAGCAGCCTTATTTATAATAGCCAGAAGCTGGAAAGAACACAGATGTCCCTCAACAGGGGAATGGATACAGAGAATCTGGTACATTTACACAAAGGAGTACTACTCAGCTATTAAAAACAATGAATTTATGAAATTATTGGGCAAATGGATGGATCTGGAGGTTTATCATCCTGAGTGAGATAACCCAGTCACAAAAGAACACACATGAAATGTACTCACTGATATCAGTGGATATTAGCCCAGAAACTTAGAATGCCGAAGATACAATTTGCAAAAAAACACGTGAAACTCAAGAAGAAGGAAGACCAAAGTGTGGATACTTCGCTCCTTCTTAGAATGGGGAATAAAATATCCATAGAAGGAATTACAGAGACAAAGTTTGGAACTGAGATATAAGGAAGGACCATCCAGGCTGTCCTACTCAGGGATCCATCCCATAACAATCACCAAACCCAGACACTATTGCATATGCCAGCAAGATTTTAATAAGAGGACCCTGATATAGCTGTCCTTGTGAGGCTATGCAGTGCCTGGCAAATACAGAAGTGGATGTTCACAGTCATCTATTGGATGGAACACAGGGCCTCCAATGAAGGAGCTAGAGAAAATACTTGAGGAGCTAAAGGGGTCTACAACCCTATAGGAGGAACAACAATATGAACTAACCAGTACCCCCAGAGCTTGTGTCTCTAGTTGCATATGCAGCAGAGGATGGCCTAGTAGGCCATCAGTGGGAGGAGTGACCCTTGGTCTTGCGAAGATTATATGTCCAAGTACAGGGGAATGCCAGGGTCAGAAAGCAGGAGTGGGTAGGTTGGGGAGCAGGGCAGGGGGGGGGGAATAGGGGACTCTCAGGATAGCATTTGAAATGTAAATGAAGAAAATATCTAATAAAAAGAAGAAGATAGTGTCAAACCTTATTTCTAGAGAACAATAAATATCTACAGAATTCTGTGAAAAGTGTTTTTTTTGTTGTTTTTTTGTTTGTTTTTTTATTTAGGAAACCATTCTTTTAGAAATAATTTTTAAAAATTGACACGGGTTTTCAAGTAACTCAGGCTGACCTTGAACTCACTATGTAGCCATGATGTCCTCACACTGCTGATCCTGCTGTCTCCGCTGCTGCTGCTGCTGCTGCTATGCCCAGTTTTCTGTGGTACTGGACCTGGCCCTCTGGGCATGAGAGGCCAGCACTGCATCCAGGGATCCACACCCCCCAGTTCTGTGGCCAATCACTCTTAGTATGGAACAGAGATTTGTTTCAGGCAAAATTTCAGAAATATTTAACCTTCTTGCATACTGGTTCTTAGCACGCTTCTGGAAGATGTTGCCTGACAGAATGTGTAGAAGCCAAGAAAAAGGAAGACAAGGTCCCATGACAGGGGGCCACTGTCTGAGGACCTCAGGAGCCATGTGACCAGGCAGGGGATTGAATGTTATGGGAGAAAGATAGAAAGCCTGTCCTGTTGGTGGACTATTAAGAAAACTCCTCCAGTAAATCTGACCCATCCACAACCTTCAACATTAGGGAACCAAACTTCCTTTGTGGGATAAAGAAGGGAAAGGAAGCCAGAATCACACTTAGAGGTGAGAAAAGAGCAGCCCTGCTGAGAACAAGAACAAAACGGGCTGTTTACTCTCTGCTGTTTCCTGCCAAGCTGGACTCCACCTAACACAGGACACCACAGGACAATAAAGGTATAGAGATTGAAGAGGAAACAAGGAACTGGGGCTGGAGAGATGGTCACTGGTTAAAGTACACACAGACTGGAGGACCAGATTAGGACCCCCAGGACGCATGTTAATGCAGGGTGGCTCTGAGAGCCTGCCTGTAATTCCAACCCAAAGGAGGTCTCCAGGGCAAGCTGGTGAACGACCCGAATTGTGATTAGTAAGCTCTGAGTTGGACTGCGAGACACCTCCACAGCCCCCGCAAGGAATAAGTTGAAGGATCAATGGAAGATGATTACGGATGTCAACCTCAGGCCTTCGTGTCTGCATGTGTGTGCGTATGTATCCCCACCACATTTCCACACTTATGCAAACGTGCAATACACACATGCACATATCACATACCCATGAAAATCAGAAAAAAAGAAAAAGAGAGTCAAATAAAAGAGTCAAAAGAAGAAAAGAAAAGAAAAGAAAAGAAAAGAAAAGAAAAGAAAAGAAAAGAAAAGAAAAGGAGAGTCAAATTGCCTTTGTTTACAGAGGCCATGATTGTCTATGTGGAAAACTCAATTAATGGAAAAAAATTGTGCAATTCACAAATAAGAGTTCAGGATACAAAGTCAGTGTGCCAAAGCCTGCCTCTTCTCTGCTCCAGAAGCAAGTTAAATTTAAAATAAAAATTATGCCTCAGATTTCCTAAATGTTTGGGTTAGCACCCAGGAAGAGAACTACTTATGTATAAATATAACAGATCCATGTCTTACAAGTTACTTCCTTATTGTTGAGATAAAACACATAACAAGGCATCTTATAGAAGGAACAGTTTATAAGAGCTTATGGTTCCAGAGGGCGAGACTCTATGCTGTAGGGGAGAAGGCATGGGAGCAGGAAGCTGAGTACTTACAACGTGAACTACAACAGCAAACAGAGCACTCTTGAACAAGTTCTAGTCTTTAAACCTTCAAAGCACACCTGCTGTGACATACTTCCTGTCACAAGGCCACACCTCCTAAACCTTCCAAACAGTTCCATCAACTGGGTACCACCCACTCATTCAAAAGCTGGAGACTACAAGGACATCTCATTCAAACCAACACAATGTTTATTTTTCTGGGTCTGCTTTTCCTCACTCAGGATGATCTTTTCTATTTTCTAGTTCTATCCATTTGCCAGCAAATTTCAGAATATCACGGATTTAATGCCTGAGTGGTATTCCAGTGTTTAAATGCATCACATTTTCTACATTTTGGTTGAGGGACCTCTAGGTAGTTTCCATCTTCTGGCTATTAAAAATAAAGCCACTCTGAACATAGTTAATAAGTGCCCCTGTGATAAAGTAGGGCATCTTTTGGGTATACGCCCAGGGTCTTGAGGTGGATCTATTCCCAATTTTCTGAGAAACCTCCAAAGTGATTTCCAGAGTGGTATAAGTTTTCACTCCCACCAGCAATGGAGAAGTATTCCCCATGCTCCACATCCTCGCCAGCATGAGAGCCATTCTGATGGGTTCAAGGTGGAATCTTAAGAGTTGTTCTGATTTCCATTTCCATGACGACTAAGGATGTTCAACATTTCTTTAAGTGTTTCTTGGCATTACAGATTCCTCTGTTGAGAATTCTTTGTTTAGATCTGGGCTCCATTTTTCAATTGGGCTATTGGTTTGTTAATGCCTAGTTTTTTGAGCTCATTATATCTTTTGGATTTTAGCCCTCTGCCAAATGTGGGATTAGTGAAAATCTTTTCCCATTATGTAGGCTGTCATTTTGTCCTTTTGACAATGTCCTTTGCCATACAAAAGCTTTTTAGTTTCATGAGGTCCCATTTATAAATTTTTAATGTTAGTGCCTGAGACGTTAGTGTTTTGTTCAAGAAGTTGTCTCCTGTGCCAATGCGTTCAAGATCGATGTCCACTTTTTCTTGCAATGGGGGATATGAGACCTGAACTGGTCATTTATAATAAGGCAAGACTTCCAATGGAAGGATTGGTTCACCAATCCAGCCATAAAACCTTAGACCTACAATTTGTCCCACCTACAAGATGTACAGGGGTAAAAGATGGAGCAGAATTTGAGGGACTGCCAACTTATGAGTGGCCCAGCTTAAGTCTCATGGACCATGAGAAGGATCCCTGACACTCTTCATGATATTTTGTTCTACTTGCAGACAGGAGCTTAGCATAACTGTCCTCTGAGAGGCTCCACCCAGCACTGATGGAAACTGATACAGAGACCCACAGCCAAACGTTAAGTGGACCTTGGACAATCCTGTGGAAGAGGGGGAGGAAGGATTGAAGGGGCCAGAGGGGTCAAGGACACAGCAAGAAATTCTACAAAATCGACTATCCTGGGCCCATAGGTACTTATAGAGACCGAACAGCCAACCAGAGAGCATGAGTGGGATGGACATAGGCTCTCTACACATATGGAACAGTGGTGTAGCGGGATCTTATGCGGGACTCCTAATATGGGAGCAGGGGGCTATGTCTGACTATACTGCCTGCCTTTAGATCCTGACATTTTGTGCTTTTGGCCATGTCTTTTGCCATACAGAAGCATTTTAGTTTCATAAGGTCCCACTTTATTAATTGTTGATCTCAGTGCCTGTAGCTGTTAGTGTTTTGTTCAGGATGTTGTCTCCTGTGCCAATTCATTCAAGGTCATTTTCTACTTTCTCTTGCAATAGGGGATATTGCTTGTTTTTCTTCTCAGAGCAGCTGGCTGTCCTTATCTGGGCCAATTTCTGCGCTCTCTCCTCTAACTAGGCAAGACTTCCAATGGAGATATTGGAACACCAATTCAGTCATAAAACCTTAGACCTACAATTTGTCCCACCTACAAGGTGTAAAGGGGTGTAAAAGCAGAATTTGAGGGAAGGGCTAACTGGGCCGCCTTGTCTAGCCTCAATAGAAGAATATATACCTATTCTTATTGTAATGTGATGTGCCAAGGTTGGGTGAATGAATGGAAGACTTCTGCTATTCTGAGGAGAAGGGGAAAAGAAATAGGTACATGTACTGGCTAGTTTTGTGTCAACTTGACACAGCTGGGTTATCACAGAGAAAGGAGCTTCAGTTGGGGAAGTACCTCCATGAGATCCAGCTGTAAGGCATTTTCTCAATTAGTGATCAAGGGGGAAAGGCCCCTTGTGGGTGGGACCATCTCTGGGCTGGCAGTCTTGGGTTCTATAAGAGAGCAGGCTGAGCAAGCCAGGGGAAGCAAGCCAGTAAAGAACATCTTTCCATGGCCTCTGCATCAGCTCCTGCTTCCTGACCTGCTTGAGTTCCAGTCCTGACTTCCTTGGTGCTGAACAGCTGTATGGAAGTGTAAGCCGAATAAACCCTTTCCTCCCCAACTGCTTCTTGGTCATGATGTTTGTGCAGGAATAGAAACCCTGACTAAGACAGTGGGGGTTGGAGGGAGAGGTGAGAGGGAGGGCCTGGGAGGAGAGTATGGAGGGCACGTTCCAGTTGGGATATAAAGTATAGCTGAATCAATTATAGTAGGAAGGAAAAAAGGACAAGAGAAAGGAAGAAAGGATGAAAGAAAGAAAAGATATTAAAGGAAAACTACAAAACAACAAAAGAGAAAAGAACTAAGTAAATGCTGTGCTTCATCCATCCATCCATATACTTCCAGAGAAAATCTCTGTGCAATTTATTATGTAGTTATTGATAAATGGACTTATAATTAATTTTGCAGTGATGGTGATCAAACCCCAGGCCTTATATATAGTATAGACAAGTGCTCTACCACTGAGCCACATCCCTAGCCTTGACTCTAACATTAAATGAAGGGCCAAAATCCTAGAAAACTCAGTTCACTGCTGAGCAGAGTAGAAACAACTCACATTTCCTAACTTACTATAAACCACAGTGTGATACTGATGAAGGGACGGATGATCAAGTCAATGGAACAGTAAAGAGAGCACAGAAATTGGCCCAGGTAAGGACGGCCAGCTGCTCTGAGACAGAAAACAAGCAATATATCAGAACAGAGCCTTCACAGCAACCATTGCTGGAACAAGAGGACATTTACATTCAAAAATTAACTCAGTATGGAGCACAGATTTAAGTCTAAACTGAAAACAATGGAAAGTTTGGGAAGTTAAGAGAAAGATTGAGATGAATCTGGGTGACCTACAACTTCAAAGCCACAGGCCTTACGTGGTTAATAACTGGGACCATTAAAATGAAAATTTCCGTTCTGCAAGAGAGATTATTGAAAAAGAAAAAGATGGGGCAGATAACCCACAGACAATGTTCACAAAGGATTTATATGTCAATCATACCTTAAGAACACAGGGTTTTTTTTTTAAACACTTGATCAAATACTATTATCTAACATATTCAAAGAGCTTTAAAATTTTAATTTTAAGAAAGCTAACAAACTTCTTTAAAATAGGCAGCACAGTTCATTGGATATGAACAGCAAGAGGTTTCACAGATGGCGCATAAGCATATGAGAGGCATTCGCAGTCATGTCCCTGCAGAGTCATAAGTTAAAACATCCGAGACACCACTGCACGTGGGCGAGAATGACACACCGGAAGAGGAGCAGCGCATGTAGGAGGCTTGGGGACCAGGGGGGCTTATACTCTACACAGAGTGACCACACAGCGCCCTTGGCTGTACCAGTGGCTCAGGGACCAGGGGGGCTTATACTCCACACAGAGTGACCACACAGCGCCCTTGGCTGTACCAGTGGCTCAGGGACCAGGGGGGCTTATACTCCACACAGAGTGACCACACAGCGCCCTTGGCTATGCTGCGTGATTCCCATAAAATGGCAAGCATCTCAGCAACTTCAGGTTTCTATGTGTCACAAAAGGTTGAAAACTTACGTCCAGATAAAAAATTCCACAGGACTATGTTCACAGCACTTTCACTGGCAGAGAAACTGCTGTGACATAGAAACACAGAGACGCCCTTCAGCAGGTGAGCGCATGAACACACAGGATGCTTCAGCCAGGCTGTGGAATATTACTCATCACAGAAGAGAACATGGAGGAACTTGAGACACACAGGGGAAGTGAAGCCAGACTTAAAAGGCTTCTCACTGTCTGACTGGGACATGACTTTATAGAGACACTATTGATATATGCAGAGGGCTTTTAAGGACGGTCACATGAGCACAGACACAGAAGGCTATAGCATAGTGAACCTTCCCTGCATGGCGGCACAGTGACAGACATTCACCAAGATGCCTTGGTCCAACCCCATAGAATGCACAAGCTCACTATTGCTGCACACATGCTAGTGTCTTCTCCGTACTTGTGTAATGACGGTGTCAGTGTGGGTTCATCAGCTGTAACCAGTGTGTCACACTAGAGAGTCGCTGTGTTGGAGGGCTGGACAGGAGAGAAGCTTCCTGCTTTCCCTTCTGGGGCTGGGATAAAACACGCCGAGAAAAGCAGTTTTAGGAGAGAAAGATTCTCTGGCTCAGAATTCCGGGTTACAGAATTCCAGCATTGCACAGATGTCAAGGCAGGGACCTGAAGCAACTGCTCACATCCACAGTCACGAGCAGAGAGAATAAAAGCAAGCACACTAACTGTTCAGCTTGCTTTCTCTGTACATACACAACCTAGGACCCAAAGCAAGTGAAGTGTGCTACCCTCGGTCAAGCTGGGTCTTCACCCATCAATTACCATAGACAAGATAAAACCCCTAGATGTCCCCAGAGGCCAACTTGCTCTAGACAGTCTTCTACTGAGACTCTTTTCACGTGATTCCAGATTGTGTCTAGCTGATAGTTAAAACTAACCATTGAGGTATATACTGGAATATCGCTTTTATTTTATTTTTCAATGCTGAGGATCAAACCCAGGCTGTACCACATGCTACTGAAGGAGATGCCCAGCCTTCTCCTCCTCACAGTTTTTCTGAGAATATAAAAGGATGTAATATACTAAGAAAATAATTTCACCCATAAGGCCTTTCAAGGATGAACGCCACCTTTCATCTATCCTTGGAGAGAACTGCATTTATACAGTTGAACACCGACTACGCACTTTACCTACAGACTGTGAGAAAGCTTTACTGGGAAGGTGGGAAAAACTATGTGAAGATGTGAGAGAGATAAATTCTCAAATGCCAACCACGAAATTTCACAGATAATATCTTAAATTGAGACACTGAGGAAATCGAAGACCTGAGAAGCGACTGTGTCTGGAAGGGCGGCCAGGGGCAGAGGCCAGAAGAAGCTGCTATTTATAAACAAAACATAAGCTTTATGTGTGGCTTTCATTTTAAAAAGTGGAAGCTGATCTTATAAGAAACTTCATAGTGTTCCATAATACAGGACTAAAGAAGTTTGGATATAACCAACACAATATAATACTGCACAGGCATCAAATAGCATATTAGAACCTTCTGTGTCCAAAAGAAAGGCTGCCCATGATGTACTGTCAAAAGAGATCAAAGTGACGGTCATGATATGTTCTGTAGTGCCATTTACTTAACACTCATACACAATAGACTGAAAAATTCTGTGTATGCATCTCCATTATGTGAAGAGGCACAGGTATATGCATATATGTGGAATCAAATACTTAATTGTAATTCCCCTCCCCTTTCCCTCCCCCTCCCTTCTTTCCTTCCTTCTCTCTTTCCTCCCTTCCTTCCATTCTTTCTTTGTTTTCCAGGAAAGGACCATCACTGGCCTGAAGAGATCTCCTGACTCTGCCTCACTGACTCTGGAATCTAACTGTGGGTTGGGATGAGCAGCTCTTTTGTAAAGGTGGGTTCTGGGGATGGAACTTAGGTTTTCATGTTTGATCACATGGCAAGTCTCTCACTAACAGACCGACCTCCCAGCTCTTGACATACCAGTTTTCTACTCAATAGTGAATCTTGCAGATACGTGTGTGCATGTGCATATACATAAACATATAAACACTCTCTCTCTCTCTCTCTCTCTCTCTCTCACACACACACACACACACACAAGCACACACACACACACACACACACACACACACTGTAGTTTTAGAGGGGACATCAAGAGTAAGTTTGGAATTCCTGATGATGAAAAGAAGGTAGTCATTTCTGAGCCCAGGTCACAGATTTGCCAGCTGCTCAAAAGAAAGGCGGAAGGTGTCCTGCTTCATGGATGATGCTGACCCTTGATTTCTTTCTACAGAGGAAGGCAAGTATGAGAAATGGAGAAAATCAACAATGAGGCTCCTGACCAGAGTCTAACACTGGTCCATGTGCCTAATCGTCCACTATGCTGGGGCATCCCAAGCATTGATGGTGCTAAGGGAACATCAGCTTGCCCTCTGGGGTCTCTGCGTTTAGATCTCAACTGTAAACTGTTCTATAAAGGACACAAATGAGGCAGACTGGATTAAGTTCCTCAGAGAGTCTTACACACTTGCCCTTACCAGGCTTGCAGCTCCCTCTGGGCTGGGTCCAGAGTCTGAGGCACAGTGTGGAGCAAGGTGTGAAGCACTGTGGATGGCACAGTGTGCCTATGGCAAGGTGTGAAGCCTCGTGCACGTGCGGCACACACGGTGTGAGGCACGGTGTGAAGCACTGTGCCCAGGGGCTCAGGACCTTGTTTACAACATACAACCCTCATTCTAGACTCTGACTTAAGAAAACTGAAAGCTCTTCAAATGCCTTAGAACCTAACTCAATGGTCTATAACCAGGTCAGGTTTTAGAGAGAGCAACTCTGAAGATGGGCTAATGTGCCAGCAGCTACCTGTTGCCTCCTGAGAAGGAAACTCAGTGTGGAAATGACCCTCCTCCTCTGGAGAGTGCCAGCCCTGTTACTCAGATTCCGCAAGAGCTGGCTCAGTCCCAGTCACCCAAACTGTGGATCCACACAACTGATGGGAGTCTGTGTTTAAAATGGTTGAAAATGATGTTTTCTGTACTTCTATCTGCAGGCTACATTTGATGTCATCCCAGTCTCTAGAGAGCAAAATAAATGATAGTTATGTAAAATGTGCTCTCTCTCACCTTCTTGGGGTTTGAATGTGACTCTTTTATCATACACAAGGCAAGATCAGGGTGTGTGTGAGTGAGTGAGTGTGTGTGTGTGTGTGTGTGTGTGTGTGTGTGTGTGTGTGTGTGTGTGTTCAGTTTTATGGAATGATCACATGTGTATACATATGTGAAAGTCAGATATTGATGGTGGATTTCTTTAATTGCTCTCCACCTAATGTCCCGAGCCAAGGTCTCTTACTTGAGCCCAGAGATCCAAAGTCAACTACTCATCTAGCCAGTTTTTTTCCTGGGACTCCCCTCCTACTCTCCTAAGCACTGGTATTACAGGTTGACTACCACACCCTGCCAGCATTTTATGGATACTGGGACTCACAATGCTCACCCTCAGTAAGAGCTTGCTCTTACCCAGCTTCCTAGATGGCTGGTTTCTATCATACTACCTTGGCTTTCTTTTAAAAATGATAACATAACTGTGTGCCTCAAATACTTAAAAAAAAGAAAGTTCAAGAAACTAAAATTATATTTTATATTTGCTTTAGACAAAGCCATTGAAAAAATGTGAAGCAAAATCATTTTGTGGTGTGCAGATTCCTGAAAGGAATAGAGATGTGCAGGAATTTTAAGAGGCTGGGTCCTCCTGAGTCTGTGAACCACTCCGGAAACTTGGCCCTGGTCCCTACAGGACTGTATAGATGGGAAGCAGAAAGCTCCTAACTCCAAGTCTGATGATACGCAGAGCTTCCCATTTCAGTCAAGCTGGAGGCTGCTGTCATTATCTGTCCTGGGGACTTTGAATTTAACAAAGACGGGTCTGCTTTAGGCTTAGGCTTAGCTGAGATACTTGGATCTTATAATTAAAGTGTTTTTCAGTAAATGTGCTAGAAGGGAACCAGTGCTGGCTTCCCAAGTCTAATTTTTTTTTCTGTTAAAAATGGAGAAGTTCAAGAAAGAGAAATTTTGAGTAATCATAATTATAACAGTATAGATGTCAGAGATCACAGAAGGGAGCCAGGGAGAGCCAGTAATTTGCAGGGAATCAGTAAAGTCCCTAGCACAGTGGGAGGACATTTTGATCTTCCCTATCAGCTGTAGGTATGAAAAAATGAAGGCTGAATTCAGCAGGAGTCTGATGCAGAAGGCGCAGCTAAGTTGTTCTGACTCTGATTTTTGAATCTTACACTCAGTTGAAGAACTATGTATTCTGATTGCAGTCGGTTCATGCAGGTAAAATTACAAAGGGGGGGGTGGTCATAGAGAGGACAATGTCAAGGGTCCCCCAAAGTCAGGCACATTGCTTGGTGGTATGATACAGACAGAGGATTCCCACTGAATAGCAGGTTTGTTGCTAGGAATGGAGGGAAAGGTATAATGTGTTTTCAGTTGTCTGAGCAGAGAGAAGCATCAGATGATGCCTCCCACCCCACCCCACTGACCCTAACCCACGTCTGTTAAAGCCCTAGATGAACTCTGTATCACAGAGCAGACGTCTGTGGAGTGAAAGTAAGCTGGGTGGATTCTGTCCAGTAAAGAAGGCCAGTGATGCTGTGGAGCCCTCAGAGAGACGAACCAGAGACCCACTTGCTTTCATTATGTATCCATCATTTGAGCTGGAAGCCTATCTTCTTATTTTTCTTGTTGGAAAATAAGAATTCTGGGGTTGTGGAGACGACTCAGTGGTTAAGGGCACTTGCTGCTCTCCCAGAGGACCAAGATCAATTCCTAGTACCCAGGTGTGAAATCTCATAAATGCCTGTGTCTCCAGCCCCAGGAGATCTGATGGTCGTCTGTGATTTTGGTGGGCAGCCACAGCCACACGCACATAAGCAAATGATATAATTTTTTAAATGTAAAATTAAGTGTGTGTCTCTGCACTGAGAGAAGAGAAACTGGAATGTGGGGAGAAAGCATTTCTGTAGATTTTCCCCAGAAAGAAGGAGTGTCACTCAGTCACTGACTAGGAAAGGGGACAAACATAAACTCAGTTCATGGAGCAGGCACCCACAAGGGACACTGCCAATTTACCCAGGACACACGGCAAGGGTCTCAGGCTCTTGCCATCTCTGAGCCTTGTCTAACCAGTCACAACCCTTTTCCCATGGAATTCCTCATCAGTGATTGTCATACTGGACTGAAGGAACTTCAATGAGCTCACAAACCCTGACACACTCATGAGTGAGACAGCAGCAAAGGGCTATGTAGGGAAACTGAAATGATTTGACATCTGGAAAACAATAGTTTTCAGCAGTTTTTCCTGAGGAAGAACAGAATTCAATGCTTAGGTTTGTGGGTATCTGAAGTACAGAAGGGTCTATGGAGTCAAATTAGATTAGCTTAAGATCTTGCTGTAAACTTGTCTCTTTCTCTATAATTCTTTCTTACTAACTTGGACACATGATTTTCCTGTGGCTCACTTCTTTTACTGACCTGACTTACTGGGTTACACAGATGCTCAACAAGGATCATATTTAATCCATTATCATCTTAGTGGGGAGCGTGGTGATGTGTGCTGGGAATGTAGCCCAGAGTTTTACAACCAGATCCACAGGAAGAGAGAGAGCCTGGGCCTGCCTTGGGTGTTTGAAACCTCAAAGCCCACTCCCAGTGACAGACTCCCTCCAGCAAGACCACGCCTTCCAATCCTTCTCAAGTTGGGCCACTCCCTGATAACCAAGCATTCACATCTATGAGCCGATGGGGCCATTCTTATTCAGACCACAGCACACAGCATGTTGCTCAGTGCCGGTCACCAGTGGGCTTTATCAGAATGATAAATACAATTACAGGGGCTCCCACCTTCAGTGCTTCCGGTTGAGAAAATGGTCTCTCACTTTCATTTAAGATGCAATAGTATGCCATTTTCTCAATTCCCTTCTACTTGTAGAATTTTTAAAAAATAAAATTATCTTGTTTATTCAGTCTACTTGCTTCCAGACAGGAAAAAATAAGTTTAAATTTTCCACTTTCTTAAAACAGAGAGCAGTAAAATTAATCAATTTTAGTTTATGAAGCTATTACATTCCTAGGTGGTTTGAAGTGAAAGTTTATAGAAATGGACAAAGGAAAATATGTTTTTATCCAATAAAGTCCTGTTTCCTACAAGGGGGGGGGTGCCACGGGCATCACGGGCATCATTGCTTTGGCATAGTCTTTGCTTTGAAATTCTGGTCCATGTTTGTCTTGCTGATGAAGCACACACATCTCTATCCTGGCCCAGTCCACTCATGTACCATCCCTGACTGGGCACAACAGTTCACACTGTCAAACATTCACACACACACACACACACACACACACACACACACACACACACACTCACACTCACACTCATATACATACTCTCACATACTTTCTCTCATACATACTCAACACACACGTTCACACTCATACACACACT
Organism: Mus minutoides; assembly: GCA_902729485.2. Classification (NCBI taxonomy): domain Eukaryota; kingdom Metazoa; phylum Chordata; class Mammalia; order Rodentia; family Muridae; genus Mus; species Mus minutoides. Next base: position 776,828 of record LR750180.1, on the reverse strand, counting down.
CATACACTCTCCCAACACACATACACACACATTCACATTAATACACACACACACTTTCTCTCATACTCACATACTCTCTCACACACACGTTCACACTCATACACACAACACTCACATGTACTTTCTCTCACACCCACACACACAGCCCTTTTGCCACAAGGCTCATATTTTGATTTTTGTCATCATCATTATTGATAATTTAGGGGAACAGGACCTTGTCTTGTCCAGGCTACCTGGACATTTCCTATATAAACAAAGACAAGCCTTGGCTATTAATCCTCCTCTCTCCACTTCTCAAGCTCTGAGATTAGTGGTGTGTGTGCTGCCATGATGACTTCAAGCTTACTCTTTCATAATATACTCAACAGAGCTATAAATCCATGACCCAGAACACATTGCCGTAGATGTTCTTTTTCCTGATTTGTCTCCCCGGACTCAGGATCCATCAGACATAACCTCAGATGCTCTGTTGCCTGATTCATCTCCCCAGTCTTTTCTATTAAGAAATTCTCAACAACCCCACTCCTCCATGTGTCATATTTTCCTGCTCCTGTGATTTTTATCCTGGCTGTTGTGTATTCCAGGGAGTTCGTACTTCGTTCCCATATCCTCTACAAAGTCCAAAGTCACAGCCCCATTTTACAGAGAATCAATTCCCAAGGAAGTCAGTGCTTTTCAAGACACAGTATATAAACTAATGTAATTTCCATTATAATCTAGTGGACCTGGATCGGTAACCACTAGTTACAGAGAAGAGAAAGGGGCCACACAGACATGTTAAGAAGTGTAACCAACTAACCAACAACCAACTAACCAACATCACGGCATGGGCAGCAGGAAATGACCGGCAGGCAGGCGGTCAGAGCCAGTTCTCTCTCTACTATCTTGCCCATGTTGGGACTTGACTGCTTGCTTGCAGCAGTTTGATGTGATGACCTCTCTTTGAATACCTCCATGCACACAGTGTGCCTCCATGCACAGTGCTATGCCTCAGCTTGGACTTGACTACTATAAATATTCAAGCAAGACAAGGCTCCATTCCCTACAGATCTCCCCAACCTCTCACATGCTCTCATATCTTTGGTCAGTTAAAAAGTGGGTTGAGTGGGCACTCAGAAATCAGAGTAGGTAGATATGAAACATATCTGGATTCAGAGAGGACGTACTGTGGTAAACATGCATGCTTTAAACCATAGCGGTGTCTAAACACCACCCATACCTCTAAATCCCAAAGTGTTACAGAAATATAAAACATAAACCTGAATCATAAAAAGTACCTTTTTCAAAGACAGGAACCTTAAAAAACAAACTTCCTTTCCCATTCCTATACATTATGTTTTATTTTAAGCCATTCATATTAGGGACTTAAGAGCCTCTTGAAACAGGTTACTTCCATTCTGACAGTAACTCCTGAGCACACCCTTCCCTAAACCGCTCCTCAGGACTTGCTTCTCCCCATAGCTGTCACAGTGAAACCAGTGATCGATGACTGCGTTGTCCTCCCTTGAATAGCACTTATTTTGACCAATGGTTTAGGGGGAAAAGTCTATGTTACTATGGAAACGCATGATGCCTCCAAAGACCTCATCTCAAGGTCTCCAAAAAAAAAAAAAAGGCACCCAGCGGTGAGCAAGTGGGTCTTTATTTTCCAAGATGAAAAGGGAAACATGAGGCCTTCCTCTCCGTGTGACTTCATCTAAGCTGGTGTTTCCTCAGCACAGTGCTACAGAGTCAAAGAGAAGCCATCCCTCCTGCTCAGGAAAGCTTGGTGAACAGCCAGACAAAAGGATGGATGGCTACTCAAAAATTTCTTCTGCCTAGTGCTGGGGAAATGACAACTTAGAACAAACACGGACCCATCCTCCATGGGCAGGCCACAGCAGTGAGAGTCTGCTCAGGGAACATCTGGGAGCATTGAGGAAATGACAGGAGTGAACATCTGGGAGCATTGAGGAAATGACAGGAGTGAACATCTGGGAGCATTGAGGAAATGACAGGACTGGCTACAGACAGACAGAAGAGCTGGTGAGCTTGGGGCTGGGTAAGGAAGATGGAAGCCCTTCCTAAACAGACTACAAGTCATCAGCATTTGAAAAACTAGTGTTGGGCTGGCCAGACGAGCCAGCTCAGAGGGTAAGAGCACTGACTGCTTTTCCGAAGGTCCTGAGTTCAAATTCCAGCAACCACATGGTGGCTCACAACCACCCGTGGTGAGATCTGATGCCCTCTTCTGGTGCGCCTGAAGTCAGCTACTGTGTACTTTTGGATAATAAATCATCTTTGGGCCGGAGCAAGTGGGGTTGGCCGAAGTGAGCAGAGGTCCCCTCAAAAAGAAATCCAATTCCCAACAACCACATGAAGGCTCACAACCATCTGTACAGCTATAGTGTACTCATAAAATAAAATAAATCTTTAAGAAAAAGAAAAGAAAAACTAGTGTTATATTTTTATTAAAATATTTACAACATTGATCTCAGATTAAAACAAACAAACAGAGAAGTGTAAACGGCACACAACGGCCACACCTAAAGCACTCAGGTCTTTTACTTTTGACATTATTCTTTTAATACATAACCTGTTGTTTACTAAGTAAATTCTTACAATTAATCTTAGAAAACTGGAAGGGAATGCAGGCGAGATGTTTCCAGTTGAAATAAAATAACCATTGAGGGTTCTTATTTATGCAGAATTAAATCTATTTTCTGCCAGGAACAATTTTGCAAGTGAAAAAATAAATTAAGAAGGACTTCAATGGGTACTAAAAGCCAACCAGAGACTGGAGGAATCCTCACAGAACACACTCACTTAGGAAGCCAGAAAACTGAATGTGATTGTGAGAACAATCAGGCATGAAAATCTTACTGAGCAGAGCAGGAAGGCCTTTCTGGGAGGCCATAGAGCTGCTGCCATGGCATGGACTTGCTCTGCAGGCAGGCTATGAATGAATATCCTGGGAGGGAGGCCTGAGAGCTGGGCTGGAGATGTCACCTTCCAAAGGCAAGCTCCTGCCTTCCACAAGGGAGGCTGCTGCTGGCTCATCCGGAAAAGAAAGGAAGCAAGAAGGAACATGGTTGTTCTAAGACACCTCCACAGTGATTGCATAGAAGTTCAGAACAGAGGGTTCAGGACCCCTGTATGGACAGTTGCAGGGGTGGCTTGGCTGAGTGTCCCTCCAGCAAGGCTCTCCAGGCTGAGGACTGCTCAGTGCATCCACAGTCTTTCTATCACATCACCCAGATGGGGGATAAAATGCTCATCATTTGGAAAGGTTTGGTTCTTTAAAAGGGTATGGACACCAACCAATGTCCTTTCAATTTTCAAAGTGGGGGAGGGGCGGTTTCAAGTACTCCAAAGATTCTAGAGGCTGGGGAATGTAACCTGGAGACACAGTGCTTGCTTACAACCACCAAGGCTCTGGGTTTGATCTGCAGTGTTGCTAAAAATGGGATGAGGAAAGGCAAGGGAAGAAAGAGAGAGGGGAGGGGACGTGGAGAAGGGAGGGGAGGAGAAGGGAGAGGGGTGAGGGGAGAGAATGGAGAGAGGGAGGCAGAAAGGAAGGAAGGGGGGCAGGGACCCCTTGGTTGTTGTGTTATCTTATACAAAGATAAGTATGTAACATTATTTTATTCAGTGACTTACCTAGATGCCAGGACAATATCACTGTGTGTTATCTATGGGGAAAGTTGTTTTTTTGTTGTTGTTTTTTATTTTTTCAAATGAATCACAGCAAGGATTGAATGGAATAATAAAAACTAATAATTATCACTATCCATGATACAAGCTGAGAATTCATTAAATGCTTTTGTAAAGACACCCTAATACTTACATGACCACTGATTTTTTTTCTTAACAGTCTTTCGTCCAACAAATAACATATTAAATAATGGCCAGCGCGCCACAGACAAGGAATAAGTATTGACCTTGATTTGTTAAATATTCCATGGTCCTGATCATATTAAAAAGCTGTGACAAGATACTTCAATAATATTACTTGCTAATTCATTCTATAAGAACGTGACAGCCCTTTAGCCTTTCATCTGCGACCCAAAGCCTTAATGGCCGGCAGTTCCCTAAATGAGACACTTTGATGGGTATTTAGGTCTTCAGAAATTACTACCATCCTCAATCGGCTGTCCTTTAATCTACCTTTGAGCTGCATCCCATTTCATTATTAGCAGTTTGAGCTTAAGTGAGTTTGGAAAATTACATATTGACAAAGAGAAAATGTATATTTTACCATCTAAATGCTTTTATGCAAATGAGATTGGATTTCAGATATCATTCAAGGGAGTTTTTTTTAAATGAAAGGAATGATCTTGGTTTTCATTCCAGGTTGAGGACTTCAAAACAAAGGTGAGGCAGAAGGCAGTGGCAGGTCTGATATTGATTAAAAACCTCTGTGTTCTATAGAAATTTATCAAATGAAAATAACTGACCATAACCATGGACACATCAGCTCTGATTGTGGGGTGATGCTGAAATATTGACCTGAATGACATGGAAACTCAGTTTTCCCCAAGAGGAAAATCATTCATTTCAGGGCATTTATAGTTAGGGCTTTTCAGCTTTAGCTAAATAACATTATTCAGGGAGAGGCTAGCAGGGCCTCAAGAGAATGCACTTCACACGCCTTTAGATTTATCTAAGTATTTACCCAGAATCCAGGACTGCTGTCACCTACCATCCAGCATCTGAATGCAGGACTCTCCTGGGCTCCAGATCGCCCTTTAACATCTGTCCTGGCATGTGCCCACAGTGTGCAGACAATGTGCCCACACTTCTTGCTCATTTCTGTGAGAGGCACTCTTGGTCTACCCCAGACATGCTGCACACCATATCTTTTATGTTTCCACTTACTTCATCCTTTGCTTCCCTCACATATAATCTAACTATGCTTATTAAGTGATGGTCAGTCAGTGTATTTGCTTAAATGGTAGCTAGATGCATAGTCTCCTTTAATAGTTTTTATCAGTTCCTTGACATACATATTTTAAATGTTTCCTGAACTGATATCTCTGCTTTCATTTTTAAAATCTCCCTTGAATGAAATGTGAAATCCAATCTCAATTCCTAAACAAATTGATTATTGGGTAAATGAGTTATTAACTTTAAAGACAAGGAAATTGTGCTATTGAGGAAGAAAATTGCAGAGTATTAAATGCAAGTCATCAAAATATATGTGGTGGAGGAAAGTCGTTCCCAATGACAGCTTGCAGTATGCAGTTCATTAACATACATCAGCCTGTTTCAGTGAAGTCCATATGATGGTAGGAAAGGCCCAAACATACCTTTAATGCTAACCTCAGTTCCTCTCATAGGAATGCCTACTTTAAAAGGAAGGAAGGAAAGAAGGTAGGAAGGAAGGAAGGAAGGAAGGAAGGAAGGAAGGAAGGAAGGAAGGAAGGAAGGAAGAAGGGAGGGAGGGAGGGAGGGAGGGAGGGAGAGAGGGAAGGAAGGAAGGAGGGAGGCAGGGAGTTAAAAAAGAAATTGCCATCTATAGCCTGGGCCAACCTCAAGCTCAAGGCACTGTATCTGCCTTGACCTCCTCCAAGTGTGCAGATTACAGGCGTATGTTGGCTCACACACCCAGCAAATCAGGTAATTTCTGACATTATTTGTGCTCATCTGCTACCGTGTCTCTGCACCTCGCTAGAGGGACCTCTCTCAGGACATTTCTAAGATGCTTATTCTCACAGGGATTTTAGCATGGGGTGATCTTTAAAAACACTCATTGAATAAAGATATGAAATGGCATTGCTTTCTTTGGATCAAGGATTAAGTTCAGTTAACACAAACTGACTTGGGACATGGCTGGCTGTGGCTAGGAAGTATCAGGCCTTGACCACACTCTGAGAAAGAACTTTAAACTCGCCATGACCTCTCTCTGCTACCAGGAGCTTCAGAACAGGCCCTGTCCTGCTGGCGCTGGGTCTCTTAAGACAGCAGTGCTATGGCCTGTCACCTCTTCTGCTAAGAGCAACTGATGGGGAGAGCCGCGGAGTGCTGAAGGACCAGCAGGCTCTGTTTCATAGGTTCTCGCTAACTTTGGGCTTATTCCACAATCTGAAAGGTCCACAGCAGTTATGTCTGATGGAGAGGAGAGTCCGGGGAAGGGAGGCGGGGGAAGAGCTAGAAGCCAGACCCAGAGCCAGGGACTCCTAAGAAACACTGTGACTGCAACAATTTTATAAAATACACAATGCTGTAACTGAGACAACAGAAATCTTCTGGTATCCCACCACCCACAAAGCTAACTGCCCCTCCGGATGTTAAGATGAACTACATAGCCACACTATAAAATACAACAGAAAGCTGGACCTCACAAGTAAGAGCGTAGACGGAAAGCTCTTTGCCCCCTTTAAAGAAAAATGCACCATCTGAGCAAGCAAAGCAGGAAGCAGGAGGGAAAATGAAGTCAAATAGGAACAAAACTGAGCAAGAGTGACAAGCATCAGCAGAGACCTGAAAGACACACAAGACAGGAAAAGCTTGCAGAAGGAGCTCGACCAGAGACCTGAACGACACACAAGACAGGAAAAGCTTGCAGAAGGAGCTCAACCAGAGACCTGAACGACACACAAGACAGGAAAAGCTTGCAGAAGGAGCTCGACCAGAGACCTGAACAACACACAAGACAGGAAAAGCTTGCAGAAGGAGCTAGACCAGAGACCTGAACAACACACAAGACAGGAAAAGCTTGCAGAAGGAGCTAGAAAAGACAGAGGTCAGATCGGTCTACCCCCGTGAGAGCAAGGGAATTCTTGAGTGGCAGGGGCGGCGGGAGTGTGAGCGCTCTTGGGGAGAACAAAGACACCCAGAGGAAAGAGAGGGGTGTCAGCAAGGAGGGGAACACAGTCCAAGAAGCAGAAGCAGAGGCATCTCCCTGGAAAAGGAGCAGCAGTGTGGGACTAGAGAGGTGGCTCAGCAAAGCGCCAGCGTTCTCCTATGTCATATTCTTGGCTGCCATGCTGCAAAAGGCTCCCACCTCCCCCCCACCCCTTCACTGCCATGATGGGCTGAGCCCTCTGAAGCCAGAAGCAAAATAAATCTTTCATTTTAAGAGCTTCCTGGTAGGCATTTTGATGTCAGAAAAGGAATATAGGATGTTCTTTCTCAACTGAGAGAACCTGAAAACAGACAAGGTGCCCTTTATTAGGTCAGCAGAAAGACACAGTGGTGCTAACAGTGGAGCGTTACTCAGCACCACACAGAAATGAGCTACCAGACAGTGAACAGACATGCAGGCATCATAGATCCATATTACAAGTGAAAATCCTGAATATTATCTCATTCCAACTCCCTGACACCTAAAGAGTTGACAAAGCTACAGATACTAAAGGGTAGGTAGTGACCAAGGGATAAGAAGGAAAGAGAGAAGGCGCACAGTAGGACTACAGGGGATCCTTCGAATACTGGAAGTACTGTGTGGTGCCACAATCAGGAGTACCATGCCACAGATTGTCCAACCTACAGAATGAACAGTTACAGCATACACCCAACATGAACTGCAGATTGGGAGATCCTGGCGTATCAATGTATTCTTTGTAATCAGTGAAAGACCACGGCGGAGATTGTACACAGCCCTGGGGGTGCAGGGTGGGACTGAGCATGTGCAAGGGTAGGGAATGCCTGGATTTCTTCTCTGTCACATGCTGAATTTTGTGATGAAATCTTGGAATCTTTAAGATGCAAAAGTAGAGCCCAAAACACACCAAAGACCAGCCAGCTTCTAATCCTACCCGAATATCCTGTTTCATTTGTTACTCTTTCTATGTAGATGAGAATGTGGCATGAAATAGGTCCCCAGGAAAAACTGACTGAACAGAAAACTGTGTGTTGTATGTGAGAAAGAAACCAAACCAAACCAAAATAAAACAAAACCCAAACAAAACAAAAATGAAGACACAGGTAGCAGGAGAATCTGTGATAAATCTGTCTCTATGTTAAGGGCTTTTAAAAAAACTTAGGTGAATTTGCCTGAAATTTCACTTATTTCTTAACCAAAGTATAATTTTCATTTTAATATTATCCATATATCCTGTAATTTTTTTTTAAAGAATCACTAATCGTTGCATCTGCAGCTCTTCACATATACTGCCATGGAAAGAAGAAAGCTGTGGAAGTCACCTGCCCAGGCTTCTGGAGCTAGTGACAGGTGGAGGTTAACAGCTCCTGCTTTTACCTCTGGAGTTCATTAACATCACCAGCTATGAAACTGGGCAAGGAAAATGTCCTTCTTAGCGGGCTTGAGCCGGCAGTTGTCAGCAGGAGAGGAACAGACAGGGTTGTCTGTCACTGATCTCTGCTAGTCTGTCCTCTCTCATAAATTCACTGCTTAAGTGGCATTTTGTTGTGGATAGCCCTGGGGCTAATTATATTTGATGTTAATTCCATTCTCCTGTGGGCGGCTACGAACAAGGAATGAGTCAGCACTCGGGTCTCATAGATGTGGAAGATGGTAGTGTAGCGGTAAATCTGCCCAGTCTAGGCGCACAGCATGTATTCATATTAACTGAGTTGTGTTTTCATTGCCAGACATATTTGGGTTGGAGAGATTTACCTCAACAACAATTCTCCCCAGGAGGAGGCCTTTGGGTTCAGGGCAGAGGGGACAGCGCCTGGTTCTGTGGTTTTACAATATCCTTAAGAAAGAGGCTCTGAGCTGAAGGGGTCTGCAGCCCTATAGGAGGAACAACAATATGAACTGGTGTAGATACTGCGACCTCCAGCTCCACTGCCAAGGCCGGAGGTGACACCTCCATACTAACTCTGGAGACCAAAGCCTCCTCCAGTGTCCCTCTTGGTATAGAGCTCTCAGGTCCAGCTCAAGTGGTCATTCCATTCATCATAAGACCAATTTCTCACAAGGCTGAGTCTTACCTTGCAAACTTTCTATTAGAGATAGACCTTGCCGCACTAATGTCCCCAACACACGATTGCAAGCAAAATATAGCTCGAGTTAAAGAAGTGCAGAGATGTTGTTAAGCTTAATTAGATGTCATTGTCACACTTTCATTAGCTATTAACATTATGCAAAGATAAACTAATACAAAATGAGTTCTTCCATTGTGACATAATTATAATTTTAATGGTTACACCATGACCATTATAATTCAGGGCATATTTTCAATTTTCCCATTAGTGGGCAGTTACTTATAAGGGTTCCTATTATGATCTGTCCACAGAGACCAGGTTATTAATGCCTCCATTTCCTATGCTGATGAGGACCACAGTTTGGAATCAATATGACAGCCACAAGGCAAACTGCAGAGACATAGAATAAACAGGAGAATGACCGCCATGCTCGGTGTAGGCCTGAGGAGGTCTCGAGGTGGAGGAGGAGACGTGAGAGATGACCATTCTCTAGGAGAGATTCTGAGGAGGTCTCGAGGTGGAGAAGACGTGAGAGATGACCATTCTCTAGGAGAGATTCTGAGGAGGTCTCGAGGTGGAGGAGGAGACGTGAGAGATGACCATTCTCTAGGAGAGATTCTGAGGAGGTCTCGAGGTGGAGAAGACGTGAGAGATGACCATTCTCTAGGAGAGATTCTGATTTCCATGGTTTCTTCTGGGCTATTTTCTCTCATTTTTTTTCCTTTTGTGGCCTTAAGTCCTCAACTTCTCCTAAGACAGTTTCCCATATAAAATGTTCAATAGCCTGGGCTTTGAAATAGGTCTTAAATGGTTTTTATCACGCAGAGAATTAAATTTTAAAAAAACCACAGAGCCATTTCTGGGGAAATTTTTCAATGGTTCAACTTTGGGGATTGTGTGTGAAGTAGAAAAATACCGATGGACAGTGATTCGCCTCTGAAGACAGAGAGGAGAGCGGGAAAGCGACAGAAGGCAGAGGAAGCTGTGACTGCAGGTGCCCACTCTAGGGACAAGGTGCCATGGAGACTAGATCCAGATCTATCACTGAGGTAAGGATCCCAAGGCAAACAAGCAGCAGTCGCCCTCTGAAGTATCACGGCTCTGCCTTGTTCTCTGAGTGAAGAATCTGACTGTTCTGAGAGATACATCAGGGGTTCGGAGTCCAGCCTGATGACACCTGGCAGCTGCCAGCCGCCTTACTCGGTTATAAGGCACACCACACCGTAGCCTGTGAAACTGTGCGTCTCCCCTAAATGCAACAGGGTTACGTATCAGTTCCTATTGTCCTGATAACAACCATGACTAAAACCAAGTTACTGATGAAAGTGTTTATTTTAGCTTACAGTTCCAGACAGATCGTGTCCCTTAAAAGCAGAAAGGTACAGGAGGTAGCAGAATCAAGAAGAAGGTGACCATGTTTCCATCGACATACGGGAAGCAGACAGAGTGCAGGAAGTAGGAAGAGGGTATAAGTTCTCAAGGCCTGTCTGTCCTCAGGATGTCTGTGCCTTCTGAAGGCCCAGTAACATCCGCACAGTATCGCTGACTGGAGACCTAAGTGCTGAGGTACAGAAGCCTCTGGCGACTCTTCTCATAGAGACTACCACAGGCTACCACAGGCTACCGCAGGCTACCGCAGGCTACCACAGGCGGTATGTGCTTTACACGGTTTCTGGGAGGGAATTCAAACTGGGAAGATTTAAATTCCAGTTTTCAAAGGGGCTTATCTTATGCACCTTTATGTCTACATGCCATAGTTTACTCTTTCTTTCTTTCATTTTTTTTCCCCCCGATACAGGATTTCTCTGTGTAGCCTTGGCTGTCCTGGAACTTGCCATAGTTTACTTTCTTATCTTGAGCAAAAGCAACTTGGAAAAAAAGGTGTTCATTTGGCATGTGTACACACACACACACACACACACAGTTGGTCATTGAGGAAAGCCAAGGTAGGACCTCAAGCAGGAGCAGAGACAGAAGCCACAGTGGTACACTGCTGAGGGCTTACTCTCCATAGCCTACTCTGACTGCTTTCTTAGCTAATCCAAGACCACCTGCCGAGAGGCGGCAATGCCCTTAACTGGCTGGTCCGTCCCTGTCAACGATTAAACTAACGCCTCACCGACCAATCAGATAAAGCAATTCCTTTTCCCGGATGACCCAGATGACCCAGCTAGTGTCAAGATGATAAAAATCTAAGCAATGCCCCCCTAACCTCCACCCTCGTCTAAGTGGCCAGCGTCCTTCCCTGGGAAAAGACACTGACCAAGCACTCAGAAGGGAAGTCTAGAGTTATTTCATAATATGACTTAAATCTCTCTATTTTTTCTGTTTCCAGAACAACATACTCAAATGGATATATATATATATATATATATATATATATATATATATATATATATATATATATATATATATATGGAACTCCACAGAATGGACAAAATTAGAGCCCCAGGTTCTAGTCCCTGAGACTCTTCGGGCTGGAAGGCCATAGGAGATCCTTCACAAGGAAGCAGTGGACCACACTGTCGTGAGTGTCCAGTGTGGGGGAGGCACAGCAGCCGGCGAGCAGCACAGCAGCCGGCGGGCTGCACAGCAGCCTGGCAGAGGTTCCTGGAGCAAAGCCCCACAGAAATGCATGGACTTCTGGCAGAGTCATTACATTTGTTTTGATCTTAGCTTTCCTTGCCCGTAAAATAAATGCGCTGGACTCATTTTTAGCTCCCCCTCTCTCTCCCTTTCTCCTCGCCCACTAGACTTGTTCATGGAGATTCTTGAGCTATATATGAAATCTCAGAAAGTTGAGCAGGGATAGTTTTATTTTTTTTCCCCTTCAATACGGAACCTGACTGAAACATTTGCTTTCCAGGCTTTTGAGCAGAACTATATCGCTTCAATACGGGCTTCCTAGTTACCAGAATTTCTGATGGCAATTGCATTTGTCTGAGATTTAGGAAAACAGAGAAACAAATTAAATGCTAACTAACTCTACTGGCTAGTTTTGTGTAAATTTGACACAAGCTGGAGTTATCACAGAGAAAGGAGCTTCAGTTGAGGAAATACCTCCATAAGATCCAGCTGTAAGGCATTTTCTCAATTAGATCAAGGGGGAAAGGCCCCTTCTGGGTGGGACCATCTCTGGGCTGGTAGTCTCGGGTTCTATAAGAGAGCAGGCTGAGCAAGGCAGGGGAAGCAAGCCAGTAAGGAACATCCCTCCATGGCCTGTGCATCAGCTCCTCCTTCCTGACTTGCTTGAGTTCCAGTCCTGACTTCCTTGGTGATGAACAGCAGTATGGAAGTGTAAGCTGAATAAATCCTTTCCTCCCAACTTGCTTCTTGGTCATGATGTTTGTGCAGGAATAGAAACCCTGATTAAGACACTAACAATATGTCATTTCTCACAGATCGCACCATTCAAAGCATAAAGTTCATTATGGAATGGTCATACCAAGGCATACTGCATTGCATGTCCCTCAGCCCGAAGAATCTCAAGGACTAGGTTAGGTCAGGGCATGCGAGATCTAATCCTAAGAGAGCCTGGCTAACACTGCTCCTAGTGTTAATAAGCTAGCATCCCTGAAAGCCACATCACTCCCCTCAAGGACTGGGTGATGCTGTGTGTTAGGTTTACTCTGAAGGACAGGAGAGAACGTCGAGTCCATCTGCCCTTTCCTAAGTCTCTCACACAGTAAGAGGAAATTGCAACTTGTCACACAGTAGTAAATGACATCTGGAAAATGGAGTTTGTGCCCAGGTCAGGTAGGGGTTAGTAGGGGGTGTTGCCAGGGAAGGGCTCTCTGACAAGGTGACATTTGAGTCAAGACCTAAGAGAATAAATGAAGGAGAAAAATTCTGCAGCTATCTGGAGATGTTCCGGAAGTGTTGAATAATGGGGTTTGTGCTTTTCAAAATAGGAACATGATTCATGTGTATTATCATAAGCTTTACTTAAGCTAACATATTTATGAGCTCATATTCTGAACAGACTCCGGGCTTTAGAAGTACATGGTATTGATTTCCTAACAGGTCTGTAGGGAACTCAGATGCGATCTCTAGCCCATGGATTGCCCTTCTGTGAGGTAGAACCTAGACTTCAGCCTAAGACTTAATTTTTCTTTTTGCCTGGAGAACCCAGCTCAGCTCACCGCACATCCTTGGGGTCAGCATCTTTTTAACTCACACTGGGATTTGCTTGGTCTTGGCCAGGTTTCTCAGCTACTTTCATTTCCTACCTACTGACATCCTGATGAGTGTTATTTATAAATATTAAAAACAAGGAGGTGAGACGGGATGCAGAGAACCTGCCAACACATGCCAGAGCCTCAGCCAGAGAATGTGTCTGAAACATCACCAGCGCCTCCGCATCTGGACAATGTCTGACACCTACTTATCACCCAGGCAATATGCGCTGGGAAGGCATCTGCAGAAGGCATGAATGAAGCTGCTCTCTGGGCTGCCTATCTCAAACCCGAGGGAACGCCCCTCCTTAGTAGAGAGGCTTAGTAGGAGTGTATGTGGGTGTGTTAGTAAGCAGGATGCTCTCTATCTCTTATGAGAAGGGATGCAGCTGCCTCAGCTCCTAACAGACACTGTTTGGTTTATATTCTTGAATGCTTGCATGTGCACAGACCCTTTATAGAAGCACACTTTAGAAATGGAAGCCATAGATGATCACCAAACCTCACTTGCACTACACAAAGTTGTGCCTCCGGTTTGTGATATCTGGACACGTGGATGTGCTGACAACCAAGTTAACGTCTCGGAAGAAGGGAGGATTGCCGCCTCTCATCATCCCCCTCGCTATAATTTACATGACTTGATGGAATTAGACTGTTATTTTCATCACGGTGATGTGCAAAATCATAAAATGATGTGTATTTTGGGAACAGCTAATTAGTTCTCCTTAGTCCCCGTGAGGTTTCCGTTATGGCTCTGAGCCACGAGAATATCAGAGAGGTCTGTGCAGCTGGCCTTAGCAACCACAGAGATAGTCCAAGGACTTGAAAGGAAAACTCCTATAGAAGGCAGGGAGGGACAAGACTTGCAGTTCACACCGGGCTGTCTGCTCAGATGCCTTTTATATCACATTACAAGGGATGATTTTACAGCTGAAGCCTCTATTAATCATCTCGATGGCAGGATTACAGACACGGACACAAAAAGTCCATCTCTCTAGTCACAGGCTTTTTTTTTTAATCAAAAACATTAACTAATATTGATCAAACTTTGCTGTAGCATATAGCCAGCAACTGAAGTGAGAGCCGCATTTCACACACAATTGCCAGCACCTTGTGTCACACTTATAAATAATGGCCCGCTCCTATAGAGCACCATCTGCTTGATAGAGAAAAATGTGCGTCGTAATTAAGAAATTCTTCTTATTATTTAATATTTATTGAACACCCACAATGTGCCTGGCAGCAGAAACACCAGAAACTCTTTGCCCATCAAGCATCCACCTGCTCAGGAAGCAGGGTGTGCCAGCTTTACTGCAGTTTCTGGTCTTCTTATTTTCTATGTTTGCTTTCTGGTGACAGAGCTGCAGGTAGCTCACCGTTTCCCTGAGTTAGGGCAGGACGCTAAGCCATTGGACAGGTCCCACAGGAGGTCAAGAGAAGGAAAGTGGCAGAGGCATGGCAATCGCCACAGAGCACAAACAATTGACAAGTGCTCCACAGATGGAAGATCTATGCTAATGCGCTCCTAAGTGGAGCTGACTGTATCTGTTGCAGCCCAACGGATGAGGACAAACACAACAGAAATACAAAACATAGCTACAGGTGGCATCAACTGTCAACCGGGCAAAATCTAGTATTACCTGAGAGATGAGCCTCTGAGCACGCTTGTGTTTGTGTGACTGTGTGTGTGGTGTGTGTGTGTGGTGTGTGTGTGTGTGGTATTTGTGTGTGGTGTGTGTGTGTGTGTGTGTGTGTGGTATTTGTGTGTGTGTGGTGTATGTGTGTGTATGTGTGGTATTTGTGTGGTGTGTGTGTGTGTGTGTGTGTGTGTGTGTGGTATTTGTGTGTGTGTGTGTGTGTGTATGTGTGTGTGGTGTGTGGTGTGTGGTGTGTGGTGTGTGTGTGTGTGTGTGTGGTATTTGTGTGTGTGGTATTTGTGTGTGTGTGTGTGTATGTGTGTGTGGTGTGTGGTGTGTGGTGTGTGTGTGTGTGTGCGTGTGTGTGGCGGTGAGAGGGAGTTATCCTGATTGCGATAACTGAGGTAGAAAACCCTGCACACTGTGGGTATCTCCAATACCCACCTGGGATTCTGGACTGTATAAAAGTTGGGAAAGCAAGCTAAGCTCTAGCCTGTGACAGTCATTGCTTTTGTTCTTCTGACTGTGGCTGTCATGTGACCAGATAGATGCCTCCAAGTTACTGATGCCATGACCAAGTATGGCTTGGACAATGAGCTAAATCAAGCCTTTTCCGTCATAAGTTGCTTTTGCAAAAGGATTTTTATCACAGCAACAGGAAAGAAGAGAAAAGAAAAAGAAACAGAAAGCTAAAATAAATGTGTTGGGGAAGTGACCTTGAATCAGAAGCTATGCCTTGCTCTTTCACGGTGACTGGCTAGGCCAGAACACTCACTTCACTACAAGAACATGCACAACTTAGTTCATAAAGCTTTAATGGGACTCTCAACAAAAAGGAACCACCTTAACAGACCATCTACCTTTCTAGAAAATCCCACTACATCTTCTCATACTCCTAATCAATAAAAACCCAAGAAAACCCCACAACCATGTAGAGAAATTTTCCAGGACCACTAAATGACCTGTTCATGACAGGAGACGGAACTGCACACCCAACCATGCCTTTGCATTAGGTATCCAATAGTTTCTCTTTTTAATGAAAAACATTTTTCAAATTCTACATATTGAATACTTAATATACTGATTTCCCCCAGACACTAAATTTTAAGCAGTTCTCTACTTCACACAGTCTCGTTGTTTCTAGAAAAGGCTGTCCATCTTTGTGCCGGTGTCTGAGAGTTTCAACCTTTAAAAATGACATTCACTTCTGTATTTGCCAAGCACTGGCACAGCCTCACACGAGACAGCTATACCAGGGTCCCTTCAGCAAACCCTTGCTGGCATATGCAATAGTGCCTGGGTTTGAGTACCCTCAGAGCTTGGGTCTCTAGCTGCATATGTAGCAGAAGATGGCCTAGTTGGCCATCATTGGGAAGAGAGGCCCCTTGGTACTGCAATCTCTATATGCCCCAGTACAGGGGAATGCCAGGGCCAAGAAGTGGGGGTGGGTGGGTAGGGGAGCAGGGCGGGGGGAGGGTATAGGGAACTTTTGGGATAGCATTTGAAATGTAAATAAAGAAAATATCTATTAAAATAAAATAATAAAAAAACGGATGTTCACTGATTGCTTCCTTCCTCTACCTTCTGCATGGAGGGAGACATGGCGAATGGAAAACAATGCTTGAATTTGTCATAATGATGGGCTACCCATCTGGTTGGATGAATCAGACAATGAAGTGTTATTCATTATCTTAAATATTGGGCATGCATCCAAGATAACCACCTCGTGAGGATAATTCAAGCAACAGAGAAATTACACACCAGCAGAGGTAAGGCTGTGATGAGCCCTGTGTTCAAACAGTGGTAAACAGAACTTCAGAGGGATGTAATTGGAAGGAAATGCAGGACAGAGAGGAAGCAGCAAGCTTACACATTGTTGGGGAAATAAATACCGGGTTGGAAAGCCACAGCAGACTGAACACACACCCACATGTTCATGCTTCACTCAGGGGCAGGCCAGAGTAAGCATCAGCTCTCTACCTACAGTGAGGTGATAGAGTGCTGCACCCTTACACACTAGTGAGCACCATCTGACATGGCTGAGGACAGTGACAGGCGAAACGATAGTGCCTCACGGGCATTCCACACTGAGCTGAAGGCTCCTCTACCACCGAAGTGCCAGAGAAAAGAGTTCTAGACATTATACAACTCTACACCACTGGTAAGAGGCTAGCTATAACTATTTAAGGCTCATACAAATGAAGTTTAGCTAAATACAGATAAAAGAACTGAACATTACTTTCTCCACGCAGCACCTCTCAGGGTGGACCTGATTGATACCTACGCAGCACTACCTGGCCATTTCCTAGAAAGACAGAGCTCTCAAGTTGAGGTGTAGTTCAGAAGAGTCAAGTAGGGCACTCCAGCAAGAGCTGAGCGCTGAGCGTTCAGTCAGCTCCCACGTGTACCTGTCCTTTAGAGTCATTGTACCCCCAACTCAGTAAAAAGAATGTTGCTGCCCTTACTGGAGAGCAAGTCAATTACCCAATCTAACCCATGACATTTTAACTACAAGACCATATATTAAGGAATGAAAATCAGTCAGGGTAGTTACTTAGGTAAAACAGTGTTTCTTTTGAATAGCGCAACTCCAATCCTAGCCTTTCCTAGCTAGCAGTCTCTGCAGGAAGGAACCCACTGCTTTGCACACATTTGAGGCTCTCCCTGAAAGCATGCAACTCTTGCTTTCTTTTCCAGCTACTTGACAGACTCTGTAAAACTGGTTTTACAAGATCACCTAAATCTCTGTGTATCTTTAGGTGATTCGCCACCAAAAATTATTATTTATTGTATAACCTGAATTATTTGAGGTCCTTGGTCTGTATTAGTGGACACAACAACGAACTCTTCCCTTAGGGAGCATTATGTCCTAGTAGGAGATACACACAAAAGAAACAAGCAAGGAAGGGAACAAATACATCACAGACTAGAGTAGATTTGAAAGGCCATGATGTAAAAGAAGGAAACGTGGAACAAGATAAGAGTTGGGCCTGCCAACATAAGAAGTATAAGAAGTGTATGTTTCTGTTTCAGGCATGCTCACTGAGCTGGCTCTGCACTACATGGGAGGAAGAGTATGCTGGCAGTGCACTAGAGTGACAGTCCTCAAGCCAAGCATGCCAGGTGTCTAGGGTGACAAAGCAAAGGCCAGGTGTCTAGGGTGACAAAGCAAGGGAACAAGGTGAGTAGGACATACAAATCTAAGAGAGGAAATAAGAGACCAGGACTCCACCAGAAACCCTGGGAGTCGTCAGACAAGCTTGCCTTGGCCAAGGATGTGGCTCCAGTGCTGGAAGACATGTGGGGCATGCACCACATACATCACATGTGGTGGTGACACCCATGTGCGGTTACAGACCACACAGGATATAGAAGCAAGAGAGCAAGAGGCAAGTTGTAGGCCTGCTTAGTACCTTGTCCCAAACAACTACATTAGAAGCAATATCAGTAGAGTTGGTTATAAAGATATGAATTCAATTTTTAAAATATGGAAAAGGGCTATCATAGAGTTTGACCAAAGAGGGGCATGAGCTGAATTGTATAAAAGAAATGTTTTCAATAATTTCCCTTCAAGTGTAGGACACAAACCCATCAACCATTTATGCAGAGGTCTAGAAGATACATCTGCCATTTTTTTCTTTTCTCTAGGCTCATCATGAAATTATTTAGTGTTTCCACTGTAATAATTTATAGATTTTCTATCATAGAAAAAAGTGTTATGTACGTGAAGTGCCTGTGTGTGTGTGTGTGTGTGTGTGTGTGTGTGTGTGTGTGTGTGTGTGTGTTTTAGGACAACTAAGAGGCATACCTGGAGAATGAAACCCAAATGCTTTTGCTGGAAGTTTTCGTCCTCTGCTTGGATCTTTTGTTTCTGCTCTGGGTAACTGACACTTGCCTCCTGAGGATCAAGAGTGTTGGTGGGTTCAGGTTCTCTGGGTGGGTCTGTTCATAAAGCAACTGGCAGCTAAGAGAATTGTGAGCGAGATTTTGGAACCTGCTTTACCACTGTTGAGAAACTTAAATAGAAGCCTGCCTTTGAAGAATGGATCTGTCAGTGACTTATTACAAACCCAGCACCCAGCCATGAAAATCCTAGAAAAAGTAACAGATTTGCCAACCTTTGGCTAAGACAGCATGGGTGGTCTCTCTGAATAGAACTGTGGAGACTTTTCTATCAGAATCCAGCCCTACAATTTATCCATTCAACTTTGCTGTGAGCCACCTATATGACATAAAACTGCTAGGAAATTCACTAGTGTTTCATAAACAACAAAGGGATTTCTAGGTTGTTTTTTTTTTTTTCGGTAATGGGCATTGAACCCGGGGCCTTGAACACACCAGGCAAGCTCTCTACCACTAAGCTGTATCTCTAGCTCACAAAAAGGGTTTTTGAACTCACAAACATATTGGGTAGGATGTGTATTCATTTATCCATCCATTAAATATTTACTGATGATTACTAAGTCAAGCAGTCTATGGTGCTTGTATAAGAGCTAGTACCCTTTCAAGGCGTTTGTGGAACATCTGATGTGCTTAGACTTAAGCAGCAATGGTGAGTGATAGAAAGTGATGGTTTCTATAACAAAAAAAAAAAAACCCTCAAGCTTATAATGCTATGGGCTTTCAGAGCAAACACACTGTATCTGGGCACGTTGCAAAAGGCTTCATGAAGGAGGTGGCACTTGACTGGGTGATGAAGCATGGCCTGTGTCCATGTGCCTCTTGATGAAAGGGCCAGTCTCTGCAGAAGCACAAAGGCAAGGCAAGCGAGTCATCACCTGTGCAGGAGGCAGGATGGGTGGATGGGTCAATAGTGACCTGTGCGGGAGGCAGGATGGGTGGATGGGTCAATAGTGACCTGTGCGGGAGGCAGGATGGGTGGATGGGTCAATAGTGACCTGTGCGGGAGGCAGGATGAGTGGATGGGTCAATAGTGACCTGTGCGGGAGGCAGGATGGGTGGATGGGTCAATAGTGACCTGTGCGGGAGGCGGGTTGGGTGAGCAGTCATCTGTATGGGAGGTAGGCAGTGTGGGAGCCACAGCAGTGGAGATAACGGAGGTGTCGAAGTGGGCCATCACTGAGGAGAACCCAAGGAGCCCCGACACCCGAGGGTCCCTTAGCCGAAAAAGGGATGGCATATGGCGAACAGTACACTTTTTTTTACTTTTGAGATGGGCACCAGTCTTCATGACACTGCCCCACAAAGATGGACAAAAGACACAGTGAATCACAAAAGTGCCCTGGCTTAAGACAGGGTCACAGAATCGGGATCTGACTACAGATTGCCAAGATTGTTTGGGAAAGAGCTATTCTTGATCTTTGAATGAGATACTGTCTGTCTTCCTTTCAAGACAATCAAAATAGCACATTTTAAAGTGGCCTCCTCAGATGAGCGACATCAAGCTGGCTTGGGTTCTCATTGAAAATGCCAACTCTAGAGCCTGGCTCCAGATCGCCCAAGTCAGCAATCAACCGGATGTTCACTAAAGTCTGGAGCGGACTCTCCTGATTCACACAGTCTACTCTGTGTTAAGGAAAAGAGCTACACCAAGAACTCTAATGCAATGGAACCTTTTCTATAGCTAAGAAGAAACATTTCCAGAAGGAAACACCCCACAGAGGCAATCTGCAGGCTCCAGCACTCTACATTCTGCAGGGCTCTCTGAAGTGATGTTTAAGCAGTTAAACTCTAGAAGTGCAGATGAACCTAACAAGATTAAGTGAAAAAACCAAAAACCCAACCAAACAAAAAGAAACAGATTTTGTTAATTTTTTTAAAGATTTATTTTACTTTAAATTATGTGTGCATGTGTGGGCCACATGCATGGAAATCAGGTGACTGTGGCAATCAAGAGACATCAGATCCCCCTGAAGCAGACATTACAGGGTTGAGAGCTGTCTGACATGAGCGCTGGGATCTGAACTTGGGTCTCTGCAAGAGCAGCACTTATACCTACCTCCTGAGCCATCTTTTCAGTCCTCAATTATTTTTAAAAGAACACAGAGAAAGAGACTGTTTTTGGCTCATAAATCTTAACTCCCTTAGTGGTGATCTAGTCTTGATGAGAGAAAGACAGTCTAAGTAAAATAAATAAATAAATGGCCAGAAGAAATCCAAATAACAGAAGTGGAGAGTTGAGTTGAGACAAAACCTAAAACAAACAAGCAGCTCTTAGAGAAGAATTGGAAAGCCAAGTTCTAGACTCGGCCTGTGGCTTGCACAGTGTCTCGCCCCACGTGTGTGTGTGTGTGTGTGTGTGTGTGTGTGTGTGTGTGTGTGTGTGAGAGAGAGAGAGAGAGAGAGAGAGAGAGAGAGAGAGAGAGAACGGTATAAACACCCATCCTATGCTGCTGTTATTAAGAGATGTCTTCTAGGATTTTTAATCTCCAGTATCTGCACATTGCAGAGGTACCTATACAGGCCACTTAATAATGGCAAGATGGAAGTTCCCTGTGCTTGGATGCTTGTTAGCACAAAGCCACAGTCCTAGGTGCCTTATTATACTTTTGTGACTTGGGAGTCCAACAGGTCTGCCCACAACTGTTGTATGAACTCGGTGTTCCTGCCAAATAAATCAGCTGGAGAAGGGCCATTAATTCCACTTACAGAGGAAAAGGTGCTTCGGTGCATTTTCAATGACAGTCTTCAAAAGAACAAAAAGAGGAAATACTGTTTTTAATACTGTCTGTTCCCTCCAAGGCTTGCTCCACTTTTCATGTTTCTCTCAGTCCAGGCTTTTCTGAGGTTAGGAGCTATTTACTGAAAATCAGGAACAGCTAGACAGCTCTGTCTCTGGAGTCAGCGTACAAGGATAAAACTTTTTTGGCTTTGGATAACTAAGGCAGCTTGTATGCCTTGTTTTTGACTCTTTTCCTTCCTACACTGTTGTCTTAGTCAGGGTTTCTATTCCTGCACAAACATCACGACCAAGAAGCAGTTGAGGAGGAAAGGGCTTATTCAGCTTACACTTCCACAGTGCTGTTCATCACTGAAAGAAGTCAGGACTGGAACTCAAGCAGGTCAGGAAGTAGGAGCTGATGCAGAGGCCATGGAGGAATGTTCCTTACTGGCTTGGCTCCCCTGGCTTGCTCAGCCTGCTCTTTTATAGAACCCAAGACTGCCAGCCCAGAGATGGTCCCACCTACAAGGGGCCTTTCCCCCTTGATCACTAATTGAGAAAATACCCCACAGCTAGATCTCATGGAGGTACTTCCCCAACTGAAGCTCCTTTCTCTGTGATAGCCCCAGCTGTGTCAAGTTGACACAAAACTAGCCAGTACAACTGTGGTCTTTGAAGCTGTTTGCCTTGGTATTGTAGTAGGGGAGCTCACAGGGACCCCAGGTACTCAGAGGAGACATAAAACACCTCAACCTAGAGTTTGAAAACCCAAGAGTTATGAGTCAATTTAATTCCTAGAGTGAATAGAAGAAACTTTCAAAAATGACCCAGTCGAAAGAGTGAGACCCATGCTATTTTTAAGACCCTGGCTAGACAAAGGGGACTGTCACCACTGGATGACAATGAGAGCTGGCACATCTCTGGCTTCTCTTTCTCTCCTGGAGAAGGAGTACCAATGATGGAGTTCTCTGGCAGAAATGAGTCAGCAGAGAACTTGATATGTGCAAAGCAAGGCCCCATGCTCTCTGTACTTCCTGCCAGTGGCTGTCATGTCCTTTGTTTCCTAAATGGTCCTTAAAAGTGACTTGCTCTCTCTTCACCCTCTTTACCTGAGGTGGGACCATCATGAAATACAGTTCCATTCACTGCTAACTTTCATTAATTTCACCCAGCCCTGAAGGTGGTGCCACACCGCTGCCAGCTAATTACGACCTATTTAGGGTAGCTAAGAGTCCTTTATCAGCCCAGAATTAGTTTTGCTCTTTTAATAGTGACTATAGCTTTCTCAATTATTAGTTAATTAAATAATATGCCTACATCTGCTGACATGTTTCTGAAGTGGGACGCAAGCTGCAATTGCCCACCTGCCAGAGGTTAGAGCATAGTGCTCTGGTGTGCCTGCGGCCTTCTGGGAATTTAATATTCCCCCCGTGTCTATGCATGCCACGCACATACTCTCATCGTTGGGGAGAGAGGCACCATGTGCCACCGTCGGCGCAGGAGCACCTCCAGGGGGATTTCATCTTAAGATGTATTAGGGTAAACGCTGGCTGCCAGCACGCTACTGTTATGTATGCATACCAATCATTCAGAAAGGAAGCAAAGAGACATTTTGGTCAGAATGTTTTGAATATAAAAACCTTTCACTCCAAAGGTTTCTGGGAGGCAAGGAAGGTATGCAGAATTCATAATTCTTGTTTATCAGAATTGGATTCGGTAAGAACAACTATAAAGGTGGCCATTGTCCAACGATCAGAGGATTCTAGAGAAAGCAGGCTCCTTCATAAGGAAGAACTGAGAATCCTCTCAAAGCTCCAGGATCCCCCACAGGGCCACGCTGACAGACAAGCCAAGGAGTTTTGGGCAGTAACTAGTACAAGAACAAATTAATTCTCTTAGGTTTGAAAAAAGTCTCTCAATATACTTAAGGGTTAGTCTAGCATTGTTCCAAGAAATGCAAGCGTTTGAGCAATGCTTCCCCACAGCACATTTCCTCAGTAAGGAGTCTCATGAGAAAGAGGAAGCCTCTGGTAAAATGAAAACATACCTACCTGACATTCACTTGTGGCGGGGAAGCGACAGTGGCAGCTCAGACCCACGCATGCACCCCAGAGCGTGTCGGGAGGTCAGGGAACCGCTGGCAAGGATCAGTTCTCTCCGTCCACACACTGGGTCCCAGAGATCAAACTCTGGCCTTTGGATTGGAGGTAAACACCTTTATCCACTGAGCCATCTCACCAGCCCAAGGCTGTATTTTTCAAACAGAACTTTGATGACTGAAGGAAAGAAACTAAGAAGTATTTTCCATCAAGAAACTGAACCTAATATTTCTATGTAGAAAATCATCTTAAATAACAGTGACATCAACATTTTAAGCATGAATCGACAGTGACATGATCTCTCCGTGAGAATCTGATGAATTGGGGGTGTTGTCTCAGTGGTAAGGAGTTTGCCTGTCATGTCAAAGGTCATGAGCTCTATCTCCACCAAACATATATAAGATAGAAATGATACTTGCTAATGAATTCTGACAGTAAGAGTGGAAGGACTGAAACAGCATTACAACAAAAGTAAATGTAAATGGAAGTCTGGTTCCCAAGTCCATTGTGTGTGTGTGTCTATGTGTGTACAGGATAGCACCCACAACTAGTTACTTGAGAGGGAAATACTGCAATCTGGGGGGTGGGGTGGGGTGGGGTGGGGGACACATCCCAGCACAAACCAAGTGAATGCAGCCTTATGCATTTAGCACCCATAGCTGACCTTTAAACATCTTCAATGCACAGCTCCCCTAACAGGCTGGCAATGATCACATAGCTGATTCACCAGTACTTGAAGTTTAGCGTGTATTGTAAGGTAGACGAAATAGGGATTTTGATTGGCAGCCTGCTAGATAGAAGACATGGATGCAAGACACTGTAAGACATGTATGTTAAAATGAAAGTCTGGTAGGCCTGGGTTAGAATGGAAAGACTGCATTTGAAGATCATGATGATCTTGTTTACAGACAACACACACACACACACACACACTGTAAGACGTGTATGTTAAAATGAAAGTCTGGTAGGCCTGGGTTAGAATGGGAAGACAGCATTTGAACATCATGATGGTCTTGTTTACAGACAACACACACACAGTGTATATTGGTTATAGTCTATCTCGGCACCACTCTAAAGGCCAAGAAAGAAAAACCCAGCCTTGCAATACTGGATGCCACAGCGCTGTGGTTATGTTCTTTTGGCAACTAAGAGAATCAGGGGTCTTTGGCGAATGTCGGAATGCGGGCAGGAAGGTATGGGTGGATAAGAGCTGAAGACCCAACAATACTAGGAAGGAGGAAAACTATGCAGGCCTTTCCTGAGCATCAAAAGTATGCTAAGCCAACATGAAGAGGTTCCCAAAGGCTAAAAGAAGACATTCAGAGCATAAGTTATACTTTAAAATAAATTGAATGACTAAAATACACTTGACTGTTAGTCAGCATGTAAGTACGACAAGTTATAAACATGTAAGTCAGTGCAGAGGATGCCAAGGCACTGATGCGTCAGACCCAATCAGTAAGAGACTGGTGCTGTCTTCTATGTCCTGGTAACCAAATGAGGCCAACTTTCTCTCTATAAAAAGAGAAGATAAAACACCACCGTTTGTAACCTTAATAAGCTCTTGACTCTGGACAGTTACCATTAGTGGTTTCTACCATAAAAAGAGAAAACTGTAATGTAAACTTCCTTTACAAGTATCACATGATGCTCTTGGCAAAGGAATAAATACGAATTGGATCTGAGTCTAGGCGTTCTCAATGCATATAGACCAACGTGGAAGAAATAACTTGAGGTGAAGTTAATAAAACTAACTACATGGTAAAACACCCAGGTGGCTAGGTTTCTTCAAGGAAAAGTGGTGTAGAGAAATGGCTTCATCTGTAAATACACACACTGGAAATACACCATGCAATTATCATACATGAACCACATACTAATGCTTGAATCACATGTACCAGACAACTGTCAAGCGCTGCAAGCCAAGGAAACACATAATGCTATCCAGGGCATGTTTGCAGTCCCATGTACGATGTGGGCTTTTCTTTTGTCTTTTAAAATAGGCAGTGATATTTAAAGATGGAACACCACAACGAGGTGTGAGGTTTGCTTTCAGATACTGCTTGGGGAAGGAGACAGTGTGTGGGGTACAGCTGAACTAAGACTGCTCACGAGTTACTAACTCCTCAGGCTGAGGCCTGGCTCTACAGAGATGAAGGCACTACCAGTCTCTGCTCTGCAAGTTTGACATTTTCCTTACAACAAGTTTTTAAGAGATATTGTCGAGGCTGTGAATCTGGCTATGTTTAAGAACCACTACTGCTTCCCAAACCTCAGCTGAAATCTCCAAAATACATGAAGAAGCTGGCATGGCCCTGAATGTCTACAATCCCAGAACTGATTCCCATGAGCTACTGCTCTGTCAGCTTTGCTGAAATCGTAAGCTCTGACTCAAGAAAAGACCGTGTCTCACACAGTAAGTGACCAGAGTTCCACCTCTGGTTCCCACCTGTCTACATGTGTATAACATATATCCACATACTCAGAGATATTGCTTGAAATTTGCCATGGTGTGCCAGAGAATGACAGGAATAGTTATACTCAGCACACGCAAGACTAGATTTAAGTAAGTCCTGGTGGAGATGGAAGCCTTTGAGGTCATTGAAGCCAACAGCAAGCTGAGCAGCCTGATTCTACCTGTGCACTTTAATCCCCTATCCGCGGGAGCTAGGGAAATGACACTAAGTATAAAAGGTAAAAGAAAAAAGAAAACAGAAATAAAGAAAAATGTACCATAAAATCATTTGACGTTTAAAAGAAACTTAGCTTCTGTAACCCCGTTGATAGATATCTGCAAATTAACTTTGCCAAGACAGCAGTAAGCAGCTTTTCCCATCATAGACATAGAAAACACCGCCCGATGCTACTCACTGATCGCGTCTGTTACAGTGCCTCTGGAAGCTCACATCGAAGGCCAACATGCATGAGCTCCACCACCAAACAGCCCACTAAGTTATTCTCTGATACCCCCAAATGATCCCCAGGCGTATCACTGTAACTGAGGGATACCCTAAGGGATAGCTGTAATGAAAAAACCAAATACATCTAATTAATTGCATTGCTCGGGGCTAGTGATAGACCAGAGGTTTCAGGAGCCCCTGGAGGATGGTCACGTTTGTACAAAATGGTGCTACATGTGAGTGCAGTTCTTGAAAACACCAGGTCTTCCTGTCTCCATCGCCCATCTCTTTGAATGGCTTATGTCACACTAATTTAGATCTAAACTTCAAGGTTCTTCTTGCAGAAGAGGGGCTCCTGTTACAGTGTTGCTCTGTTTTGCATTTCAGGTGAAGCTGTATTTTAAGGGCTTAGAAGTAGAAGATGCTAAGAGAAAATCAGCCCACATTATCAATAGGACCATTGCTCCACCAGAACGAGAGAGAGAGAGAGAGAGAGAGAGAGAGAAAGAGAGAGGGAGAGAGAGAGAGAGAGAGAGAAAGAGAGAATGATGCTATTTATTAAGAAAGTTAAAAAGGCACCATTTTGGTTGGAAGTGGGAAATAGTGAGCTGGAAATACAGACCACAAAAACCTGCCCACCAAAACTGGTAACTCATATTAAGCACTGAAATCACACCTAGAGACAGTAAAACTCAACTCCTCACAAGAACATGCCCAATACTTACAACATCCTATTCAATAATATTGAGTAGTAAAAGACAGGCATGCATATTAAGGAAATTGGAATGTTAGTACTGCAATTATACTTGAAGCTCAATTGACTCATGGTATTGCACAAATAAGCAAAATTCACATATAATTTAAAACTCCAGGCACCGGTTTCCTGATCTTCTTCAGCAATTCTTTATTAGCGAGAAACATCAGCCAGGATTGATTCGGTTTGTCATTTGGCTTCCCTTGCTTGTGCTGGATGTCTTTTATTTTGTTTTGTTTTGTTTTGTTTATTTTGTTTGGTTTTGTTTTTTGAGACAGGGTTTCTCTGTGTAGCCCTGGCTGTCCTGGAACTCACTTTGTGGTCCAGGCTGGCCTCGAACTCAGAAATCTTTGTAAAGAGACAAAAAAACAGCAGATGATAAAGCTGCCTGAGAGGTTTGGCTACGAAAGGAGAGGAAGAAGATGGGGGAAGGGAGGAATGAGAGGACGGTTCAAGCACAGAGAGTGGGGACAAGGTCCAGGACAGGAAAGCATACACAACACACAAAGGAAGTTTGGGTTTTAGATAAATGAGTGAAGGGTATTTATACTGTATATCTCTTTAAGAACTCTAATCCTGATGGTTTTTAAGTAGTATATAATTCCCTTTTTTAAAAGATTTATTTATTTATTTATTTATCTTATGTATGAGAGGACACTGTAGCTGTCTTCAGACACACCAGAAGAGAGCAGCTGATCCCATTATAAATGGTTGTGAGCCCCCACGTGGCTGCTGGGAATTGAACTCAAGACCTCTAGAAGGACAGTCAGTATTCTTAACCATGGAGCCATTTTTCAGCCTCAGTAATACATAAGTTCAATACAATATTCTGCTTAGTGTATTGGATACTAATGTGCAGCATTCAAGAACACAGGGTATATATGAAGCGGTGCAATCATTAGACGGCCAATAGTCTGTTCTATCTCTGGTCTCAGAGGGGAGGAGGA
Source organism: Mus minutoides (assembly GCA_902729485.2). Classification (NCBI taxonomy): domain Eukaryota; kingdom Metazoa; phylum Chordata; class Mammalia; order Rodentia; family Muridae; genus Mus; species Mus minutoides. The sequence continues at coordinate 748,820 of LR750180.1, read as the reverse complement.
GCCACAATTTCCATGCCTTAAAATCCTGAAATTCCTAAGTATTTCTGTAGTAAATACTTCTCCAAGACAAAAATCCAATTTAATCAATATCAAACTGAGCTACATAGGAAGAGACCTAAAGACATCCTAGAGAACTATCCACCGTTTCTCAGAGCCTCAAACCTATTAAAATGGAGAGAACAGAAGGCAGTGTAGGCAGAATCAATGGGACCTCCGTGTTGGCTCATGACGTAATCATAATGATCAGAAGCGCTGAGTGGTCTATTTAAAAAATAACTCTGTTCACTTGACAGCTGGCAGAGGGACACGGCTAAGATGCACCATAAAAGACAGTAAAATTCGACTAGGCTGTCTCAGAGGACTCACCTGTCCTTTCCAGTCTCATCTTTAAACACTCTATCGCAGTGAGTCATCTGCTGCTCCGTGGTCACATAGATCTGTGCGTCTGGATAGGCATCAACTGTCTTCTTTAACATGTTGTACACGATGCCGTTACCATCCTTTCTCATGTTGCGGAAAGGGCCCCAGATGACGTAAATGGTCCTGCTTGCTTCCTTGAAAAAATAGTCGGGATTTTTCAGCAAGAGAGGAACACTGGTATGTGACACTACTCGGACCATTGTCATGTAGCCGACATCTTCCTCAAAACCCTTGGTTGGGGCGTTGTTCATTCTCCAGATGCAGGATGCATGGTCTATCTCTTCCCCAACCTTCTGCCCGACCATCTGACCTGAATTTGACACGATGGCACAGTGGTTACAGCTCAGTTGCAAAGGCTGAAAAAGAGAAAAATGAAGAGTGTGGTCACATGTGTTCTTGAGGAGCCAAAATGTCACTACTGTACAATGAATGAGTATGGAGTTATCTCTGACACATCTCTATCCTACAGTTTCTACTACATGTGTAGCCTTTATTGGACCTGTGCTTTTATTGGAAAAGTAAATACATCCTGTTGAAAAGATGATTGGACTTTCTGTATCCCTATGTTAGTTTAAAATTATGTGGAGAAACAGTCATTCTTTTTCTCTCTAAATGATGAGTTTTATACATTTAGAACCATAATTTCCAGTGACATAAGAAAGTATGAAGTTAATTCTATGATAAGGATGGTGGCTATAAAAGAAACTCCAACTCCAACTTTCGGGATAGCATTTGAAATGTAAATAAAGAATATATATATATATATATATATATATATATATATATATATATGTATATATATATATATTTTTAATTCCAGTGGTACATACCAAGTCACGCATTTTGAACTTTGGTAGTATGCATGCACAGGTAGGTGACAGCTAATAATAATGTGAAGAAGACACAGCCAAAACCCACTTAAAACAGCCGAAGTCTTATGCTGAAGTTTTAAAATCCCACAAGTCATCCTATTAATGTGCCTCTGGGCTTATGTTGGTTTTACATGGACAAGGTCAGGCCTCTCTTGAGAACATGGAGAGACATGCATGCAGTTGTTAGAGACCAAATACGTCTGCATGGAACTAATGAAGACTTGGAAGCCAAACACTGACGTGGAGGGTGAGTAGTTAATACCATTCCCAGCATTTGAGCCAAGCCCACGCCTTTGAAATCTGGATCCTCTGAATTAGAACTTCTATATCTTCTAAGTCTAGAGCTCCTTTATTTTATATTTATTTTATTATTATTTCTTTATTATTTATGTATATGTGTGTCCCTCTATATATGAATATATTCATGCTAATGCCTGTGGTGACCAAGATAAGGGATAAGGTCCCCTCAGTGATTATAGGCTGTTCTAACATACCTTATGTAGGCACTGGGAATCAAGCTAAGGTCCCCTGCAAGAGCAGTACACATTCTAGACCTCTAAGCCATCTCTTAGTCCCCTAAATATCAATCTTCTAACTCACACTAAGGGCTCCTGTTTCCTTGGCTTCTAAAGTAACCACACACATTACTTTTGCTATTTCTTTCCCACAGGAAGACATTACTCCATCTTCAAAACAGAAAAAGAAACACTTTGGCGATATTCATCCTTTTCATCCACCATAAGAATACATGTTTTTGGTCCTGAGCTTGAACCCAAATGTATTTTGCGCCTACTGGAGAACAGGATCCTCCATACAGGGTCCTGCCCCACCTTTACGCCTGTCCTATCTGCCATCTAATCTAGTCAGTGAACTCCTGTAACGCCTTGCCTCTAACTTCAGAAGGGATGTATTAGCAGCTCAATTTGTTAAAGTAGAAAATGAAAGACACAGGTTTAAAATAATCAATTAAGAGTCTGAACACTTTATAATCTTTTAAAAAATCCTTAGAGACCAATTTGTGGTACCCAAATATTCTCAGATGTATGGTCTTCCACTTGATTTACCAGATTATACTCTGAGAGAATACTGTCTCTCCCTCCCTAGCAACTAAAACCTGTTCGTATTGCTAGGGATGGATAGGGAAGAGAAGGGGACCTAGGAATAGTTGGGGATGAGGGTAAACACAGTTGAAATACACATGACACTCTCTAAGAAGTAACTTTTTAAAAAGAGTCTGAAAACTGAGCTAAATACTGGGAAGAAACAGACTTCTCCATTTAGTTTAGAACTGTTGATTTAGGTGGAAAGAGAAACGCAATCAAGAGGAAAGGTCAGCTAATCAGCAGGCTCAGTCCAACTGTGGCAATCAAGCTAAGGAAAAAACGGCAGGTAAGGCAACTCAGAAAAGCCACTTGGACAATCACCACACAGGTGCCACTGGTCACCTTTCCTGTTGTTGGCACTCTGCCCAGCAGTTTCTGGGTGCCTACCACAAGCAGGTACACTTCCAAGAGTTACAGTTCAGGTAAGAAATCATACACAAGAAATCCTGATGGAATGAAACGCACGTTTAAGTTGTACTTCTATACATGCACACAATAAATACGCCAGCATCCTGCACAACATGTTAGACGGTGATCAGTTCACAAAAGAAATTTATGCTACATGGAAACTTTGGAGGTGCGCATGTGTATGTGAGTGTGTCTGTGTGTGCATGTGAGTGTGTCTGAGTGTGCATGTGAGTGTGTGTGCATGTGAGTGTGTCTGTGTGTGCATGTGAGTGTGTCTGTGTGTGCATGTGAGTGTGTCTGTGTGTGCATGTGAGTGTTCTGTGTGTGCACTGGGAGCAATGAAGAAATGTCAGAAAGACACTGCTGAGAGAGTGTACAAGGGAGGTAAAAATCACTGGTCATGAAGGGTTACTGGGTGGAAATGACTCAGAGACATCACCAAGGCCGACTCCAGTGTGGGTGGCAAAGCAAAGCGACTGCTGTTGATCCTTTGAGGCAGGAGATGGCAATGAAGAAAGAAGCACTCAGCAGAGCCCACGCAGCAGAGCCCGGGCACCAGAGCCTGGGCAGCAGAGTCCATGCAGCAGAGCCCGTGCAGACAGCAAGTAGGCACTGGGTGCAGAAAGGAGGCCCCTGCACATTACTTGCGTCCTCTGGCTTCCTGTGCAGTGGAGAGCTTTGACAAAAGAGAAATGGATGACATGAACCGTGTCTTAACAACTTTCGCTATCACATGGAAAGTCGGAGCATGAGAGAAGAAGGTTGAAACAGGGAGAGCAAGCGATTGCTCCCACAGAGAGAGAAGAGAGGGTGATGAGAAGACGAGAGGGGTACGGGAAAGCAGAGAGGCCAACAAGTTTCTGGGTATATTCTAGGTTGGTCCAGGTACTGAATGTGTGAAAAGCTGGTGTGCAGGGAGAGGAGTGAAGACAACGTCAGGCTTCGGCCACAGCCACTCCAGACGAGCACAGCTTCCAGCTAGGATCACAGGAAGGTTCTTAGGATTAAAACCAGGGAGGAAAGCCAAGAGTCTGTTTCCTGGGTAGGCAGGGGGATGATGCCTGAAGCAAAGACCACTACAGTATGACTCTACAAATCTACTCAGACTGCTTCAAATGCTGATTATTAAAGAAGAATGGGCTCATTATGAAAAACTTAAAAACTTAAAAGAGGATAGAGTTAAAGTTATTCAGATTTCTATCACTCAACAGTGATAGAAACATATTTCACCATATTGTCCTTTATCTATGTGGACTGTTGTAGAAAGGGCTATTGTGTAAAAAATTAGGTTTACACAATTAAACATCTTTGGTTTGCTTTTGTTTTCATGTTGGTCTTTCCCATATCAGTAAATAATCCTTAGAGAAGATTTTAATACCCCCTTATTGCTCAATGACACAGATGTGTCATAATGTATATATCTGCTCACTCTGGAAATCCAGCTATTGCCTGATTTATTATTTTCTACTATTTACAAGTACTTTGATAAATATCTTTGTACACCCTAGAGTATTTTGGAGCCCACAGTCACTGTGTTTGATAAACTTGTTTCCTTTGGTCTCTTTACTGCTGTGGCATGTACACACTGGCAAAGGCATCCATGTACATTGTCATAACTAAGAATCAGAAAAAGCATGACCTGTTAGACTCACAGGAGTCTATTTGTGAGATGCCTTAAAGCACTACAATTGGGCTGCAGAGATAGATAGCTCAGCTATTCCAAGTGCTTCTTGCTGTTGCATGGAGCACTGACTTGATGTTCAGCACCCATATGACCAGTGACTCAGTGCTCAGCACCCACACAGTGGATCAACCATCTGGATCTCTGGTTCCATGGGGACCTGTACCTGATTTTGGCCTCTGTGGGCACTTGGCATGCACTTGGTATACTTCTAAAATACATGTATGCACGCAGATACAATGAAAAATACATATTTTTATAAATACCTCTGTGGTCAACAGGCATGGTGATGGATGGCATTTGAGAAGCAGAGGCAGGAGGATCCTGAGTTCAAGGTCATCCTCAGTGATCTAGAGAGCCTGAGGTTAATCTGGGATACCTGTTGCACTACCACATAAACAAGTGTGTGATTAAAAAACAAAAACAAAACAAAACTTGCATATCACCTTGACAAACTGCAGCACGCAGCAAGAAGACCAGACACTAAGTTAGAAGAAGCCCAAAGTGGAGGAATATATTAGGACACGTGAACATAGACTAGCTCTACCACACTTTCTTAAATAAAGGCTCAAGAGAGTGACTTTGGGGATCAGGTGTGGTCTAAGGTGTTTCCTTGTCCTTTAGAAGCCAACAGTCTTTCAGACAGCATGAACAAATATGATCTTTTTCAATTTTTGGTAGGGCTTGACAGCCATTACTCAGCCACTACTCAGGACCATTGTGAATCGTGCACATAGTGTCTATTACACACCGAGAGTCAAGTGGTTTGCTCTGACACCACCACCATGCACACTAACGGTGTGATCACATTCCACTGTTCATTTCATCAGGGTTCTTAAGTGGGTAATAAAACCATATTTGGGGTACAGCCTTCACAGAGCTAAAAAAAAAACCATCAAGAAAAGCCTTGGATGTGCCCTGAAAAATGCGGCAATTTGCGTTGGATTTCCCAGCCATTAGAATGAATTAGCTAGTTCTGCTGTAACACGGCTTCATTTAGCTAATAAGAATCAGCAGGCTGGTCTCACTTGACAATTGTAACCTCTGAAAGTGATCCATTTAGACATCCCAATCTGTTCCATGACAATGCTGGGAAGCCACAGCTGTGCAGATTATGAGGTCAGCAGCTGACTAACAACTCAAGGGCCAACAGTGGGGCCAACAGTTTGTTGTTTATGTGAAAAATATGTGCGGGAAGGAGAACAGGGCTTTCTCTACAGTAGCTTTGGTTGTGGATGATGTTTTTACTAACCACATGTTTTCACTGTTGACTGGATGACCGCATCACCCTGACTAGAGTCTTTAGAGACTTCTTCTTGTGCATTATTGGCCCCAATCCTAGCTCTCTGACTTCCTAGGAGAGGCACACGTGCTCAGCGCTCCACTGACCAGAGCAGAATGGCAGAAGAACAGGAGCTGATGTGTAACACCTTCCAAATCAGAACGGGAAGCTCCAAGCTGCCAGAAGACTTGGAATGGTCCCCGGGATGCATCCATGTGTTTGAAGGAACCGTCAAACTACTGTGATCCATGATGAAAGGAAAGAAGAGGCCACGTACTTGTCCTTGGCCAGTCAAGACCTGCCTCGCCTGGTCATCTCCATCTCTTTTATTAGCTCTGTCCCCATGTCTTTTGATCTCAGCTTTCTTTGTTAAGAGCATTGCTGCTTCTCTGCTCGTTCATGTTTGATTTGGGAGGGTTGAGTACAAATGTATTACACACGTCTCCGTGGCTTTGTTCTGCCTCAGTAATCGGTACCTCTCTCTTCCTAGATCTAGGGTCTGGATTTCCAAAGATGTCTGTTAAGACTTATCTGGTCCAATTCATCAACTTTCATCTTAATTTCAAATTCTTTTCAGTTGAATTGTCTCTACTTTATTTTTCCATTAAAAATAATACACCCTTGAATTTTGTTTCCTGTATCAGAACATCTTTTAAAATCTTTTGCTTGGGTGAAGAGCACCAGATAAATTTAACTAATCCCTTTCTGGCAGCTATACTGCTGTTAAAGAAAACGCATGAGTGGGGGAAGGGTGAAGTGCTTGCTTGGAGTTTAATATTCTGGGATTAATGTAAACGATTAAAAATGATAGGCTTGGTGATATGTGCCTGTAATCTCAGCACTGACGACACAGAAGCAGGCACATCCACAGAGCTCACTGGCTTAGCCTACTCAGTGAGCTCCAGCCTCCCTGCCCTCTCTGTCTCTCTCTCTCTCTCTCTCTCTCTCTGTCTGTCTCTGTCTCTCTCTCTCTCTCTCTCTCTCTCTCTCTCACACACACACACACACACACCACACACAAAGAGGAAAAAAAACCACACATGCCAAACACTTCATTTTATTTGAGATCTAAAATACTGACTTATAAAATAGCAGAAACCTATATTTGTTTTAGGCATTCACTCCTCTTGCAAAACTATATCACCTCCAAGCCGTTATACTCAGCTATAACACTCGATGGGCAACAGTTTAGTTTGGTGACATCTATTGGACAACCAAATGATTTCTCCAGGCAGCTACTCTGTACAAGGTGCTCTGAAGGCCCGATCATTTTGAGTTCTAATCTTTGATCTCCGCACCCAGCTCCGATGTGTGTGGGAAGTTCTGTAGTCTGCAGCATCCATCCCAAGCTGTGTCAGAGGCCTAAGGGCTTGCCTGGAAAAACAAGACATCTCCCACCAAAATGATCCTTGGTATTTCGTTTTCTACAAGGAAGAATTATTTCGGCATTGTTGACTGGGGCAGAGGAGGCAGATGAGCCCGCAAGAGGAAAACAGTCTGAGAAAATACGAGCACAGGTATCCATCCTAGCTGTGACTGATGCCTGTCATGATTCAAGCCATCTCTACAGCATTTATTAGGTTAATCAAACTTGATCTTCAAAAATGTGTCTTTGTCTGTTGACTTGTTTGTTTTTCAGGGTGTGTTACTATGCAGTCCTGGTTAACTTGGAACTCACTGTGTAGACCCAGCTGGCCTTGAACTTACAGCAATCCTCCTGCCTCTGTCCCCTGGGTTATAGAAAGACAGGCCTGTGCCACTATGCCAAGATTTCAAAACAGACATTTTGTGTTGAGACAGAGATTAGCTATACAGCCCTAGCTGGCCAAGAACTCTCTGTATAGACCAGGTTAGCTTCAAAATGAGAGAAATTCTTCAGGCTTTGCTTCCTAGGTGATAGTATTCAACAAGCAGTCCCTAAAAATAGATTTTCTTTTTATTTAGTTGATTTTCATTCTGTTATAAAATTGAATAAATCAAGATGTCCAATGGATACTAGATAGCTTTCTTAATACAAAAAAAGACATGTGTTGTGTGTCATGAATTATGCTCACAGCAGTATCAAGAAATGAGACATTAGTATATCCTATATATCAATATAATTAATACAATAACTATTATATGACATAATCATCACATACATATATGTTTCTAATCTCACTCAGCACTATGATAAAAACTACTCACTCATGGGGCAGGAGAGCAAGCTTGCCTGGTAAAGTACTCGCTATGCAAGCAGGAAGAACTGAGTTGATTCCCTAGAATGACATGGACAGTAAGAAAATAGATGTAGAGACCTATGTTCTAATTCCAATGCCAGGGAAGTGACCCAAGGTGTGACCCTAAGCTCAATAGCTGGCCTAGAATACATGTTACTTTCCAAGACAATCCGACTGGGAGAGTCTGCCTCAGAACAATGTGGACAGCTCCCTAGGAACTCCACCCAAGGGGAAACTTTGATGTCACATACATGTACACACAGATAAATGCATACTTCGCCAACAGCTACATGCAGGAACATGCTGTATACAGAGATGCACGTAGATGCATGTATACAGAGATGCACATAGGTACAAACTCACACACACAAAAAACCTGAATGCATTGCCAGGCAAGAGTTTCCTGAAAGTGAGGCAGAGTTGTGGCCTGTGTCATCCTCTCCCATGCCCTGCCACGGACTGGAGACTTCCCAGGGGATTCTCTGGGGCATGCCTATGAAGGAAGCAACTGCTCTTCTCCTGCGATAGCCCTTAAATGTTAAAAATACTTAGGTGGAATTTTTTCCTTCCCATTTTCCATTTCTAATATGGCTAAAATTTTAATCCGTCATAAACTAGTCATGAGCACTTTATTATGTTTTGGATGGTCCTTTACATCTGTTTACACAATTTGCTTTCAAACAATTTCTTCTGAAATAGCAGTGAGTTATATTTCTTTTTCTTCTGACAAGGAGAGTGCTATCAATGTCTGGGAGAAAAACAAAAAGCATGGCAGCAGATGATGCTGCTGGAAGCTGTTCTCCATCACCACTAGGAGTCCCTCCCCTTCCCAAAGCTTCCCTCCTGTGCACCCTCTGCATATAAGCAGGTGGCTAAGAGGTCAAGTTATTCTCCAACTCAGGAGTCACTCCCTCCTCCAGACATGAAGATGCCCTACTTACACTGAAGACTTTTCAGCATGTGTATTTCCGATTTCCTTCCTTTATTATAAGCATGTGTATTTGACAGGCACAAAACTGGGTTGCTTTTTAAATGCAGAAGACTGCAAGCACAGGGGACTAAATTCCCCCAAGAAGGTCCCAGGCTCTAGAGACGTGAGAGGGAGGCATGGCCAAGAAGGTCCCAGGTTCTAGAGAGGGAGGCATGGCACCTGTGTTCTTCTATCGCTGTGAGTTCAGGATGCTGTGATAATAAGCAGCCTTGGCTCCCTGAGTTTATACAATGTGTATCGAGTATGGAGACTCTAGACATCACTTTACCATTGCATTTCCAAATGGTTCCTCGCTTGGTTAAAATGGAAGTGGAGGGGAAGGAAAGGAAAAGAAGAAGAGAGGCGATCAGAAGTAAGAAAGGGAAAACAGGAAGAAATGGAGAGAAGTAAGGGAGGGAGGGAGGGGTTTGAGACGGAGAGAGGGAAGAAGGGAAGTCCAAAGCTAATAGGTCACTTGACCTTACTGGCATTTTACCTGTAAAGAGTGGCTTTTCTCTTTTAGTTAACCCTTCCACTTCCCTGCTCCTGCCTGCCTACACGAAACCTCACATGAGTGTGCACACACTGGATACACCTGCTGTCTTCACCCAGATGGGTGGGCTAGCTCACTTCACATGAGTGTGCATACACTGGACACACCTGCTGTCTTCACCCAGGTGGGTGGGCTAGCTCACTGTAGGCTAGCTCACTTTTCTAGGTTTCCTTTCATCCTCCCCACCAACCCTTCTGGAAAGTTCTGTCACTCTCCTCCCAATGTGAGCCGGACGGATTGCTCTACCCTTTCTGAATGATATATTGGGACAACTGCCAACCCTTTTACATTTTAATCAGTATGAAGAATGAAATACTTAACCTTTACTCTTTTCCCTCCGAACAAGCTTACAGACAATTAAAATCTGTGAAGTAAAACCTACAAAACAGTATGGTTTCCCCGACAAAAAGGAATAGTCATGGATGAAAGGTCACCTGTCAGCTACTTCCAGTCATTAAATCTCTGCATACATCACTAGCATCGCTCTGTGGAAAACAAAGGTCAAAACATTAAATTATGAAACAGTTGGGATTAGAAAAGGTCACCAAAGAACTAAAGGAAATTTGACCAATGCTGTGAACGCCGGGCCCTAGCAGCAGGTAGAGATGGTCTGGAAGAGACTTTGGGAGAACTCTCACCCCGCTCTCTACCTCAGCCGGTGCTGGATAGGAATTTCCATTTACAGCTTGGAACCTGAAAGGAAACTTGTCCACATCAAATAAAAACAGGAGCTTCAATAAATATTTCAGGACAAAGAACAAAAAAAAAAACACAAAAAACCTTCATGCTTGAATCTAACCAGCCTAAATTATTAAAAGCATTGCTTTACACAACCCTAATAGTTGCTTCATTTCAGCTGAAGCAACCTGATCTTAAAATGGGGAGACGGGGCCCTCCTGCACCTTCAGTGTCTTACAGGACAATTAAGAACCAGATGATTGCTAATTTACTACTCTAATGCTGAGACAAATGAGATCTTTGCTTTGCATCACCCAATTTGAATGAATCAGAACAAAGCACAGCGGACAAGCCCTGGGGACAGTCTCTCTTTCTGCTGTCATTTACAGCTTCACGTCTCCCGTGTGTCTTTAGTTTTAGTCTTAGAAGCTGCACCACGTATGTATAATGATGCCATCAGGGAATAGATTCCGCCGTCTTTCTCCTCCTCCGTGTTCTTTAAGGCCCTTCAAGTGAGGGTACAAGAGACGCATTAACAATCTGGCATTATTTTCATTGCTTGACAAACTAAAAAATGTATTTTAATTCTTCCCTTGTTTCAGGAGTGATTAAGCAAGCTGTTTCCATCTTCTTCGAGTCACCTCTGTGTGCCAAGAACCGGGAAGATTGTTCTAGGGAGAATCCGCTCAGCCAAGCCAGGCTGTCAGGCTCGGTTCCTCATCCCTCTCGAAGCTGTACCGTACAGCTCCTGCAGCTTCCAGAGCTGTGGGTTTAAATCACCCGTGACGAGGAGCAGCACATAAAGACACAGATTGGATAACCCACTGTTTGGATCGGACTCTCTCTGGATTTGAGATGTGGCATTTGCTTTGGTTTCTACCTAGTGGCATTATATCGAGACATAAAACTTAATATGGGGCTGCATAAAACCGTTAATGTCAAGAAATAATTCTACCACAGCCAACACAAAGCTGTGCTCTCGGCTGCCATAGTTGACACATTTCCCTTTAATTGAAGGTCCTCAAAGGTACAGACTTGCATAATCCTGAGGCATGCTGCAAAAGGAGCCTGCTACCTCCACCAGGGGAGGAGAACTAGAGTCTTCTCAAACACCAAGATGTTCCACTGAGGCCCTGGACATAACTCATCATCTACTAGTACAGCTAGGAAACAGTGAACAGGCTACAGCTCTGAGGTAACCTCTCTAAGCTAATGTCTTCCTCTCCCTCCAGGAAGATAACTCCAGATGAGCTCTAATACACGATCCAGGCTTTTCACAGAGAACAAGAAACCTGGGACATGCATGGTCTCAGTGTCAGAGCATGTTCTCAGTGTCAGAGTATGTTCTCAGTGACATAGCATGTTCTCAGTATCAGAGCATGTTCTCAGTATCAGAGCATGTTCTCAGTGTCAGAGCATGTTCTCGGTGTCAGAGCATGTTCTTAGTGTCAGAGTATGTTCTCAGTGCCATAGCATGTTCTCAGTGTCAGAGCATATTCTCAGGGTCAGAGCATGTTCTCAGTGTCAGAGCATGTTCTCAGTGCCATAGCATGTTCTCAGTGTCAGAGTATGTTCTCAGTGCCATAGCATGTTCTCAGTGCCATAGCATGTTCTCAGTGTCAGAGCATGTTCTCAGTGTCAGAGCATGTTCTCAGGGTCAGAGCATGTTCTCAGTGCCAGAGCATGTTCTCAGTGCCAGAGTATGTTCTCGGTGCCATAGCATGTTCTCAGTATCAGAGCATGTTCTCAGTGTCAGAGCATCTTCTCAGTGTCAGAGCATGTTCTCAGTGCCATAGCATGTTCTCAGTGTCAGAGCATGTTGCTCTCAGCTAGGGACAAAGATAATCAATATGCCACCACAGTGTAATGACAGGGGATCACTCATCAATAAGGAATAAACAGCAATGACCACCACAGTCTAAAATGATCAGGAAATCACTCATCAATAAGGAATAAATAGCAATGGCCACCACAGAGTGTAATGACCAGGAAATCACTCGTCAATAGGGAATAAATAGCAATGGTGTCAAGGATGTAGGGAGAGAGGACCCTTACTCACTGCTGTGGGAAGTGATTATGTAACATATGTACAGACATATGTACAGACTATGTAAACATATAAAATAACAGTGAGGGGCTGGAGAGACGGCTCAGCAGTGAAGAGCACTGACTGCTCTTTCAGAGGCCTGGAATTCAGTTCCCAGCACCCACAGGACAGGTTAAAAACATCTGTAGGCCCTGCTCCAGTGTATCTGATGCCCACTTTTTGCTTCCTCCTGTACCAGTATGAAAGTCTATCCCATGTGATGTTTGTCCATGTGCTGATTTCCACGTTTCATGAATGGATCTGGAGGATCTCGCTTCCTACTTCACGAGAAAACAAGAAACAATGTTTTAGAGTAAAACTACGGAATCCTGATGCACACATATTGTTATTAGTACCAAAAAAACAAGAAAGCCAGGCAACAGAGTGAAGAAAGATGTTGGTGTAAAATCAAAATAGAAAGAAAGCCATCCCCAGCGTCCATAGATACAAATACAATAGGCTGGGAGAAAACCTAAGAATTACTATGAGTTTATAAAACGGTAGCTGGCTGAGTGTGACATGGTTAGACAAACTCATTAACAGTACATCAGTTAAAAGAGAGGGGGAAATATAGTGTGTAGAATCAACAAAAATATCCATTCCTAGAAAGAATGGCTGCAGAACTCTGCAGAGGAGCTGCAGAGGCCACAGCAGAGCGTTTGTTCTGCATGTTTATTTGCGCTTCTTAAGCAAAAACTTTAATGTCTATGACCAGGCTATCTGCATGCTGAAAACTAGAAAATTCTCGTGATCTGTGCTATCAGATGAGTGGAAGCCCTGTGAGTTTTAAGAACTAGAACTAAGATTTAGATATAATATTTATCTGGCTTTGGAGTCCCCAGCTCCTTTACTGGTGTGGTAATTATAGTTTGAAATCCTTATCTTGTTTGAATAATTATTTTAAAACTATGTTAAATCTTCTCCTAGATATCATGGGTTACTGACCCAGTAAATGAAATTACCGAGCCCACTGTATTTTTAATGCTTTAATGAAGTGGTGTTCTAAAATGCTCAGTCTCTGTATCCATGAAAAGCATATCAATTAGCTAAAACCGAATATTGCCAGAAACTAGACAAACTGGAGATTCTACTCAGAGCTTAGAAGATCCAAAATGAAATTAAAAGCTGGTTACGCACAGGGCGATTGAACCCATACACTGTGCATACACTCAGCCTTCACATACACTGCGATTGAACCCATACACTGTGCATACACTCAGCCTTCACATATACTGTGATTGAACCCATACACTGCGCATACACTCAGCCTTCACATACACTGCGATTGAACCCATACACTGCGCATACACTCAACCTTCACATACACTCAGCCTTCAGAGCATCTACAGGGCATTTCCATCCTTTGCCTGAGACTACATCCATCCCAATGCCTCCCACTGTTCCCTGTGGAGGCTGAGGGTTGAGTCACCCATCCCTAACCATTTAACCCTTACTGTGCCTCATCTCCTTCCTGGCAGAGGTAAAGAGGCAGGAAAGCTATGCCTCTGCACCCACAGGTCAGACTTAGGGAGCAAACTCCTCCTTTATCATGTAACTATTCTGACCACAGCCATCTCCCACTAAGCAGTGGGGAAGCAGTCATCAGAAGTCCCTCCATTCAACACCCATGTAAGGAGGATTAAATTCCTAACCCTGTGGGACACATTCCAGCCACACCAGGGGCTTTCTTGATTTGGTCTCCAAAAGTCTTGGGAACTCAAAGTTACTCATGAGTGTCATGTGATGATTCTGATGAACAATGGGATCATTAATTAAAGAACTGAATGTAATGGAAAGTGCTGAGGAGCTGGGTATTAGCAATTCGTGAGCCAATACTATTGCATCCTAAAGCAAAAGTGGGCTCCACAGAGCTAGGCAGACTGGGTGGCTTTAGAGACAGAAAAGGCTACTGAAGGCAGAAACAGCAAGCAAAAGTGAAAGGACCCAGACTGGGGACCTGACTAACTCAGGGAAAGGACCCAGACTGAGGACCTGACTAACTCAGTGAAAGGACAGAGACTGAGGACCTGACTGACTCAGTGAAAGGACCCAGACTGGGAACCCAACTCAGTGAAAGGACCCAGACTGAGGACCTGACTAACTCAGTTGGCTGGATGTTCTCACACACTTGCATCCACAAGTGTCACCTCGTGACCAGGTGTGGTTTCCTGTGTATTCCCCTGGAAGTGGCAGAGGAAGAAGTTTAAGGCCATCCTTGGATACAAAGTGAGCCTAAGACTTTCCTGGGATATGTGGAACCCTGCGTCAAACATTTCAAAAGTCACTTGCCTTCCCCATGAAAGCTGGGAGGAAACTTCTATGCCTGGCCTTGCTGACTTGCCCCCTGGGTTGATTGTACTGAAACTATCTCTTTTCTTGTTTTAATTGTTCATTTTATGACTTCAATTTTACTGAGGCACCGAATACAGTATCAACTTAGCTTAGTCTCTGGACTGACCAGGACTTGTATAGAAGCTGGGTCTAACACAACAGACACTCACCTAAAAAGTTACTGGACTTAAGTTTATGACTCCCGTGGGAGAGGTTATACAGAGCAACAGTGGGATGTCTCCAGCCCTGGATGCTGTGTGACTTCAGATAGAAGAGTGGGAGAAGAAGAGAAAAGGAAGAAGAAAAGGAAGAGGAAGAGAAGTAAGGAAAGGAGGAGGAGAAAGGGGGTGTTAGAACATCAGCATTCCTTCTAGGCTCCACCTAACAGTTACCTAGCAACAGCCAGGTAGATCTAGCTTGTTATAAAAAGTATTGTTTGGTCTCTCTTCCCTCCCTCTGACCTTTTCATCTCTCTAACTCTTTTTATCTCTCTCCCTCCCCCTTTCTCTCAACCTGTTTCTGGCCAGCCCCTTCCCTTCCCTTCCCTTCCCTTCCCTTCCCTTCCCTTCCCTTCCCTTCCCTTCCCTTCTTTTCCCTCCCCTCCCCTCCCCTTCCTTCCCTCTCTCGCCCCTCCCCTCCCCTCCCCTTCCTCTTTCTCTCTTTCTCTTTCCTTTCCTGTTCCCTCTTTTTCTACCTCTACTCCCTTCTCAACTCCACTTCTCATGGCCCAAAATAAACTCTATTCTATGCTAGACCTGTCCTATAGCTGGTACCCCATGGGGGAGGGATACCTCAGCATAGGCCCTCTAAGGTACCCCTCCCACTACACCATACCACCATACTGCGCTCTACAAAACATATCATTGCCTTTACAAGACATATCAGAGGGGGAAACAGACAGAGAAGGGTATGCCCTTTCTTATGCTTGACCAATGGTCATAAAAAGCTAAAGTCAAGTGAATCCAACATGCAAGCAATCCTCACTCCGTTTTTTAATTATATTTTATTTGTGCATGTGTATGTGGTCCCATGTGCCATAGAACATGTAGAAGTCAGAAGCCAACTTGAGGAAATTGGCTCGTTCTACCCTCCTCTATTCTCTGGAGGTTCCAGTGAGTAAACCCAGGTTGTTTTCTGGCTTGGTCAAATGCTTTACTTTTTATTCAAATGTGTGTGTTACATGTATGTGTATGTGTGCATCTGTGTTTGTGTGTGGGGGGGGGGTGGAGTGGATGTGGGTATGAGGCTACTGTTCTCTGTTCCTAATATGTAACTGTCACTAATTCTGAAGCCTAAAGGTTCAGGTGGAGCACAGGCAACAGTTCCAACCTTGGGATTATTTCAGCCACATGTTGATTTAGTACAGAGAATAGGAAGTTATGCACGTGTGCCTACATAATTTATCTTTTAGGAGCCAAAAGCATATACTTCCTAATGTTGGTTAAATTATGAAGACTTGGCTTTAAAATAGAAGCAATAAATACTGTGATGTTGACAACTTAACATAAAAATGTGAATCCCAGAGAAAAAATCTTGATATCAAAACCCTTCAGCATTTCACCCCACACACTTCCAGCTCAGCTCAAGCGACTTGACATCTTGGGAAGTTTCATGAAATAAGTTCGCCAATGTGCTTGATAAAAAGCCATCCTCAAGGAGCAATGCTAAAGTGATGGCTTCCAAGTGGCATCTGTGAGAGGAGCTTTAAGGGAGGACGGTGTGGGGTCTTCAGGTCACTGAAGGGCACTGTGGGAGCCCAGTTCCTTCCTGGCCAAGTTCTGCTCTGGCATGTGTTTCTGTCAGGATGCTTCCCTGTCAGGATGTTCCCCTGTCAGGATGCTTCCCCTGTCAGGATACTTCCCCTGTTAGGATGCTTGCCCTGTCAGGATGCTGCCCTGTCAGGATGTTCTCCTGTCAGGATGCTGCCCTGTCAGGATGTTCCCCTGTCAGGATGCTTCCCCTGTCAGGATGCTTGCCCTGTCAGGATGCTGCCCTGTCAGGATGTTCTCCTGTCAGGATGCTGCCCTGTCAGGATGTTCCCCTGTCAGGATGCTTCCCCTGTCAGGATGCTCCCCTGTCAGGTCTGCTGCCCTGTCACAAAGCTGTTCCTGTCACGATGTTCCCCACCTCTACCACTCCCATCTCCCCCATGCTCTCATCTCCATGATGCTCCTCTACCTTCATGCTCATTACCCCACTCCACAGTACTCCGCCCCTCTACACTGCTCTCCCCACCTCAAGTCACATGACACCCCCCATGATGTTCTTCCTTTTCTGTATGTCCCAGCCAGGATGTCTACCACAGGCCCAAGTATGGAAGTCACCTTGTCATGGGCGATATCCTGGTTGCATTTTTTCTTTTTCTTTCTTTCTTTTTTTTTTTTTGGTCACCTTGACACAAGATATAGTAATCTGGAAAGAAGAACCTCATCTAGAAAACAAAAGCCTCCATTAGAGGTCTGTGGGCAATTTTCATGGTTAATGACAAGTCTGGGAGGGCTCAGCTCACTTTGGGCAGGGTCACCACTGGGCAAGGGTTCCTGGGTTGTATATAAAGGCAGGCTGAGCGAGCCATGGGGAGCAAGCTGGTAAGTGTTCCTGCTTTTGATTCAAGTCCTGCCTTCAGGTTCCTGCTGTGTTGTCCTTCAATGATGTTAGGGAAATGTAAGCCAAATAAACCCTTTCCTCCCCAAGTTGCTTTTGGTCATGATGCCTTACCACAGCAGTAGTAACCTAACAAAGACAGTCTGAAACCTCTAAGTCTGTGAGCACAAAATAAATCTTTTAAAAACTGTGTCTCTCCAATACTTGTCAGGGGGATGCAAAGCTCATGACCAGGCTCAAGCAGCACACTGGAATAAAACCAAGAGCTGATTCTGCCATCAGACCTGGCCAAATCCCACTCTGCCATAAGATCTGCTCAAATCCCACTCTGCCATCAGACCTGGTCAATTCCCACTCTGCCACCAGACCTGGTCAAATCCCACTCTGCCATCAGACCTGGTCAAATCCCACTCTGCCATCAGACCTGGTCAAAACCCACTCCGCCATCAGACCTGGTCAAATCCTACTCTACCACTCCCTAGGCATGTGTTTTGACACAGATTTCCCAAATACTTTTACCTTCCACACCCATTTCTTGATTATCTATGAGTGGGCTTTGTATCTGAGTGTGACAATCTAAAATAAAATTGAATACAATGTAAGCCTTGTCAAAATGTCTTATCAACTGGGAGCAGGGCTCTCCTCCCAGAATGTCAGTTCCTATGGCATTCCAGGCTCTATCCCTCCCCACTGGGTCCTCACTAAGGTTACTGCACACACAAAAGCTCTACAGCAATGAGGGTCAGTCTACACCTCTCAGCTGTAAGGTATTGATCAATAATGAACTGCACTGTTATGAACATAAGCACTCATAACGTTTTTATAAGAGCAAATGGGGTCTCTCCATCTCCAGCATGGTATCAACGCAGTGAACTAAATTGCCCCCTTTCAGGTCCAGCTCTCAGTTATTTTTCTTAGGAGATGTTAGCAATAAAGCCAAATGTGTCTGGGAACATATCATGCACTTGATACCTTCATTTGTCTTTCTGGCATAAGTCTACTTCATGGGAAGATGCTACTCAGGAAAACATGGGGGGGGGAGACCTCAGGGGCTGCTTTGGGTACATGGAGCAGGATAATGAATGTGGAGGAGGAATTATGAATCAAGTTTTTCTTCCAACTTGTGGTGAGAATCGTGCCTCAGATCTAACCTTCCCACTCTACTCCCCTATAGAAGACACACCAAGAAAACACTGGGAACAGTTCTCAAGTCTGAATGGCAAGCTTCAAAAGATAGCTGGGGACAGTCTGCCAGTGGTGACCTGTCTTGTCTCCATGCAAGGCACTTCTAAGTTGTTCCCCAACATAGCATTAGGTATCTCCCAAAAACAGAAGATAAACTATTCTAAAATATTTCAGAGGAAATTAACTTCAGGATGGACTCTTGGTTGGGTGTTAGCTGGTCTTATTTTAAGACTATGAAGTGTCCCTTCCTGGGATCTGAATATTATAGGGAACCGCCAATAGCAATGGGGTGTGTAAAGAAAGGGAGAAAACAACTTGAGGACCAGGCTCCTTCTCTGGAAGAAGTTCCAGCATGTCCACATTAATAATGGGCTGACAGCTAAATGTCAGGACAGTGCAGGACAGTGCAGGACAGTGCAGGACAGTGCAGGACAGTGCAGGACAGTGCAGGACAGTGCAGGACAGCGCAGGCCTTGCGGTGCTGCCTCGGCCAGCTGCAGGTTAAATGCAGAGTGGCCAACAGCTCCCCGAGCTGAGCTCAGCCTCTGATTTCTCACCAGCTGACACGTGCTCTCGGTTTCTGGACTGCAGCATCAGGTCAGTCAACAAAAACATACTGGATAATGAATGACAGTGTCACCAAACCCCAAGTTCCAACTCCCAGGCTGAATTCTAACCTCTAATTTACTCCCATCCCCAGCTGCTCAGGCCCATTATTTAATGAAGTCTCTCTTGGTTGTCTGTCTATCAAATTATTTGTATTCATGAAGAGAAAGCGATAAGCCAAAATGCTAATTATCTATTTTTTTTCTAAAATAAAAGGTCCATGCTAAGAATGATAATGAGTTATTAAAATAGCCCTTTTCATCTGACAGAATACATCTTAACAGGCTCTCCAACTGGGGGATTTTCATTGCTGGACAACTTAGCAAATAAAGAGGGAGATGTTTACTTTCCAACTCTTCAGACTACCAGCATTGGACATTAGCTTTGAAATGTGAATGCTAATAGGAACAGTGAGATGAGCTGGGAGAAAGAAAAAGATACCATGCTTACTGCACAATTGGTTAATTCAGGTTCTTTCAAGTATGTGAGTCTAAAATTGCTGTTATCACCTGGGATGCTTCTACCCCTAGGAAACACTGAACAATGTCGACAGACTTTTAAACAGTAGTATACTTAGTGATTTGTGTATGTGTGTGCCTGTGTGGGTGTGAGTGTGTGCATGTGCATGTATGAGTGTGTGCATGTGAGTGTTTGTGCATGTACGAGCTTGTGTGTGCATGTATGTCTGTTTACATGCATGTATGTATATGTGTGAGTATGTGTGTGTGCATGTGTGTGAGTGTGTGCATACATGTGTGTATGTGTGTGTATATGTACATGTATGGATGTGTATGATGTGTGTGCACTTGTATGTATATGTGTGTATAAGTATGTATATATGTGCATGTGTGAATGTATGTATATGTGTGTGCATGAGTACATACAGGTGTGTATGTGTGTACATGTGCATGCATGTGTATGTATGTAAGTGTATACAAGTATGTATATGTGTGAATGTATGCATATGTGTGTGCATGCATGCGTGTATGTGTGTGTGCACATACATGCTTGTGTTTGTATGTGTGTTTATGAGGGGGTGTTACCACAGCATAAATGTGGAGGTCAAAGGCCTAGAGACAGCCCTTCTCCCCTACCAACCTGTGAGTTCTGGGGAATCTCACTTAGATAATCCAGGCTTGGTGGCAAGTGCCTTTACCCATTGAACCATCTTGTCAGCCTTCTGAGACTTTAACTGTTACAAGTGAACACTAACTGAATTTAATGAGCGGAAGCCAAGGATGCTATTAAAGTCCCTATGGCCACCACCCTTTCCCTCCACCATCCCCTGACAGAGTGATCCAATCCAAACTGGCTGAGGAACCCATGAGCCAAAAAAATAAAGGAGATCTAGAGAAGGGCTAAAGGGCATCCACAGGACCTACGTTCAATTCCCAGTACCCAAATAGCAACTGCCTGGAACGTCAGCCTGAGGCAGGGGGCTGTCACGAGGCCTCCGTCTGCCTTCTCCAGGCATTGCATGCATGTGTGCACATGCACATACCTAGCCACACACATACACACAAGACATTTTTTTAAAAAAAAAAAAAAGAAATTTTTATCAACAACAAACAGTGGGTGTATGATGTTAGGTTTCCTACATGCCATGTTGAGGGGTTTTCTTTCCTGTGTTAGGGTTTGTCTTAGTTTTTCACAAGAGTTTATCTTTTCAGAGCAGGGAGGATTGTATTAAATGTAAGTTTGTCTTGAATTACATGTGATTCCATATCCATGCCTCTCTTTTATATTCATCTCATCTGAGGAAAATCAGATGGGGAAAAACATCCCAGTGAAGAAACAAGACAGATTTAAAGGAAACACAGGGTTAAGAAAGAAGAGAGCTACGGGAGGGAGGCTGCACCCCTGTGAACCCTGAGCAGGATAAAGCCTTGCACCTTCAGGGCTTTGCTAGGTGTGGTGCTACAATAACAAGAAGAGCCATCGTGCTGTATGTGTGAAGGCACAGCATTATGTTTCCAATGAGACAAGTCCTTGTAACTTAAGCAGTGTTTATGCAAGAGCTGAAGAGACCAGCTGCTGGTCACTTTTTAAAATAGGATGGATATTCTGATGATTACAGTGACCTGATTAGATTTTCCTTTTCAACTTGACACAAGTCAAGAGTCATCTGAGAAGAACTTTAGCTGAGAAAATGCCCCCAACAGATTGACCTGTGAGAAAGCCTTTGGGACATTTTCTCTTAATGACCGATGCTGGAGGACCCAGCTCACAGGCTGGCAGTGCCACCCCTGGGCAGGTGCTCACAGGCTTACAGTGCCACCCCTGAGCAGGTGGTCCTGGGTTGTATTAAAAAACAGGGTGCTTAAGCCATGGGAAGAAAGCCGATATGTTCCTCTATGGCCTCGGCACAGTCCCTGAGTCCCTGCCCCAACTTTCCTCACAGACGGAGGGTTACCTGAGAATGTAAGATAAAATAAGCCCTTCCCTCCCCACACTGCTGTTGGTCATGGTTTTTATCACAGAAACAGAAACCTTAAGTAAGACATACAGGTTTGGCTTCTTCTACTACAGGATGAGGCAAAAGAAATGGGTTTATTTTCTAGGCAAGTTTCTGTTTCCTTGGCACATGGAGCCCTGGCACTGGGGAGCTGTAAGGCACACAATCATTTTGAGTTGGCAAGCCCTCTCAGCCTTTCAGGTCTCAGCAGCCTGGCTCCTCTGAGCTCTGACAAAGCCACCAACAGTTAAGTCTTAGGAGCCAAGAGCCCTTGAGAGGCAGCCATCTTCTCTGCAGAGATTCTTTTGTGCTCTATTGCTTATTATTAAAAGCTGGATAACTGGGGCAGAGGTCACAGAGACCATTAGCCAAGCTTGGGAATCGAAAAGGATCCTGTGAGAAAAGCATTTAGTCACCCATAGCATATCAATGGTGTAGAGGAGTCAACAATTTCTATTAGCTAATGTCAAGGTCACTCTCACTGGATCAATACCTTTTATTTCTAAAGTTATCTTAAAGAGAAAAGATAATAATAGCTTCAAAATTTATGGAATCATGCACATTTATTTATGTGGAGCAATGTGTGTATCCAAAGCCCATGTATACACAAGAAGTATGCATTGCAATGAAAGTTGGTTCTACCAAAGCAAACACATAAATAAACACATAAATAAAAGACCATAGAACCACCATAAATAACAAATTGTTCCTATAAATAAGAGAGCTCAGGGAAATCTATCAAAGCCCCTTAAAATAAGAATCATATGCATAACTGAGTTTGTGTTGGGGGAATGGGGTTACAGGTCACTGAGCTACACTGATGCAGAACGCTAGCAGATTATTCATGGTGGGGAAAGCAACTACCCAGCCGGTTTAAATCACTCGGTGTTAGGAGAAATTAAGTTACGTGCATTCTTAATAAACGGAATAGAGAGCTAAGGCTGAGTGTGCAAATGCCGCAGAAGCAGAAAAGTAAATCACCCCCAAAGCAAATGCACTGAGCCAGCTGCCAGCTCCCCAAAGTGTGGACACTCCTTGTCTCTTCTTCTACATCAAATAACTTAGGTGAAAACACACAAATTAGGCCCACAATGTGGCTCAGTGGCTGAAGGTGACGGTCAGCACCCAAGGACCTGAGTCTGATCCCTGGGGCCCAGACAGTGTAAGAACATAAGCAACCAACCCAGCAAGCTGAAGTCAGAGGCACAAACTGTCTCCCACAAACAAATGTAAATATTTTTTTTATTGTTTCAGGTTGTGTGTGTGTGTGTGTGTGTGTGTGTGTGTGTGTGTGTCCGTCCGTCCGTGTGTATATGAGTGTGTGTGCATAAGTGTGTTATATGTATATGTGTGAGTGTATGTGAGAGTGTGTGTTTATATGAGTGTGTGTGTTTATGTGTATGTATGTGTGAGAGTGTATGAGAGTGTGTGTGAGTGTGTGTGAGTGTATGAGTGTATGTGTGTGAGAGTGAGTGTATGTGTCATGTGTGAGTGTGTATAAGAGTGTGTATATAAGTTTGTGTGTGTGTGTGAGTGTGTATGAGTGTGTGTGAGACTGTATGTGTATATGTATGTGTGCAGGTGTGAGTGTGTATGCGTGCACAAGAGTGCTGGCAGAGGCCAGCTCCCCCTTCAAGTGGCTTCAGTCCCTTAGTCCCACACCCTCCTGGTCACAGTCAGTCACAAAAAGTACACTTAGTTTCTTGAGGGTTTTCAGTCATGCCATATTCTGTCCTCAGCTTAAAGACTGGGGACATTCTTCTGCACTCCCTGCCACCCCTCCCATTTCCAGGAGTGTCCCTTCACCCTCCTCAGGAAGTCTGCACTGACCACCTATGAAGCTAAGTCAGGTCCTTCAAAGAAACTCACATTTGACCTTCATGGAAGCACATTCATGATTTACAACTCCACTGACTTGTCTGTCAGTCTCCCACCAAACCCATACTTCTGGTAAGAAAAACACACATGTAACAGCACCAAGTACCCAGCAGGCATTCAGTCAGCATTCTGAAATTCATAATGTTCAGCTAGATGCACCATGCCAATAACACAGGTTAAAGGCTCAGCCGTGTTTACCAACAGTGTGGTTTCTGCATGTCACCCAGCATCACTGCTAAGCTGGACTCACTTCATTTGCACAGCATGTGACATTTTTCAGAGTATATGTCTTAAATTCTAAGTGCACTGACTTGTGAGGCATCTTCAGAACGAGGAGCCCTTGGATCACACATTTTCAACTTTCTACTGAGCTGAGAGTCAGGCCTCAAACATACTCTGCGTATTCAGCACCCAGGCCAGGCAAACATATGTCGATTATAGATGCAAGTAAATCTACCCACATTTAAAAACACACCTAGCCAGAGAGTCCTTCCAGGAATCTAGACAGACAGTCTGCACCTGGATATGTAAGGACTTAGCCCGACACCCTTCCCTTCCTGAACTTTTAAAAAATTGCTTTTGTAACCTGCATTTTACTTTAACATCCAAGAGGGCTAATATGAAATTTCAGATAAAGAACCATATTGAGTCAGGAGGATTCAATCTATAACAGGCTCGGATTTGTAATGAAAAAGGCTATGACAGCTTCTGAGAAGAGGCTCGTGGGGTTTTCCTCATTTAAGCCGATTCCTTCAAATGGGCACCGTGAAAAGGAGAGATGGGTCTGAAGACCGAATATATAAGATGAAGATGGAATTAGATTGTTCTTAGATTGTTCATTCACTGGCAAGATTGCAGAATTGTTTTTCATGTGAGTGTTTAATAGAGAAATGAAAGGGGGAGATTTACGTACTATTAGAAAGATGCCTAAAATATAACTTTATACTGAAATTTTAATCTTGATAACAATTACAGGTATGTGTGGTTGCTCAACCTGTAAGAGCACTTAGAAAACTGAGGTCGGTCGCTCCGAATTCGCTCGCTCCGGGACAGCCTTTAACGGCTGAGCCAGGTCATGCAAACTTTATATGCCCCAGTACAGGGGAATTCCAGGGCCAATAGGGGGGAGTGGGTAGGGTGGGTAGGGGAGCAGGGTGGGGGATGGGAGAGGGTTTAGGGGATTTTTTGGGAAAACATGTGAAATGTAAATGAAGAAAATATCTAATAAAAAAATGGGGGAAAAAAAAAAGAAAACTGAGGTCGGATGACAGACTGCTTCAAGCACAAGGCTAGCCTGGGATCAGATGACTGACTGCTTCACGCAGAAGGCTAGCCTGGGATCGTAAGACTGCTTCAAGTGAAAGGCTAGCCTGGGATCGGATGATGGTTTCAAGTGAAAGGCTAGCCTGGGATCGGATGATGGTTTCAAGTGAAAGGCTAGCCTGGGATCGGATGATGGCTTCAGGTATAAGGGGTGAGATGAGATTCTGTCTCAGAACCAAACACTGATTAGTGATAAAAGTGATCAAATGGTGTTTTAATAACATGAAGAAACACTAGATCCCACACGATGTCTGACATCTGACCAACAGTTACTAAACATTTGTCGAATGAACAGTCACCAAGGCTATGGTGCCAAACACTATGCAAATATGTCTGTGAACAAGCTCACTATCGTGGTTTGAAGGTTTATTGATATCATTAGTTGATGAAATATAGACAATTTTTAAAGGATTGGATCTCAAGCCACCCTTCCCCTCCATAACTGGGTAATCTTAAGCCTGCCATCTTAGCCACTACCAAGGAGGCTCCTTGAACACACAGGATCATAGGGAGGGGAAACATGTTTAAAGGATGCACAGAAAAAGGAATCTGCACATAGATGAAGCCCAGCGCTGGGGTGGGAAGCAGGTTTCTCTGAGATCATTCCGCCCAGAGCCCAGTGTCACAGGCACAGTGGAGTCTGCTAAGTGTAGGACTGGGGTAGCAGAGGAAATGAGGGGGAGACAGCCACAAAAAGTGCTGACCCCTTCTGCAGTGAGAGCTGTGCCCCTTCCCACAGCATTGCCACGCTGTCAGCGCCGCTCAGAAATGAGACAGCCCGTTTTTCAAAAGAGTAATAATGAAAAAATAAAGTCCCGTGGAGCCGGTCCTCCATCAGCTCTGCTTATGAATTCATAGCACAGCATGGAGGTTATTAAAATCCCGTACGTGAAAACCACACATGGCACAAAGAGATACAGATTGGTGCTCCGTGGAGATAACGCTATCTAATGGCAGAACAAATCACGTGGCCCCGTTTTTATTCAGACTACATTTAAAAGGGGCTCAGCATCCAGTCAGTGAGTAGGATAGCAAACCATACCCTCCCTACCCCATCTTATGGGTTAATAACTAGGATGTAAGAGTGGAGCTGTTATCTGCCCAAGTCTGAATATCCCCATGACATTTTTTCCTTGCTTGGAACTACTTAAAATGGAGGGGCTTCGAGCTTCTGCAGCAGGCTTGACCCAGAGTGAGGGCAGGGCAGTCCCTCCCTGCCCAATCGGGGACTCTAGGAAGGCTGAGGTGGTAAATTTTTGGGTCTGCCTGGGACTTACCTGAAGACCCAGAGCATCCTGGCCTGTACTTTGTTGTTGGACTGTTTATCTGCTGGGTGTTTATTTCCTAGGCAAAGGCTTTGCCTGCCCAAGGCCCTGTTACAGAAAAGCACACATGACTCA
Organism: Mus minutoides; assembly: GCA_902729485.2. Lineage (NCBI taxonomy): Eukaryota > Metazoa > Chordata > Mammalia > Rodentia > Muridae > Mus > Mus minutoides. The sequence continues at coordinate 722,766 of LR750180.1, read as the reverse complement.
TAGTAGTCATGATGTGCTAAGGACAGGCCGCAGCTCTCAGATGCTACTGGAAAAAAAATGAAGTAAGAATTTTCTTAGTTCCACAGACCAACTATCTCTTATCCGAGATTTCCTAGTAGCAGCACTTTGACAAAAGGTCTGCAGTTCAAAGCAGTTAACTGTGTGGTTATAATCACTAGACCAGGGACTGGCAAGAAACCCCTGAGAAGATGGAGATTGGGAACCAAAGTCAGACACAGCTCATTCTGGAATCTTCCAACCACTCCACCACACCCCATACACACACAAAGCAAAGCCCTAGCCACCCACACAGGCTCACCACTGAAGTCTGAGAGCTACAGCAGCCCAGACAACAAACGCATCAGATCAAAGTGATGGGTTTCCATGTCAGCAGATCGCTCAACCTGCCATGTCAGCAGATCGCTCAACCTGCCAGCATATTTGTTTGCTTACTTTTTTGTTTGTTTCTGTGCAGATGTGAGGGACAAGTGTTTGTGTGGATACACACACACACACACACACACACACACACAGCCAAGAGAGTGACTGTGTGAACTGTTTTTCAGCTGCCACCATTTTGTGGGTTGAATATTTTTTAATTTCTAAATTTTATTGTACACATATGAATGTTTTGCCTGCATATAGGTGTATGTGCGTGTCTGTATCCCATGGAGACCAGAAAGGAGGGGGTGTCAGATCAAGAGGGTGTCAGATATCTGACTTGGGTAAGAGATGGTTATGTGCATGCTGAAAATCAAACCCAGAGCCTCTTTGGAAGAGCAGCCAGTGCTCTTAACCACTAAGCCATTTCTCTAGGTGGCCCTACCTTGTATTCTGAGACATGGTCTCTCAGTGGGAACTGGGGCTTTCTGACTCCGTTGAGCTGTCAGACACCCTCGTGTCTCTGCTTCCAAACACCAGGAGAATAAGCAATGCCCACAGCCAACTTCTACATGGGCATGGGTGATCAATCTCATTCTTGTGTAGTCAGCACCGTTCTGACCTTTCTCCCCAGCCACCCTCAGTGTGCTATCTAACTAGCACTGACCAGGCCAAGGCACTGTGCTGTCCTGGTGTTCTGAGGGAATCACTGGGATGTGGTGAATGCTCTCTTACTGGCTTCATCAGGAAGCAAGGACGTAAACATGGGCTAGAGAGATAGCTCAGTGATAAAAGCACGTGTCCTGCAAGCCCGGTAACACAAATTCAACTCCCTAGAACCCACTATAAAATAACATCACTGCATAGGTGCATCTGGCATTCCAGCACCCACTACAGAGAGCTGGGACAGGGTCAGGAGTGTCATCAGAAACATCGGGGCTGGTGTGGCTTACTCAAAGGTAAAGAGTCTTTTGCAAAGAGGACAAGGTAAGGAGTAACACTCAAAGGCTGCCCTCTGACCTCCATACAAGTTTTGTAACATGTGTGCACTCACATAAAAGAATGTTCACACATCATACAAGCGCAACTGCATACACACACATGCACACAATTTTTTTCAAGTATAAAAGAATGCAGCCAGGAAGAAACAAGAAGAAAGCTGACACCCAGGAGGCTGCGGTTCTAGACTCGCCCCCAACACTAATGATTACCACACGGTTAGGTCAGTCTCTACAGCTCGGTCTGTCAGCACTTCTCAACCTGTGGGCCACGACGATGCCTCTGGGAGTCAAGAGTCTCTCACAGGGTCACCCAGACTGTTGGAAACCATAGATATTTATATTGCGATCAATAAGAGTAGCAAAATAACCGTTACAAAGTAGCAATGGGAGCTGTTTTATGGTTGGGGTCTCCACCACAGGAGGAGCTGTGTTAAAGGTTGCAGCACTAGGAAGGTTGAGAACACTGCTCTCAATCATCTCCCATGCCAATCCCTGATCATGGGAGATCAGGCACCTTTCTCATTTAGCTCTTAGAAAGCTCCTGTGGGTTTCATAGTATAAATGAGGTGACTAACGTTCACAAGTTAGGGCTCTTGTGAAATTTCACCTATCTGGTAAATCAAAGTCAGATCTGGACTTTGATTTACCACAAGTTAAACCACTAAACTTTCCCAGATCTAACTCATCTCTCAGGCTCCACGCCAATGTTCACCAGTATATAACTCAACTCCACTCAATCCACACACGGGCTTGCATCGATCTGGAAGCTTCGTGTCTCTAGAAATGACTTCACACAGGCTTGCATCAATCCGGAAGCTTCCGTATCTCTAGAAATGTCTTCACATGGGCTTGCTAGAGATCCTCATTTTCCTGACCAGCGGAGGCAAGGCGAGGAAACTGAATCAGGACTGGGGCCACATGTCACTGTGTGGCTACATTAACAGATTCCATAGGCACTCAGGGAACCTCCCTGGAGTTCACGGATGCTGCCAGGGTTTAGAAAATATTCTTCACGTCTCATTCCGAATAGACTAATGTATGGAGCTATAATGCGAGCTCCTGGTGCGTGAGCCAAACCTGTCAGAGTGTGCGCTCATCCTCACCCACTGAGAGAAAACAGTTCCCAGAATAGCTTTGCCTCCACCCTTCCAGAATCCATCCATCCCCCCCCCCCCATCGTCCTGATTGCTCAGCACAGTCCTAGGGATTAGAGAGACTTAAAACAAATACAGGGAACGATCCAAACCTTCTAGGTAATTATAGCCACAATCACAAACATTTACGGAGGGCTTCCTTTCGTGCCAGACGCTGTTTTAAGTCATTTGTGAGCCAATTACCTCTCGAAGCTGCGGCGCCTTCCATCACCTGAGCCTTAAGGCCACTGGGAGTAAGCAGTCTTTCTCCATGGCCCCATCCTTACCTGCCTCACCAGGCTACCCCCACCCCGGCCCCTGCAATTTGGAATATAAAGGTGAGAAGAGAGATTCAAGAAAGTTGAGTGATACTATGTGCCTTTGTGTCTGTTTATAATAACTATAGAATACTATAGCATTGCCAATGGAATGCAAAGTAGGCACCCGAGGGGTTGATGGTCCTCAAGAGGGAACTCAGACGTGTCTGCTCTGTAATGGTGACCATCTTTCTGCTCTTTCAAAAAATACTTCTGCTGCTTTCAATCTTGAGGTATTTACTACTGTGTGTGTGTGTGTGTGTGTGTGTGTGTGTGTGTGTGTGTGTGTGAGAGAGAGAGAGAGAGAGAGAGAGAGAGAGAGAGTTTGTGCTTCTACATACATATTTTAAAGGCGTGGATAAAATATAAACTGCTACTGTGAGCGGCATCTATCCAGCCCAGCACCGCCTGCTTTCGAATCTTCCTGTGGCTCTCTGCACCTGGCTTAGCTCATCATGGCATCTCCCAGGCTCGCACAGGAGGCCGTGTAGCAGCTTCTTCATTGATTACCAGACTAGGTGGACATAGCATTTATTTCCCTCGTTCTGATGGTGAGCCCAGTGCTATTTCCAGCTTTTACGGAACGTGACTGGGCATTTCCTCTCAGGTCAAATGCATCTACGTGAGTTAGGGATATAGGATATGGGTATGCTCTTGTTGTCTTTCTGTTTCTGATTTATAGCTTGATTTATTGTGTTCAGAAGAAATCTGTGTGATTTCGATCACTGAATTTTTCGAAAGCCTTACATTACTGAACTGTACTCATCAATTCTACACCTTCTACAAAACTACTGTGTTTTCTTGAAAGGGATGTATAGCCTGCTCTATATGGCGTTGATATGTCATTTAGATCTGGTTGCTTAACCATATCCCTCAAACCAATCTATTTATTTATTTATTTATTTATTTATTTATTTATTTATTTATTTATGTGCTTACTGTGTGTGTGCAGGTATGATGTATATGTGTGTGCCGATGCACATGTCCTGCTCTCTGTTGAATTACATAATAATACATCCTGATTGCATGGTTTATGCTACCTGCCCCAGTAGTTTACATTCCAAATGAAAAACACACACAGCCTTTACATTCTGATACGCCTTAATCAGCTCAATAGCTGGGTCACCCCCTACCCTCCATGTGGTTAAGCACCTTACACCCATAATCCCAAGTTATTACTAAACTCCAGATTCTATCTAAGCTGCTCTGGACCCAGAGGGCTGCCAACTGGGCTGTGCTCTGGGCCATGCTCTCCTGCTCCTTCACACGGCAGCCTTGCCTCTCTGTCCTGCACTATTTTCAAGCATGGGATCTGCGTGTCTCTCCTCTCCTCTACACTCTCCCAGATGCATGGCGGATCTCCTCTTTCTCCCAGTTCCAAGTCTGGGAATCCTAAATCTTGCCTCTGTCTGCCCTGCCCAGCCATGTGCTGTCAACATTTTTATTTACCAATCAGAACCAACTGGGGGCAGGGTGTCTCCTGGTTCTTCCTGTGGACTTGTGGCTCTCTCATGCAAACAATTACAGGGATCCAAATTAACATTAGAATACAAGCAGCATTAGGCTAAACCCACAGCTAACTTGTTCTCTCTCTCTCTCTCTCTCTCTCTCTCTCTCTCTCTCTCCCCTCTCTCTCCTCTCTTTTCTTTCTCTCTCCTTCCCCCTTCTCTCTCTCTCTACACACACACACACACACACACACACACACACACACACACACACACACAGTATTCCCTTGAGATGGAGTCTTGCTTAACCTGGAAAAAGGCCACTGTCCAGCAACCCCCAAAGATCCTCATCTCTATACCCAATCCAGTGCTTGGATATCACATGCACACACCGATTTTTCTCTGTGTGCTGGAGATTTGAACACAGATCCCTGTTTGTTCAGTACACACTATCATCCACAGAGACAAATACCAGACCCCAAACCAACAATATCATTTGTACTGGATATTTGTACTGTTGCTGTGACCAGTGCCTGACAAGAAGCAAATCAATAGAGCATTTATTAGGCTCAAAGTTGGAAGGGATACAGTCTATCAAGGGTAAAGGGCTGTTAGCAGGAACAGAAGGCTGACACTCACACAGCTCACACCGCCAAACTCAGACAGGAGGTAAGGCCAGACTATAAAACCTGAAGGCCCACTCCCATCTGCTCCAGTGAGACTCCCTCTCCTCCCTGTACTACAATTGGGTACTAAGCATTTAAACATATGATCCTATAGGGGTCATTTCACTATGATCCTATAGGGGTCATTTCACTATGATCCTATAGGGGTCACTTCACTATGATCCTATAGGGGTCACTTTATGTTCAACCCCAGATCCCCATTCATAATCTGTCAGCCCAAACTCCAAGTTCAAGGAGGAAGCGTTCACTGAAACGCCCACTGCACAGTCAGACAGAATCTCGTCTTCCTGATTTTGTTGGGTTCTGCTGTAAGGATGTCCTGCTCTGAGGTGCACATCCACTTAGCTTCTCAGTACCAGCTGGCATTAGGGTAGACTCCCGTCTCACAGCCCACAGAATCCAGTGCCAGCAAGTCTGTGGAGCGACTGCCTCTGGATGAGAGTTTTCACACCACCCTCTTTCCCTTCTGGGTTTTGATGTTAGAGTGTGTCTCTGTAGGAGCAGGAGAAATCTAGAGTCTTTATATATAGTGGAAACGGTTATATCCAAATTGAAATCTAACATATTCCAAGTTGTTTTATATTTGTTTGTTTTTCTCACTATTTCATTTTTTTTAAAAAGCGCTGAATAATTTTAAAATAAAATAAAGTGTGTCCCCTTTCCCTATCAGTCTGTCACTTTTATATTCTTTTTAAAAGCCATTTTAGTGACAACCCTAGCCATTTCATTACTCAGCCTTGACCTTTCCCAGCTCCCTGGGTTTGCTTTTTCTCCTGCACTCGGGCTACTATGCACTGTATTTCAATTTCACCAGGCATCCTGGTTTGGTCTGACACAATGGCAAGTCTATTTCCCTTCTCATCTGCCCACCCAGTCTCCTGTCACTCTGTCTGTCTATCTGGAATCACTCATCTTGCCTAAGTGGCTCCTTCCAACCCTTAAGTCTCTGCTCCTGTGCTGCGTGCATACAGACATTCCTGTTTCTCTTATAAAAGATCATTTTCTCCAGATACAGCTTCATGCTGGCAGGTGTTTCCGGTGAGCAGCTTTGGATTCCATCATGCCCCTTGAAAATGCAATTCTTGTCTTATTGTTGTTCGTTCCCCTGTTCCACCTGTAGTGGGGTCAGCTGTTGGGTTCGCCTCTGGCACAATCATTCCCATGGGTCTCACAATGTCTTGTGCTGCCTACAATCATGGAGCAACTTGAATTTGGGCCTCCAAGTGCTTCTCCATTTTGAAAAACCCTCAGACACCATTGTCCCCAAAGCTACATCCACTTCATTCTTTATCTTTATGCTCAAAATATTTGTGGTGGATTATTTTCCTTTGATCCCTTGCAGACAAATTCACATCAAGTGTGTTAAGACCATGGAGGCAAAGTCCACTGCTCTAAGTATTTATCAATTAATCTGCCTTTCTCTTGTCCGAGTGGGACATGCTAGGTTTTGCCAAGCCGCATACAGAAGCTGTTCTCTCTGCCTGCCACTCTCCTGCCTCCAGCTTGGCCGTTCGTGTCTCCTACTCTGTGCATGTGACCTGCTAGGAGACACATCTCTTGTGTTGTGTATTCTAGTTTAATCTCTCACTTCTACAATTTCCCCTTTCATCCTTACATATATCAATTGATTCCAGCTGTGAAACCAGCAACGTTTACATTTGTTTCCTTAAACAAATTACTCTTAATTATTTTAAACTCTGATGAGCTCACTAGATCAAGGATGCCAGGTTCATTTCCCTTATTCTTAGAAATTCAGTTATTTGATCATATTTTCTAACATGTCTTGTAATTTTTCTGTTAATTATCATACTCTGTAAGTAAAACATTCAATTCTGGTCAGACTGAGAATGACCAGCTTATCTTGACCCACAAGAGGATGCCCAGGTCCAGGCTGGCCTTGCTAGCAAACCCAGGATTCTCAGGGTCTCAGGTGTCATTGTTAGTCCTGCTGTTCTGGGACAACGCTGACCTCTGATTCCCATCTCTTCTGCTCTTGCAATTGTGCAAACCCTGCTTAGACTCCAGGAGTACTCACTCCCACATGCTTCTTGGCACCTTTGTGTCGCCTTTGGCTTATGGACAGTGTAGAAGACCACAGGGTCCTGGGTGTTGGCTTACAGGCAATTCCACTAGGCTCCTCCCAGGGACCTAGCAATGGCTTCTGTCATTACTTGCTTCCAAGTGTGGGCATGTATAAAAGAAATGCTCACTGCTCCCAGTTGGCTGGTTGGTGCACTCTTTCTTTCCCTCCCTCCCTCCTTCCCTTCCTCCCTCCCTCCTTCCCCTTCTCTCTGTGTTCCCTCCTTTCTGTCCAGTTCCTCCCCCTTTCTCTGCCATCCTCGCTCTACTCCCATCTCCTCCCTCTATCCCTTCTCCACACCCTCATTCCCCTCCTTTCCCCCAAGTAACACCCCCCCTTATATCAGATCTGTTGCATGGTGTGATTTCTCAGGGGGCACCTTGACATGGGCCTGCAAGTACACCTCCCCACTCCCCCACTATATTTGCTAACACGGGATGGCTTCCATGTACAGAATGCCGGCTCAGATCCGGGGTTCTTTTGACTTTATTCTGCTCCCTTATATTGTGCCATGGATTTCTGTCTGCTGTGTCCACTAAAGCCGCCGTGCTATCTAAGCTGATCCTACTCAGACATGTTTGGTTCTTTTGTGAATCATAGGAGAGTGTCTTCCACTCAGCACTGCCCTGTGTTTTCGCCCATTGGGGTCTCAATGTAGAAAGGGCTGGCATGGCTTAACTAACACTCTGCATGCCTCTAAGGCTGGCCATAACCTCTGTAGTCAACACACTTCCTCTCTCCAGTGGGGAGGACACCCAGGCTTTCCCAGCACTAAGCCTGCAACTGAATTGATGTGCACACCCGATGAAGTAGCTTGGCCAACGCATGCGGTCAGAGACAGTTCTGGCTTTGGACGCTTCAAGAGCCAACCTGAGTCTTTACTGTTACCACAACACAGGAAGAATGAGGAAGGTGATGGGTGGTTAGAAGACTAGATCCCATGTGAGACTGTGCTACGGTATCACTCTCTGCTCTTTCACAGGCAACTTGGGAGAGTGGCATGCACCTAAGGACTACTGGGGAGTGGGGACGCTGCGCAGAGTAAACCTTCAGGGTGGCGGTGGCAGCCGCAGCAGTGCTGGCAGTGGTGGCATCGGCGGTGGCCAGGGACACAGCTGCCTTGAAGTCATTTCTGCTCCAGCAAGAAAACCCTCAACCAAGATCTCGTAAGCAACCCCAATAAGCCCATCTGCCCCCCATTGGCCTTTGGTCTGCTGTCAGATCCCTATCTGAGGATCTGTTGGCATCTCCCTAGAGAATAAAAAGTAACATGCCAGTATACAATTCACAAAAAGGGTAGAAGTCACAGAGATGGAACACTTCAGTTCAGCCATGCATATGAAACCATAATCAAATACTGTAACTTAAGACAGAATCCTGCATAAAGGAAATCATGCAGAATATACATGATGACATCTGAAGTTTTTTCTACTCTCAATCATATGAGAATGGTCCACATTTCATGATTTTCCATAATTCTCTAGGATACAATAGCCAGTCTTTTCGATGGACATTTCTAAAATATGGCTACTGCAAATGAAGTTTCAGTACCATGCATGTATGCATGAGACTAATAAGTTTGCAAATGTGACCAGGATCAGTATTGCTAAGAAGGCAGGGAATGTATACAATCAATTTTAATAGGTGGTAATAAAAACTTTACATAGCCACTGCGCTAATTATTCTCATGCCAGCATGTGAAAGGCTTCTGCCTGTTATGTATCCACACCAACATTTGTATCATTTTGTTTGTTTGTTTGTTTGTTTAGCAGGTGTGTTATTTAGTATCCATAGCTATTGTAGTTTTAAGTTATACTTCCTTAATAAGTTACAAGGCTGAATACCTCTTTGGTTATTTATTGTCCATTCGGTTCTCCTTCTAAGAAAATTTACATACTCTCCATGGCTTTTCTGCTGTTCATGCAGGACCCGCTCCTCAACACTTACCATTCTTCTTAGTGTAGACCCATTATACAGTGGCAACACCTTTCTCTTTATGTCTTTGCTTTTCCCATCCCTCAGGTTCCTCATAGAAAACAGAGCTTAGGAACCACACACCAAGCAGGTACCTCCATGTTCCTCACTGTGATCTTTGCCATCCTCCTGTGCCAAGCCAGTAAAGTCCTGGCACCTTCCCTGGACATTCCCTGTTCTCACAACTCACTTTTATGACTCAACTTTTCTCCTGTACCCAGTTAGACACTGAGTAGTCATGTGGAAGAGATATACGACGAAAGTCAGCCAGACAGCCACATACACACACACACACACACACACACACACACATGGCCACTCAGAACCAAGATGTCAAAGTTGACCAATTTCTAGAAAATTTGTTTTCTCTATTGAGCCATGGTTGCTGCTGCAGCTCCTCCTCTTCTTCCTCTTCCTCCTCCTCCTCTTCCTTTTCCTCAGGCTCATTACTCTGTCACCCACAGCAGCAGAAGCCATGATCAGTTTCTGGTTTTATTCCATTATGGAAAGCTACTTGGCTACAGTTTGACAGGCACAGATGGCACCACCAGCTGCGAGTTCTTGTTGACTCTAAACTGCCCTTAGTATTAATCTTTTGTAGTTTGATCAATAGAAGGGAAGCTAAGTCCAAACCCAACCTGGGAATAAAATTCACAGTAGGAGATTTAGCAGGGCCCAATGGCGGGTAAGAGATGAGATACATTGGCAAGAAAAAGCAAAAGCCTAGAAAGGAACCATGCACAAAGGTCAAGGCCAGCTCAAACATGCACATAGAAACATGAACATAGTCAAGGCAAACTCAAACTTTCTTAACACACAGTAAGGCCCTAGACGGGGAAAGTGACCTTAAGTCTGATGATTGATTTTCTGCTGATCTGAAACAGAAACAGCTTTACACCAAGCAAGGATCCAGGAAGACTCCTCCAAGAATCAACTTGCTCTGTGGTTACAATGACCTGGACGGTCTTTCACACAACAAAAGGGACATGAGATGTTCTTCCAGGGGTCATTGGCACATATCCCAGGTTCAGAATAAAATATACATGTGTTACATTCCCTGAAAGTCATTTTATAAAAACATCTATCATCTATCATCAAGGACATACAAAAGTATGCATAAGATTGAGCAGATTTCGAATCGCTAAAAACAGTTTTCAGATCTGACAACTTCCACTCACCCTGCTAAAGTAAGGGGTTATGGATTCTCAGCACTGACCTTTCATTCTTTCTCTCTTACATTCAGACAGTGAGGTCATGTAACAAGCAAGGCCATCAGGTCTGTCTCAGTATAGGGAAATGAGCCAAGCTGCAGCAGTGAGCCCTTTGGCAGCAAGCTTGGTAAGCTGAAGCATCCAGCTATGGTGGGGAGACTGAAGCCAGGGTACTGTCTACACAGCAGGAGCAAGAGGCCTTGTCTGAAGAGTCTGCATGCATGTCTGTGACATTGTTTTTTCACACTGGAATGACCAGGCCACAGTGTCCATATGAACCTGGTCCTAGTTCCAAGGGATGGTTCCATTATGTAACAGCCACATTCTGCCTGGGATTTTCTGTGACTCAGACCTGATATGAGAACCTTGCCTACATATCCACACTTCTCTCATAATAATGATTTCAAGACCATTAGAAATGGATTAGGGTTCCCTGTTTTCTTCCATAAGTGACAAGTGGTGGATCCTAAAACCCCAAGGCCTGGGCAATACAGCTTTATCTGCTCTGTGCTTAAGAGGCCCTGGGCAGCCTTTGCTTTTCAGCTTCCGAGGCTTGCTGGGAAAATTTCCGCAGGAATGCTTTCTCAGTCCAGATTTCTTTTCTGCTCCTCCTCCTCTTCCTTTCCCCCTCCTCCTCTTCTTCCTCCTCTTTCTCCTCCTCGTCTACTTCTTCTTTTTCTCCTTTTTTTCCTTCTTCTCTTCTCCTTCTCCTCTTCTTCCTCCTCTTCCTTTTCTCCTTCTCCTTCTTTTTTAATGGAACTGAAATACTTTTTATATGAAACAATCACTGGAATTAAAGATACAATCTAAAGAATGGGGGAAATGTGGATTACAGATTATACAGATCTACATCTAGCATATAAAGTTGCAGAAATAGATACCAAAAACACAAGTCATCCATTCAATAAATGGGCTAATGAGCTAAGTATTGAATACTTATTGAATAAGGATTTGAAAGCAGTTTCAAGTATCTTAAAGGACTAGGAAAATGCAAATTAAAAATGCTTTGCAATTCCCTCTCAATGTAGTCAGAAAAGGCCATCAACATAAAACAAATGACTACAAATAATACTGAGGGAGTAAGTAAACAGAAACTGTATACAGTGATAATGAAAATGTGAATTCCATGAAAGGGGTGGGATTTCAAAAGAAGATCTATAATATGGTCCAACTATACCACTTATGAATATATAAATAAAATACTCTAAGTCAATGTATCAAAGAAATATTTGGTAACAACAATAATGTAGTTATGGAATAAGTCTGAGTATTCATCAACAAATAATTGGATGATGAAAATGTGATATTCATCCATGATGATATTTTGTTCAGACATAAAGTAAAATGAAATGTGTCGTTTTTCTATGACAATGGGTGCATTTTTTTAAATGAGTAACTCCATATTCAAAAGGACAAAAGATGCCTGATTTCTCCTCATAGTAGACCCTAGATTTTATCTAGAGATATAAATTCACAAGCCTGCATTAGCAGGAAAGAGGAGACACTGAGGACAGAATGGACACTGAAGATATAAAGCATATGATAGACTAAAAGAATTTTTTTTTGCATGATACCAGAAACTAGGTAAAATGAATATCTGTCAATTAAAAATTAATAATATATGTTCAACAAAGCATAATAGAAATTTTATATACCACCTGAAAAATAGCAAGCACACTTCTTTAAAATGAAACCACAGCGCACCCAAAGCTACGGGGCACAACGACAGCAGTCCTAGGAGGAAAACTCCATCTCTATGTTTCTGTGAGTAGCACATGCTGGAGTTAAGGATCTTTGGGTCTTACATCTGCATGTGTGCCCCTTTCTCTTCTACTCCCCCCACCTTTCCCCATGGTGACTTCCCTGGCCTCGGTCCTTGGGGCCAGTAAACTAACGAGTACAGCTTCCCAATAAAGCTATCTTTAATATAATCTAATCTGGCTTGAACTCGCTCATTTTGGCAGCAGAGAATCTATCAGTGTGTCACTGTTGGGGTGTAAAGGGGGCGGTTCTGATGCTAAGGTCTCATTCCCCAATTGGTTCTTGATCTGTCAGTAAAGAAAGTCTGGGGGCAATCGCTGGGCAGAAGGTATGGTGGGACTTCCTGGTACCAGGAGGAAAAGGGAGAGGCAAGGGAGGAGAGAGGTTTTCTGCTATTCTGTAGAGGGAGAATAACACAGCAACCATGTAAGGTCTGTGGAGGGGGTGAGCGGGGGACCTGTGGCCACCACTACAGGTGGGTGGCCAAGAATGTCTGGCATGAGCTAGGTGGGACTAGCCATTCAAGTTCAGGGCAGGTGAAGAGACAGATTGGTAAGGGCATGCTTTTCAGGTGGGGCAGGTAGTAATGCCCAGCAATTTTGCCAAGAAGACAAGTTGTAAAGGAACAAACTGTGTGTGTGTGTGTGTGTGTGTGTGTGAGAGAGAGAGAGAGAGAGAGAGAGAGAGAGAGAGAGAGAGAGAGAGAGAAGATCTGAGTATTCAAGGGTAGCTGTGAGGGCTGCTGGTAGTACAGTCACCTCCCAGAGCTATAGGTGGGTAGAGCAAAAGGAATGCCAGGTGGGGGCTGACACCATGGCCAGACCTGGAGCAAAGGTAGTAGCATTAAAACTACATGCAACAGGGGTGGGCTTTGAGACAGCTTCGTTTTAGCTGCATGAGGATGCCAGTCTTCTGATTCCCTTACAAACATGATATAGAACTCTCAGCTCCTTCTCCTGCACCATGACTGCTTAGACACTACCATGCTTCTCACCTTGATGATAATGGACTGAACCTGTAAGCCAGCCCCAATTAAATGTCCTTTGTAAGAGTTGCCTTGGTCATGGTGTCTCTTCACAGCAATGGAAACCCTAATTAAGACAGGTACACATATGACAAAGATGTATGGTACATAACACACATATGTTTTTGCATTGCAAATAACACTGGCAAATTGAAATGTGGTTGCTGTCAACTTTGTAGTCCTGGTATTAAACCATATATTGATGCAAAATGTTACTTTTGATGGAAACTGGATGGAAGGAAGAAGGAATCTCTTTATGTTCTTTTTCTCTCCTTCCTCCCTCTCCCCTGGCCCCATCCTAGAGACTGGACACCAGACTTTATCTATGCTATGCACATTGTTTACTGAGCTACACTCCCAGCTCTTTCTACCACACATGAGCCTATAGCTACCTAAAGCTAAAAAGGAGCTTTTGGAAGATGGAGAATGGAAAGGGAGGAGACGGTGGGGAAGAGGAGGTGTCTCCTGTGACTCCTAATCCTTCCGGTTTCCTCTTGAAGAGTCCCTCCATTATCCTTCCGGAGAGAGTCAGCCATCTCTTCACAGGTAAAAACCAGTAAATACATACACTCATCGCTGACACATATCACAACCCTGCAAACATTTATCTTCCTGTGCTTGATCCATTCACGGCATGCGGTGAATTAAAAAAAAAAAAGGCTCTTTGTTTCAACTAGCTGCATGATATTCCGTTATACGGTCAGGTCTTGTTTTACTTAAAATCAATCCTTCCTCTAACAGAAAACACGGCTTGAACAAAATTCAGACGTTGTGTTTGCTCTTGATTATTTCCAACATTAACTGATGCTCCAGAGGAGCCAGTGAGCACCAGATCCCTTTTCCATTCTAACCATGACAAGCCCGGAGCACCCCATCCAAGTCTGCACAGGGATGCCTCAGGGTCCTGGCAGGGGGCTCTCGTGAGCCAGCCTTGGATGCCTCAGACATCACAGTGTGCTTTGCAGTACTGCCAAGACACCAAGTGGGAGAAGCCAAGTGGATGTCCATTTGTTTGCATGACGCTGGGTTGGGGATGTAACATCACCTGGCTTGCCATTCTTACTTTCTTCCAGTTTTTGGCCTGCAACTTTCCTTAACAAAGTGAGCTTATTTATAATTTCCTTCAGAAGTTTCTTTCCAGTCTAGAGACACGGTGCCTCTGCATTCTCTGCCAATTTCTTGATTACCCCCTGTTCTCAAGCCACCTCTCTCTCTCGTCCCCTTCCTGACTTGTCCTCTCAGATGGAGGAAGTCATTTTTTTCATAACCCCAATTTGACAGATAATTCAGTTAGAACTGTGATTCTTCTCTAGCCAATGAAGGGCAGGCATCTAACCTGTTCTGCAGGTGTGTAAGTTCGAGCCCCCAGAGTGACAGGGGCACTCCAACAGTGCACAGACATCCACTAATCCTCCTCTCTCTTCATGGATGACCTCTGGTCAACCCTGTAGAATTTAAAGTTTAAACAGAATATCAGCCTGCAATCAATGGAGAGCGCCATGAAGAGAGGGAAAGAGGGAGAAAACAAAAGCTGCCCACTCACATCCATGTGCAGCTCCAGTTCCTGGGGATCACATGCTCTCATCCATGTGCAGCTCCAGTTCCTGGGGATCAGATGCTCTCATCCATGTGCAGCTCCAGTTCCTGGGGATCAGATGCTCTCATCCATGTGCAGCTCCAGTTCCTGGGGATCAGATGCTCTCATCCATGTGCAGCTCCAGTTCCTGGGGATCAGATGCTCTCATCCATGTGCAGCTCCAGTTCCTGGGGATCAGATGCTTTCATCCATGTGCAACTCCAGTTACTGGGGATCAGATGCTTTCTGCTGCCTTCTGGGGGCATGAGGTGCATGAATGTGCTTATACATACATGTAGACAAAACAGCTGTACACAGAGGATACATTTTCTGAAAGCCTATGTGAAGGCTGAGGAGATGATTCAGGTGCTGATGCTGGCCCCGTAATCAGGAGGATAAGAAATCTGCTCACCAGAACCACACTAAGAAGAGGGTCATCTTGGACCTAGGAATGTGGATTTTTGTGTGGTGTTGAGGCATGGTGACCTTTCTTTATTAATGCTTTTATAGATATGAGCCGAAGGATCAGTGTAAGAGCTGAGCTGGAGCTTAGATAATGGAAACAAAATGAACCATTTGAACCTCTCCTGCTGTTGCCCGGATCTCTCATCCAGCCCGGATCCCGCAGGAGAGGAGCCATGCTCTCACATGGGTGCTGGGAATCCAGCCCGGATCCTGGAGAAGAGGAGCCATGCTCTCAAGTGGGTGCTGGGAATCCAGCCCGGATCCTGGAGGAGCCATGCTCTCACGTGGGTGCTGGGAATCCAGCCCGGATCCTGGAGGAGATGCTCTTACTACTTAGCCACCGCTCCGGCCCTCACTCAGATAACTGCTAAGTATCTTTCTCAAGTATCCAGTGGGTGTTCTGTGCAATGCATGTAGTGAACTCCGTGAATCAGGAAAAATGCTTCTTTTTGGAAAGGGTGTCAGTGTTAACGTGCCAGAAGCCTGTTTCATTAGGATCGTAGAACATGAGCAAAAATTAGGCTACGGGGCTTCTCTCTGGCTTTCCTTCTGTGCATCGTGTTGTACAGTCTTTGCAGTCTCACATTCTATGCCGCCTCTGTCTATCCCCAGCCACCCTTACTCTGCAGGCAGGACTAACTGTGATGTCTGCTCGGCCCCACCAGGTGAAGCAAACGCATCAGTGTGAGCCCCACAAGTGCTTGGTGGAGGATGCCCTCATGTTTCTGCTCGCATTCTTTAACACACCCAAGCATCACATTTATTTTTCCAACAGCTGCTGCATATTGTGCAGACTTCTTAATTAGCTAATGCTCCGCAAGCCCTCTGAAGATAAAAAGCCCAATAGAAGCGCTAAGTGTTATTATTACTCTGACAAAAGAGCTCTCTCTCTCTCTCTCTCTCTCTCTCTTTTTTTACCTTGGCTCCCCCAGAAATGTGTGAGCCTGGTTTCTCTCTAACTAGCAATAGTCAGAGGACACGCTGCATAAATCACAGAGAAAGAACTGGAGGATTCAGTTCTAGCCCTTGAACCAGGTAACTGGGCATCCTGGGTGTTCCTTCCAGCCCAGATATAATCATTATCTGCCCAAAAGAAAAGGGTACCAGGCGGGGGGGGGGCAGTCGGAAAACACAGTCTCAGGCAGTAAGATGCTGTCTGGGAAGGAAAATGCTCGCTTCCCTGCAAGGACTTTCTGAATGTCAAAGCTGTATTTGTTTCTTAAGGTGGAGTCAGGAGAGCAATGCAGGTATTTAGGGATCACAGACGATGTCCTTGGACACAGGTGACCATGGCTTCGATATGAAAAATGATGCATCTAAGCCAGACTCATCAGGCGCCCTTCTTCATTTCCAAGAGGAAAGACTGGAAGAGAAAACTTCCACAAATGGAGACAAACACTAGGCAAGCACCTGCAGGTCAGTGGTCACCACTGTGGTGGAATTTCAGTCTTCAGTCCTTCCTTGGTAGTGCTGTTTTGGGAGGTTATGAGGAGGGGCAGACTTGCTGGAGGAAAGCCATGGCTGAAGGCTGCCTTGGAGTATTCATAGCCACACCCACCTGCAGCTTGCTCTCTGTTTCCTGTGCTAAAGATTGGATCTCCTGGGTTCCTGCTCTGGCTTCCTGCTGCTAGGCAACCCTCACAAACCCACACATTCATTATGCATTTCCCTCTCTGAAACCATGAGCAGGAATAAATTATACCATCTGTAAGCTGTTTTAGGCCATGGCATTTTATCACAGCAATGAAAAGGTAACTAATACACACACTCATCCATTCTTTAAGATAAACAGCCTGCAGCCTCTGCCCTGAGGAGCAGATGGCCCCTTCCTCTAGGGAAGATGAGCCTCTGAGATGTCTGTGGGCATCTCATTATCCTGAAGAAATCATTGTGGGTGGCGTCAATCCCTAGGCTGGGTTTGAGAAGCAGAACATAGAGAGGGAGAGGAAGAAACAGCTATGCACACTCACCACTCTTTGTCACCTGATCATGAGTAGGATGCGGCCAGATGCAGCTTGACTTCCTGTCATGGTAGATTGCACCCTTGAATGGTTACCCTTGAACTGTGGACCAGAATAAATCTTTTTCCCTGAAAAGTTGCTTTTGGCAGAGACTCTGTAACAGCAATAGAAGCCACAGTGACATCCTCCCCACGCCTCCCACTGCGGTTCTATGCAAACTACCTTGGCCATGTGAGTGATGCTGTAGCAAAATGCATACAAATCGATCAATCAATCAATCAGTCAATCATAATCAATCATGCTGTTCCCCAGGGCAGCATGCAAGCAACTATTTCTTGGCAATTAAAATTTAAAAGTTTATTGGCTAAGGAGATGACATGGTTCATAAAGTGCTTGCTTGTCTTGCAAACATGTGGACATGGGTTGAGTATCTAGAACCCATGGTCTTACAAAAGAAAGGTGGGGCTATGCTTACTGTTTTAGCACAGGCAGAAGGATCCCAGTCTGATGACAGCCTGGGCTTTAAAACAAGGGTGTCTCAGGACAAACTAGTAAACAAACAAACAAATAATGGGATAAACAAGGAATTTAAAACCCACATGGAAATGATGGAAGAAGACTTTTCTGTGCACGGCGGCTCTTCATCAGCCTGCTCTGTGCATCATCAAAAGCTTTGCCTCTGCTTCCTGCTGCCAAAGCCCACAAATAGACAAGGATATACTCCGAGGCCTCACATGCCAATGTAAGAACACATCTTTGGGGTCATCCCTACCTGAGGCCAGGAAGAGAAAAGGGTGTCTGCTACTCAGTGTGGGCTTCAGGTCACATCTCTGTGACCAGAGAATCTGTACTCAAGACCAACTCTCAGGAGGGGTGATCCACCTAGCTCCCCTGGAAAAGCAGTAGCCAGAGAGGGAGCTGTTCCATAGGAGGGTTTGTTTGCAGCTAACTGAGGATAAATTATTCAGGAGCAACAGCCTTGTGAGCCCTGTAATTACTGCCAAGTAACTGAGACTGTTGACCTACAAAATGCAGATCAAAAGCCAAATCTGCATCTCAGACAAGATTCCTCTCAGGATCTAGCACACTGTGCTGCCCAAGAAGCTGCTTTGAAAACCAAAACAGGAAGCAGAAAAATACTGTCACTCAAAAGATGTCATTTAGGGACAAAGGGGAGCTCAGGTACCAGAGGAAAAAAAAAGCCCTGGGCTCAGCAGTGCACCCTCCCAAGCAGATTTACCAAATCCAGACTCCTGGGGGCTCAACTCACTGCTTTCTGGCCTCCCAGGATCACGCGTGTTCCACATCTGCTCTGTAAATTCTGTGGACAAGCTTTCCTTTTTCCAGATCTGCCTCTCCACCCCATCTCCCCAGAATGTATTGTTCCCCCAGTCAATTTCTGCCTCATGCAACTTCCTCAGCGAACTCTTTCTTTCCAATAAAAATAGAAGCATTAAGGCTGGGAATGGTGGTGCAGGCCTTCTATCCAAGCACTTGGATCTCTGTGATTTCAAGGTCAGACTGGTGAACTTCAGGATAGCCTTAAGTACATAGACCTTGTGTAATAATAATAATAATAATAATAATAATAATAATAATAATAATAATAGTGATAGAGGGTGAGGACAAGAAGGAAGAAGGGAAAGAAGAGGAGGAGGAAGAGGAAGAAGAGGAAGAAGAAAACATAAAAAGAAAAGAGAGATGAGAGAGGCATCAAATCTACTAATCTACCTCATTTCTCAAACACAAACAATTTTGTTACATATCCTGATCTGATCAAACAGATCTATTCTAGTAAAATTGGCTTCATTAGTTTAAAAAAAGGCTTTCAAAGGCATCCTCTGTTCTCCATGTAAGTCAGTCACTGCATTAATCACTCTTCTGTTCATGGGATACAATGTTACAACCAAATGTAACTTAAGGAAGAGATTCTTTATTTATTGCTCATAGTTCCCTTGTGTGTGTGTGGGGGGGGGGCAAGACACCAGGTGGCAAGAGGAGGAAGCTGAGGGCTGGGAAATCTCAACCTCATTCAAAAGCACAGAGCTCAATCTAGAAGTGGGATGGTTATAAGTGCTCAAAACCATTTCAGGAACTCATTTTCTCCATGAAGGCTATATACCTCCTAAAGATTCTATAACTCCCGAAAACAGTGCCACCCACCAAGGACCAAGAATCAAACACCCGTGCCTGTGGGGGACATTCCTCATTCAGACACTATAACCCCACTCCTAACAATCTTAGAAAACCAAAGATCAAAGCATCTAATATGTCCACTTTTCCCTATACACTGACACTAGATGTCATTAAGTAAGTCATTGTTGGTGGTCCTGTTTAGATTATTATGTGGGAGTCTGTGAAGAAACAGTATCTTAGGGTGAGCAGTTCATGCTTTGTTTTGGGAACACACCCACAGAGAGACTGAGAAGCAGCCCATGAGGATGGAAACATCAGAAGGCAAAGTACAGAGGCAGAGAGAAGGTGGAGACAGGCTCATGGATGAACTGAGCCCTTCCAGCCAGGTTTGGAAGAGTGTCTCAGACCCACAGTGGCTACCACCAGGAAGCAACTCGTGTGCTAAGCTAACATTTTATCTACAACATATTCTAGTAACAATCACTTCCTGTGACTGTACATTCCAGCCACGAGGGGAGGGGCTAGTTTACGGGGGGAGAGGAGGCTGTCTCATCCTCTCCATGAATCAACTTCACTTTTAGGAAAAAACACTTATTTATAGCTAAAAGTCTACTTCTGTCTCCAACACTGAAGAAGACCTTGTGGTTGAGAACACGCTCTTACTGTCCAAGCTTCTGCTCTTCACACAGAAAGCAGCATAGATGCACAAGGCCATCCTCATCTCCCTTGGGACTTCCAAAACTGGAATATTCTAGAACTGGAACAATCTATCTGTTAGAGACGGCTTTGCCTAGTATCGGATATACTCTCTCAACATTTCCACTTAAGTCTCAGCCTCTAACAGACATTACCCACTACCCGTCCTTGTTCTGTGTTCAAGACACTTGTAGAGATGTGTGTAGACCAGAGGCTGCTTGTGATGATACACGATGGTGAGCAGAAGACACTAATCACACTGAGAACAGAGGACGGTGTACCAGCTCAGTCCATTCCCAGCTCCACAACTACTTGCTCTGTAATCCAGGCTGTGACAGACCTCTGTCCCTGTGTCTGTTGTCTTGGCTGAAATAAAGATACTTCAAGAGAATTTCCATGAGCATCAACTGATTTACTATGAGCACCTCATTGGTAGTAAGGAGCTGGCACATGTGTGTATTTTTATTCCTGGTAGTTCTAATTGAAAGTGAAAGATAGGAGAGAGAATGGCAAAGGTCTGGGCTTGCTCGAGCGAGCATTTGGAACTACATTCTTTTCAGCATGATGATAATGGGAGAAAGTATGTTCAAAGCTGTAGTCTTCCATGGGATGAGGAACCTACAACAAACCCAGCAACAAAGCAGTGGCTTCCAATAGAAGGGAAATCACCCTGCTTACCCTGGGCTCTGATCCAGACTAGTCATTGAGCTATAGTTAAAGGCAGGACAGTGAACTTCTGTGGTGGTCAGTGTCCACTGCCAAACTATCTAGATTTGGAACTACCTAGGAGATACATTCTGGGAGGGGTGATGAAGGTTTCCAAAGGAGTTTAAATGAGTAGCAAAGATCCACCTATATGGGTCTTTGAAATAATAATGAATAAATGATTAAAAAAAAAAGAGACACCAAATTCCTGCATTATACCCACCTGCTCTCTGCTCAAGGGTTCCACCACTGCTTCGCTAGCCCCAGTTGGCAGTATTCCTTTCTCTGGTTTGCCTGCCTCAGAGCCACCTGTACCTTCTCAGCCATCCACCTGCTGTGGTCAGCAGCCACAATTCCTCTTAACCCAGTAAATCAAACTCTTGAAGCTTATAATTAATCAGTCAGATTTATATATCAATAAATTCTCATTTCACAAGATGTCCACACAATAATTTCAATGCCAATTGATAAGGACATAAATTGCCCACCTAGATAAGACAAATTGTCATGTTATTATCCATTCCTTATAATATAATAATAACTACCTGTGGCTATTTAAAGCCACACAGAATCTGGATCGTCCTGCTCCTCCTCCATCTTCCTTTCTCCCCACCTGTCTCCACTGAAACTCCTAGCTCTGCCTCCCTTTTCCCTGTCCAATCACAGGCTTCTTGTTGCACTAACATTTAAATTAATTGGGGGGAAAATCTGCTACAGGTGGCATCATGCCATGGCTGGGATCCCAGAATGAATAAAATAGAGAAATAGAGGAAGCCACTTGATCAACACTGATCCTTTCTGCTTCCTAAGACCAACAACCTACACTCCTGGAGTGAGCAACACCTTCCTTCCATGATGGGCTGTGCTTTCTCTTAAGCGTCAAACCAAAATAAACCATTCTTTCCTTCTTTCAGTTGCTTTAGTTGGGAATTTTCTCACAGCAATGAGAAATTAACTAACATAAAACAATGAGAGAAGTCACCAAAATGTCTATAAACCATCAAAGCATAGCCGGGTGCTGGGATGCCAGGCAGAAAGTGTAGAGGGTTTGGAGATATGGCCCATGGGTTAAGAGTGCCTGCTGTTCCTGAACAGGAACCGAGATCAGTTCCCAACACTCACATCTAGTAACTCCCAACAGTGGGAAACAACAAGGGGACCTGATGCCTCTGGTCGTTAGCTGTGCTCACGTGCACATTCCCACAAACATACACATACCCACATACATAGTTTAAAAAAATAAGAAGAAGAAATCACTTTCAAAAGGACAGCACAAGACACTGACAGGAACAGAGAGTGGCTACCTCCTCCCACCAGGCAGCTGTCAAGGAGAGAGAACAGAGTGACTGTCATCACAGATTGCCCCAGTCATGTCCTCCATTTAACTAAGGGGAGCTGAGAGGCTTGTTTCCCTCAGTGCTATGAGGTTACAAGGTGCAGAGTTTATATTGGTCCATTTTGGAATCTCAGAACAAAGACTCATATGTTATAAATCTGGGCATAAACTTCACCTGCAAGACCTAGATCCCTAAATGAATGAGGAAGATATAATTTCATTCTTTAAGCAGTAGATAAATGTATGTGATGTGCCTCCTGTGCCCCAAGTACTGTGGCAGATGACTGGGATCCAGGGAAAGGAAAGAACCAAAAGGCACACACACACACACACACACACACACACACACACACACTCACACACACACTCACACACACACACATACACACACATACATACACGCACATATACATACATACACACACATACACACACGGGGGGGGGGCAGAGAGAGAGAGAGAGAGAGAGATGTCTACAGCCAACAGAGACCAAGGCGTTCTGTGTGGGAGTGGGGGTGACATCAGGAGACTCTGGTTGGGGATCCCTGAAACTTCTCTCTTCAAAAACATGAGCTCCAGGAACTGGAGACTGACCATTTTGAGCTAAGACAATACAGTAATATAGACAACCTCAATGATAATTTGATGAGATCCAGAATCATCTGGGAGACTGGCCTGGCTGTAGGAAGCCGCGGTTTCTCCATGAAGCCGCGGCGGCTATGTAAACAGCTACGGTTTCTCCGGGCAGCCGAAGCTTCATGCAGCCGCGGCTCCGAGAGGCTCTGAGAAGCCTCTGGCTCTCCGCCATTACAAGATGGCGGGGGACCGGCCAGGTGTCAGGGAAGAGAGCCTAGTGCGCATGCGCAGCTCTCTTCAGGCTCTCCTCAAATGACAGCCCCTCCCGAACAGGCAATAGGCAAATGAGGTGTGGCTTGTTGCACCAATGAATGGGCCATATGCTAATGAGGTGTGGCTTGGTACACCAATCTGCAACCACTACGACACCCTCCCCCTTCCCTGGGAGAGTATATAAGCAGCAGCTCTGCTGCTGTCCAGGGTCCTGGGAATCTACTATCAAGGTGCTCCAGAATAAAGCTAACTGAGAAGTTCCCAGTGGTGGCATGACTTTCTTCTGGTCGAGGGAGGTGTGTCGCACCTGGCTGTGCGGTTATCTTGATCAGGTTAACTGGGAAAGAAAGGTTCACCCATACTGGGTAGCACCACTCCGTAGGCATGAGTCTTTGACAGTCAAAGAGAAGAAGAGAGCTGACCACAAGCATGTACCAAGCTCTACTTTCTGATTATCTGCTTCTTGACCTGCTGCATCCAGCTCTGGCTACCTCCAGCCTCTACTGCTTCTGCCATGACACACAGTATAACCTGCAACAGTGAGCCAAAATGACCTCTCCCTCAGTTGATTTTGTCAGGTAAGGTTAGCATAACTATGCGAGGAAAGGAAAAACATCCAAGCCAGGAAAACTGCACCTGTCAGCATCCAAATTTAGTGCCTCAGAAGACTGCTGGGAACAGGGAACAGTGTAGGGCACATTGGGATGCCTCTGCCAATTTAATTTTGTGGAGACACAGCTGTAATCACGCGTTTGCATACCATCTATACCACAGCAAAAGAATGAGAGGCCTCATGACAGAGTTGTGTAGTTGTGACAGATGCAGAAAATATTTACTAGTTGGCCGTCTATGGGGAGAAATGCCAAGCTTACACTAGAGCGTGGAGTGTAACCGCCAATGTAAATGTCCTCCCTGCGGGCCTCTTACAGCAGCACTCGGGTGCTAGGCAGACAGTAGCAGAAAGCAAAATGGAATGCCTAGCTGGGTTCACTGTGCTGAGCACTTTACAAGTCCGATTTGCAGCAACTGTCCCTGTGGCACCATGAAAGGAAGATGTACTTTCTCATCTTTATATCATGCTTTGTGGTGCCTGCTGGTAGGATATGTTTGTATCCATAATATTGTGAGCACTCAAGTTGCATGCCGTGGAGACCAGAGGCTGTGGTTCTCATCGGCAATTTTACAGCTCCTGCAGCATGCAGAATAAGCACACTCTATGGCAAGCCAGGCTGCACGGCAGCTCATAAGGCCAAGTGCCAAAATAGAAGGCACGATCCGTCTGGCTATGGCATCCATTCTTGACTGAAAGCATGATAGTACTCTGCAACGTGTAACTATACTTTGAGGGTTTATAATAGCAAAACCTTTCTGAACTTTTGCCCCATTTAAAATGTAGTGCATGGACCCAATGGAAATAGATACAAAAACTCACAGCCAAATATTAGAATGAACTCAGGAAATCTTATGAAAGAGTTGGCAGGACTGAAGGACCTAAAGAGAACAAAGAGTACACAAAAAGACCAAAAGACTCAAGTAACCCAGACCCTTGGAGGCTCCCAGAAACTGAACCACCCAACAAAAAGCTTCTTCAGAAGACACCATTTTTAAAAGCACCTAAAAGACAAAACAAGATGGGAAGACACAGACAGGATCATTCTGGTTTCCATCTGCTCCAGGAACTGATCCTGTACCACTGGCCTCCATAGCCAAATAGCACTGGGAGAGAGCTGGTCTCCTAGGAGTGCCAACACACCCGTGAGTACAGGTAATACCACCACTTCTGCTCAGTTTCAGGGTCAAAGAGTGATCTGCCCAGAGCCATCAGGACACAGGAACCAAGGAACAGCCAGGGACAGGATCCTTCCAGGTTCCATCTGCACCCCAGAGCTGACCCTCTGCCACAGCTCT
The DNA here is from genome assembly GCA_902729485.2 of Mus minutoides. Classification (NCBI taxonomy): domain Eukaryota; kingdom Metazoa; phylum Chordata; class Mammalia; order Rodentia; family Muridae; genus Mus; species Mus minutoides. The sequence goes on along the minus strand of LR750180.1, from coordinate 698,119 downwards.
CCACACCAAAATTCTTCCTGGAGAGAACTGGTCTCCCAAGAGGACTAACACACAGGCTTGGAGGAGGGACAAGCCACAGTCAGAAACAGCAAGACCAGCTAACACCAGAGGTAACCAGATGGCAAGAGGCAAGGGCAAGAACATAGCAACAGAAAACAAGACTATTTGGCATCATCAGAACCCAGTTCTCCCACCACAGAGAGCCCTGCATTCCACAACACACCAGGAAAGCCAGCCTCTGAGTTAAAGTCACATCTCAGGATGATAGAAGACTTTAAGAAGGACATAAGTAACTCCTTTAAAGAAATACAGGAGAACATAGGTAAATAGGTAGAAGCCATTAAAGATGAAACACAAAAATCCCTTAAAGAATTACAGGAAAATGCAACCAAACAGGTGCAGGAATTGAACAAAACCATCCAGAATCTAAAAATGGAAGTAGAAACAATAAAGAAATCACAAAGGGAGACAAACCTGGAGATAGAAAACCTAGGAAAGAGATAAGGAGTCATAGATTCAAGCACCATCACCAACTGAATACAAGAGATAGAAGAGAGAATCTCAGGTGCAGAGGATTCCATAGAAAGCATTGGTACAACAGTCAAAGAAAATGGAAAATGCAAAAAGCTCCCAACCCAAAACAAGCAGGAAATCCAGGACTCAGTGAGAAGACCAAACCTAAGGATAATAGGTATAGAAAAGAGAGAAGATTACCAACTTAAAGGGCCAGTAAATATCTTCAACAAAATTATAGTAGAAAATTTCCCTCACCTAAAGAAAGAGATGCCCATAAACATACAAGAAGCCTACAAAACTCTAAATAGATTAGACCAGAAAAGACATTCCTTCCATCACATAATACTCAAAACACCAAATGAACAAAACAAAGAATATTAACAGCAGTAAGGGAAAAGGGTCAAATAACATGTAAAGGCAGACCTACCAGAATTACACCAGACTTCTCACCAGAGACTATGAAAGCCAGAAGATGCTGGGCAGATGTCATAGAGACCCTAAGAGAACACAAATGCTAGCCCAGACTACTATACCCAGCAAAACTCTCAATAACTGTAGGTGGAGAAACCATGATATTCCATGACAAAAACAAATTTACACAGAATCTTTCCACAAATCCAGCCCTACAAAGGATAAAAGATGGAAAACAGCAACACAAGGAGGGAAACTCCACCCTAGAAAGAGCATGAAAGTAATCTTCTAACAAACTCAAAAGACAATAGCCACACAAACATAAAATTGCATCAAATATAAGAGGAAGCAACAGTCACTATTCCTCAATATATGTAAAAATCAATGAACTCAATTCCCCAATAAAAAGACATAGACTAACAGACTGGAAACATAAACAGGACCCAGAATTTTGGCGCATACAGGAAACACAACTCAGTGTCAAAGACAAACACTACCTCAGAGTAAAGGACTGGAAAACAATTTTCCAAGCAAATGGTGCCAAGACACAAGCTGTAGAAGCCATTCTACTATTGAATAAAATCAACTTTCAACCAAAAGTTGTCAAAAAGTATATGGAAGGAAACTTCAAACTCATCAAAGAAAAAATCGACCAAGAAGGACTCTCAATATTTTGTTATTTTGTTGATGTTTTTTTTTTTTACTGTTTCTGTTTTGTGTTGTTCCTTTAAATAGGGGCTTACTATGTAGCTCCTATCAGCCTCAAATTTAGTATGTGGCCTAAGCTGTCCTCACATCTGTCATCCAGCTGCCTTACCTGCCCAAGTGCTGGGATTACAAGTATTTGCATCCAAGCTGGGCTCAGAATTCTGTATACAGTTTATAGGCAATAGACACAATGATAAGAATAATAAGCTATGTGTCTTAGTCAGGGTTCCATTGCTCTGAAGAGACACTATGACTAAGACAAACATTTAATTGGGGCTGTCTTACAGTCTCAGAGGTTTAGTCCATTATCATTATGGCAGGAAGCATGGCAGCCTGCAGACAGACATGGTACTGGAGAAGGAACTGAAGAGTTCTGCATCTTGATCCAACAGCAACCAGAAGAGACTGACTTCCAAAAAGCTAAAAGAAGGGTCTCAAAGCCCACCTGCAAAGTGACACACTTCCTCCAACAAGGCCACACCTCCTAATAATGCCACTCCCTATGTGCCAAGCATATTCAAACCACCACACTGTGAGTTTCTGATTTTGCTTGGGTTTATTTCACACAGGAGAAAGTCATCTGGTTCATAATAGTGTTCTTGTCCCGTCTCCTTCCAGCATTTGATGTTTATCATGCTGCACCCCAAGTTTTCTCTGTAGTGGAGAATGACCTCTGATCCCTAAGCATGAAAAACAGAATATTTCACAAACAGATCAGTTTATAATGCCATAAGGGGTAATTTTGAACTGTACTCTATGGAGAGTAATTTGGTAAATTATTTTTAATGAAAAAAAAAATTTGGTATCAAAAGAGAAGGCAAGGACTGGGTTTGAAGCAGCAGGGCATTGATGTTTTCTAATGCTGGGAGATACCGTTCCTGTGACCACAGACACACTGCCAAGGATGAGGACAGGAAAGAGACCATGGGGAGGGACTAAAGGACAAGGAACAAGAGAAATAGACGATTATAGTTATCAATACATATGTCAACAAAGTTGTCACAAGAACTATAACCACAAATTAAATTAATGAACCTAACCTTCAAAGAACTGAAGGCAAAATAAATAGCTCTGTCGATTTCTAGAATGAAGAAAAAAATAAAAGGATTATGACTGCCATTACTGTACAAGTTCTACAGCACATTTTTACATCCACATCCACAGCCTTCAACAATTAGAAAAGATCACACTTATATGACCAGGTATGGTTTGTTGTTGTTGTTTTGTTTTTGTTTTTTTCTTTTGTTTTGGTTTTGGTTTTTTTTGTTTGGTTTGGTTTGGTTTGGTTTGGTGTAGACCTCTGAGCCATGCCATTTAGCTCATATAAGTAGAAGCCATCACAGGAAGCAATATTTGCTGCACTGCAAAAGCAAAGCTGTGTTGCTACATCCACTCCAGCTACATCCACTCCAGCTACATCCACTCCAGCTACATCTACTCCAGCTACATCTACTCCAGCTACATCCACTCCAGTAGTGACAAGCGACAGGACCCCCAAACCTGGGCGCTGTCCTGAGGCGAAAAGCTCACGGAAACTTAGTCTCCTGGAACCATGGCATCCTGTATAACGAATGTTCCAATGTCCTTGCTTTAGTTGGTAAACGGATCTGTGTGCTTTCCCTTAATATTGCTTTATTATAAGTGCTCCTAAGGATTGAATCTTTGACATATAGCTGTTAGATTCTAGGCAGTCCTTGATCCGACCCTGGGCATGGATAGCTAAGTCACCGCCCTACACAGGAATTTACCATTATCTAGGAAGAAGGAAGTTGGTGATCTAAGGAGAAACCAGAGTAGATATTTAGAACTATAGGTAGCTGAGTTACACCCATACACAAGTATTTACAATGGCCTAGGGGGAAGGTGGACTATACAATAGACTAGAATAGGAACTATTCTTGTATCTGTGTCTGTCAATTCCCACCGACTCTAGGCCCATCTGTCCGAACCCCTGATTCCCACGGATTGAGGGGTGCCGACTAGGCCCGGTCTATGGCACTGTGCACTTTACCCTCAACATGTCCAGCAAGGAATCTAATCTCAGAATTCTTAAAGGGATAGGCTGTTTTTCCCAGCTCTCCCCAACTCTGTAGGAATTACTAATCATCCGTTTTCTGTGGTTTGTTTAACCCATTTGCCAAACACACTCAGCATCTGTTGTTAGAATTGTAAATTGTTTTTTTTCAACACCATTTCACTATTTTTATCTGTTTAACAGAATCTTTGCTACCATTTCCCTGAGGAAATAACAATCTAGAATAAGGAACTATCAATGATGTTAACTTGATACAGCTGGGGACATCTGGGAAGAGGAACCTCAACTGAGAAAATGCCTCCATCAAATTGACCTGTGGTCAGTCTTTAGGGCGTTTTCTTGACTAATGATGGGTATGTGAGAACTCAGCCCACTGCCACCCTTGGGCAATGGACTAATGTCCCGCCCGGACTGTAAGAAAGCAAAATGAGCAAGCTATGAAGAACAAGCCAGCAGGCATCACTCCTCCACAGCCTGAGAGTAGTAAGAAGTAAGCCCCCCCACAACCCCCTTACGTCTCTTTGCTTTGGTCGTGATGTTTTAGTTCAGCAATAGAAACTAAGACAAATGATAATGAATTTCCAGAGTTTTCAAGTAAATTCAAATATTCTTCCTTAACTTTCATAGAGAGAAAACAGAACACAGATCTCATTTAAATGCTGTGTATTTTCAAATTGCACTTAGATAAAAATAAAGCCACAATAACAAATAGGGATGAAAAACTCAGGTATCCACAGGTGTGTGAATGATAATTTACAAATACAAGGAACTGTTGCTAAGCAGGAAAAGAAAGAATTCTATCCCATGAGACAATGTGAACTGAGAGGACTTGATGTCGAATGGAATCTACCCATCCTACCTCACACACTGATGCTCCCACAGAGATGAGGCAGCTGGCATAGGCAAGGGAGGGGAGAGCAGAATGGTAGTTGCTGCATTGAGGAAAGGGAAAGGGAGGTGCTATTAAAGGGCAGAGCTGCAGTGTATAGAGCACAGGACAGCTCTGCAGGCAGTAACAACAAAGGCCATAATAATGTGAACAAAGGCACAGGACAGCTCTGCAGGCAGTAACAATGTGAACAAAGGCACAGGACAGCTCTACAGGTAGTAACAATGTGAACAAATGAACAGGACAGCTCTACAGGTAGTAACGTGAACAAAGGCACAGGACAGCTCTACAGGCAGTAACAATGTGAACAAAGGCACAGGACAGCTCTACAGGCAGTAACAATGTAAACAAAGGCACAGGACAAGTCTACAGGCAGTAACAATGTGAAAAAAGGCACTGGACAGCTCTACAGGTAGTAACAATGTGAACAAAGGCACAGGACAGCTCTACAGACAGTTAACGATGTAAACAAACAAATGCCACAGCATTACTGAGATGTGCTTTGAATGTGGCTAGTATGACAGATTCAGTTACACTTTTAAAACCACCATTATAAGCAGATGTGTGAAATGTTTCTTCATTTACACTTGGCCTTTCATCTGACAAGAAGTCAGAGCACCACACCAAGGAACCTCCACCCTCCCTCCTCTCATTAGCCTCTGGCTCTTTTTTCCAGAAGAGTGAAACTTCTGTTTTGACAGGATTAAATGAACAGGAGTACAGGAGAGTAAGCGTTTAAATTTTCCTTGAAACTGAGATGCTAACTCCCAGAAGGCCAATGAGGTTCTAAACCCGAAATGCCCACATGGTGATCAGTGTTAATAACTCACATGCACACACCAGACAAATTCCCTCATCTGCTTACTATGCATGAGTATGTGCAATTATGCCCGCCATGCAACATACAAACCATACACTGCAGAGCACGCATCAAGTTAATGCATAATGTAGTCTCACATGGATAATTGATAACTGAATATTGACTAGCTAGCAGAAATATGTTATTTCAACACTTTGTATTTTCATTATTAAGCAAGGAAGCTGGCATATATATGACTACATTATTGAATGAAATAGCTGAAGTGGAAGATATTTGAAACTGAGGCCTGAACTTGATCATTTTCAACACCACAGCCTTTGGGAAGTGATGATGTACACATTGACTTGTGGGCTGCAGGCTGTGTGAAGCATTGTTAATGTCATCATGTATGAGGAGGTGTCAGGGTTAAAGAGCTTTCCTACAGTGTGAGAACGTGAGTTCAGAAATGCATTGGAGACAAGGTGGACATGGAATACACAGAGTAAGCTGGCTAACAAGATTGCATGCCTTGTTGGGCTCTGGGTTTGATTGAGACACCCTGCCCAACTGAATAAGGTGGAGGAGGTAGAAGCATTGATCACTGGAGCCCTGACGTCACCAACATGGAGTCCCACTGGTTGACTAAATGGTGGTAGACTGAAAGTCTGGCCCCCTAAAGTGTGTACGTGTGTACGTAAGGGGAGAACAAGAGAGTAAGTCTCTGATTCTCATTTATTTGGTGACTGTTATTCATCATATCTGTTTATGAAATTTCCCCCTGGGCCAGTGAGCTCAAGGCTCTTTCCCACTTTTTCTTCTATTAGATTCAGTGTATCTGGTTTTATGTTGAGGTCCTTGATCTACTTGGACTTAATCTTTGTACAAGGTGACAAATATGGGTCTGTTTTCATTCTTCTACATACAGACAGCCAGTTAGACCAGAATCATTTATTAAAGATGCTTTATTTTTTCCATTATATATTTTTTGGCGTCTTTGTCAAGGAAAAAGTGACAGTAAGTGTATGGTTTTATTTCTGGGTCTTCAATTCTATTCCATTGATCAACATGTCTGTCTCTGTACCAGTACCACTATTATCACTATTGCTCTGTAGTAAAGCGTGAGGTCAGGGATGGCGATTCCCCCAGCTCTTCTTTTATTGTTAAGAATTGTTTTTGCTATTCTGGGTTTTTTCCCTTTCCAAATGAATTTGAGAATTGCTCTTTCCATATCTTTGAAGAATTATGTTGGGATTTTGATGGCGATTGCACTGAATCTATAGATTGCTTTTGGTAGGATGGCCATTTTTACTATGTTAATTCTGCCAATCCATGAGTTTGGGAGATCTCTCCATTTTCTGATATCTTCTTCGATTTTCTTCCCTTTTTTCCTCTCTTTTTTTTTTTGGTTTTTCAAGACAGGGTTTCTCTATATAGCCCTGGCTGTCCTGGAACTCACTCTGTAGACCAGGCTGGCCTCGAACTCAGAAATCCGCCTGCCTCTGCCTCCCGAGTGCTGGGATTAAAAGCGTGCGCCACCACACCCGGCTTCGATTTCCTTCTTGAGAGACTTAAAGTTATTGTCATACAAGTCTTTCACTTGTTTGGTTAGAATTACCCTGAGATATTTTATGCTATTTGTGGCTATTATGAAGGGAATTGTTTCCCTAATTTCTTTCTCAGCCTGTTTATCCTTTGTGTAAAGGAAGGCTACTGATTTATTTGAGTTAATTTTATATCCAGCCAGTTTGCTGAAATCATTTATCAGCTGGAGAAGTTCTCTGGTAGAATTTTTGGGGTTGCTTATATATATACTATCAAATCATCTGCAACTAGTAATACCTTTATTTCTTTACCAATTTGTATTCTCTTGATCTCCTTTTGTTGTCTTATTGTTCTAGCTAACACTTTGAGTACAATATTGAATAGATATGGAGAGAATGGGCATCCTTGTCTTGTCCCCAATTGCAGTGGGAATGCTTCAAGTATGTCTCCATTTAATTTGATATTGCCTATTGGTTTGCAGTAAATTGCTTTTATTATGTTTATGTATGGGCCTTGAATTCCTGATCTTTCTAATACTTTTAACATGAAGGGGTGTTGTATTTTGTCAAATGCTTTTTCAGCATCTAAGGAGATGTTCGTTTGTTTATATAGTGGATCATGTCTTTACTTGAATGCCCATCACGATGATGACAGACAATGATCAGGAAGGGCGGAATGGCTTAACAGCAAAGGAGCAGAAAGGGGCTGATGTCTCATACCTACAGTAACCTAAGGCCCCGCTTTCCAAGGTTCTGCAACCCAACCTGTGCTTTTTGGAGATACTCATGATCTAATGTGCTGGCATGTAGGAGGAAATGGCTCAGATGAAGGCCAGTGCAATCCAGTGGATCTCCTCAATGTTCTCCTTGACAATGCTGGGAATGAACACTGGGAATGAAGACTGCAGTCAGTATTTTGACTTGGGATGATTAAAACCTGTTGGGGGTGAATGAGAAATCTGGGATCCTATTGCTTTCTGCACAGGTACAGATGAATGTCCAGGAAATCGTGTGGTGGAGCTGAGGTGTCTTTTGATGTGTGTTTGCTCATGGCGCCCCATTAACTTCCATTTTCCACACCACAGTCTCTAGAACCGCAGCTGCACTGCCCTCCTCTCTCCCCCCCGTGGCCTTTCACAGCTTGACGTCTCGTCTGCATTTAGCAATGTCTGATTATCATATTTGACTTACCAACAGCAATCTGTTTGGTTTCTCCCTTCTCCAACCCAGAATGCTGTAAGTTCATTTATAGATTTTCCCTTTTCCCTCCTACTCACTGCTTTGTCCCCAGAGTTTGGTATAGATAGGCCAGTGCATAGCAGGCAGTGTTCATACTTACTTAATCGGTTTTGGCCTCTACATCTGGATCCCACCAAAAGCTACCTAACTAGATCAATTTCTCTTCTACAAAGACAGAAGTATGAGTCCAGGAAACAAAAGTGATAGTGAGCAGAACCAAGGACTATCCGAGGTATAGAACCCAAAGCATTTAATGAGTTAATAAATAGGCAGGAAAGCATAGAAAAAAGCCAGAGACGTGAACCTGAGTCTGGTTTCCAGAATGAGTGATCTGGAAAGGCAGGAGCTGTAGGCAGTAACACCCAGGGACCCTGTCAACCAGCAGGCTTGGAATATCATCAAGGAATAGTCTAGAAACTGGTCAACTTTAAAATTATAATTTCATATGAAATATGACTTCACTCCATAATGTGTTATTTTGTAAAACAGGGAAGAAGCTTGGTAGACTGGCATTCCAAATCACCACTGGAACGCCAACAGTGCACACGCAAGAGGCACTGCCATATGGGAAGGCAAGACAGAGTGAGGCAGAACAAAGGAAAGCTGACTTTGATAGATTAAACTCCTGACTTGATAAATGGTCCATGCAGATCAGCAGTGAGAAGGCCCAGGAGCCAACAAGAAGAGCCAAGAATAACCTCGTAGTTTAGGACTGAATGAATGATACAGCCCTGACTTTGGAAAGCCCTCAGCCATGATCATGAAATATGTATCAGAAGCACTGACTGGATGGCTGACATGTGAAGTTTCCTCTTTGGCTGTGATCAGTTGTTTTTCTTTTCTGATACAGAGTGAGCCAAATTCATAGTATGGAGTCTACATTTTATAATTCTTCCAGTATAAATTGTTTCAAACCAAGCAAAATCCCAAACACACTGTTTCTTGGTTGGTAGAGGAGGTGGCAGTCTATAAGAGATCTGAGCTAGCAGATATAGGTTCTCCATCACACAGAAAAATCACCCGGCAAAACTCACAGTGGAAGAGAAAGCCACTGCACAGCACAGGCATAGCCGAAAGGAAAGGCATTAAATGGAAATTACCTTTCATATGAATACACACAATTTCCACTTGATTTATCCACAATTGATATATATTATTCACCAACTGGAAAAAAAATAAAAGCATTTCTTTCAAAGAATGCTCACTGGTCCAAAGCTTGTGGGTTATATTTAAGAAAATTTAACAGTACATCATCTGTATTGAGAGAAATTAATCCATGGGGGTATTTTTTTTATTTCATCCCAAATCATTTCAAATGTAAAAGACGGGGGTCAGTATGGCTTCTTTGCATACAGCTAAATGCCAAGCAATCATTATCAGCCAGATATGGCACCATGTTAACCCTGTTTTTAAATTAATACTTCTGTTAATTCCTTGAGAATTTCATACAGCATATTTTGATGATATGCATCCCCATAACTTCTCTCAGATCTATTCTCTGCATCATCATACCCATCCAACTGTGAGGAACAATTCTCCTCTTCCTCAACCCAACAGAGACTTCAGAAAGGAAGCAGGACCCAGCCAAGGAAGCAAGGTGGGTGTCCACAACACCTGAGATACTGAAGCTGGAGGATTTGAAACTGGCTTGGTCCCTCCATAGGACCAAGGTTACTGAGTCAGTGGAGGCTAAGGTGGGAGCAGAACATTGAGAGAGAAGAGGAAAGGGTAAGGTGGACATCCAGGATCCTCCATATCCCCTTTGCATCCATGAGGGAGAAGAGGAAGGAGTAAGGTGAATATCCGAGTCCCTCCATATCACCTCTGCATCCATGATCTTTATTCTCAAGCATTGAGGGAAATACAACCCTGGCATGATGCTGTCTGAAAGGGAGCCTGGGAAGAAGGTGAAAACAACGGATTGGCCAAGGCAACAGTGTCCCCAGAGCATTCTCCACTGATGCTCAAGACATGTCAGCAGGCGGGGGAGACAGGCTGGGGCTCTAAAGCTCAAAGGTCTGGGTATCTTTGTCTTTGAGACTTGCCAGAAGTGATGGCAGACCTCTTCTTGTGGCTGACCCCAACTTAGGCCTTTGAGAAAGACAGGGTTTTGTTGTACTTGATGTTTACAGTTTGGGGGAATGATGGCTCTCAAGGGTCCCCAAAGGCACAGCTCTGTAAGTCTTCAACAGAGCTCACAATGTTGTCTAACTGGGCCAAGGCCCACATCCAGTTACCCCTCATCTTATCTTTACTTCCCCCCAAACTCAAACTAAGCCAAAATTCCACAGTTGGCTGAACTTCTACCATAACCTGCATCAAAACAAACAAACAAGTGGACCCAATAGATAACAAACAAGTGGACCCAATAGATAACGTGGCCCCTGGAGGGGAACAGTACCCTTATTTATGGTCTAAAGAGAACCTCTCTGAGGGAATGAGCTGAGGCTTCTCAGGCAAGAACAGCCAACCACGTGAAGATGAATCTGAAGTGTTTAGGTGGGAGAAACATCAGTATGCCATGGCGGGAAAGGGCATCACATTCTGGGTCTACAGGCCACTGACACAGAATTGAAGACACAGATGCCAGGGCTCTCACTGCAGACGAAAGCTAAAGGGAAACTAAGGCAGGAATAAAGTGGTCTGGTTTATATTTTTAAGAGATCTCTTGATGACTTGATGGGATCGTAAGGCTGAGAGACAATTGTGAACACAAGACCAGGCTGGAATCTCTGTGAAAACCAATGGTGCCAGGAATGACTGGGGGCCAGGGAAACTCCAGAAAGGTGGGCAGGTAAAGAGGGGACATTGGATGGCATGCTTGAGGACACGTGGATAAGGCTTGCAGAGATACATGCTGGTTCTCTGGTTTGGGAAAGACAGAAGGTGACAGTGCACTTACAGGCAAAGGGAAGACTGGAGAAAAACTGTGAAGAGGAAATCATTTTGAACACATAGCTAATTAAGGAAACTACAGTGCATCCAAACAGGAAGGTCAGCAGGTAATGGGAGACTCACATCGGAACTCCAGGTAGGTCTCTGCTGCCCAGCCCGTTCTGCCACGCTGGGATATGCTGTCTATTGAGATGAGTCTCTCAAAATCTCTCTGCCCCAACACATGCATGCATGCACGCATGCATGTAAGCAGCAGCCAAGCCTATGAAGAAGGAAGGGCAAGTCTGAGGCCCACTTCCTACTAAACACAGAGACTGAGAATATTCAGGGACTGAAATGTGGGGAAAGGAGATTGAAGATTAGCTCATAGCAGGTGAAGCTAAGAGGGTCGAGAGAGCTCATCTGCTGAAGAGCACAGGTGAAGTAGGTTAAGTCCGAAGGGTTTAGTCGGGTATTCCCTGGGTTCAATCCCGGCTAGAGGTGTACAGTTGTACAGAAGGATTTAAAATGATTGAATTGGATGAGGTCACCAAGGAATAAAATATCAAAGGAACTTAAGCTCCTTAGCACTTCAGCAATTAGATCCTGGACAGAGGTAAAGAAGCAAGGCAAAAAGCGGGGGCGGGTGTGTGTGTCTGTGTGTGTGTGTGTGTGTGTGTGTGTGTGTGTGAGAGAGAGAGAGAGAGAGAGAGAGAGAGAGACAGAGAGAGACAGAGAGAGAGAGAGAGAGAGAGAGAGAGGTGGGCAGCAACGCATGGTTTACATTCATTGCCCCCTGTGGGGAAGTGGCACCCAGCTCTGAAAGCATCAGGCAGTCCATGTGGTCAGATGCTGAAAGGCAGTGCCATCCCAGGACAATGAAGGGACATCAACGTCATGACGACAGTAACAGGGGCACTTCAGCAGGAAGTGGGTGACATGGGGCTGTGGGAGAAGCTCACTGGTAGGACAAATGATTTGTACACATGTGCTGTGGATTCAGTCCTCGACACAATGCAATGAGTCCATCAAAAACTCCAAAAACACCTAACTAATGAGAACAAGAAAGAAAGGAAGAAAAAAGAAAAAGAACTCAACAATGGCACTATTTGGTTACCGTGCGATCCATGCATCTCCATGTTCCCCTTCCAGTTGTGACCCTCTCTCTGAGCCAGCTTTGACTGACAGGAACCCTGGTTATTCTTTCACACCAATGAAATTCTAATGCCACAGACGAACTGTTCATCTGAGCCTGGACACCCAAGGTGTCCTGTGGATGCTCGAGTCCCTTGCCTACAGTAATGTGTTTGTGTATAACCTATGTGCACCCTGCTGCAGGCTTTCAATAATCACTATAGGACACGGTTTGATACAAATTCTAAGCAAACATTGTGAGACTCTATTGGTCAGAAGCAACTTTTGTCATTCCCTCTCTGCCCCCCAATATGTTCAAACCACAGTTGGCTAATTTCTGTTTATGTACTACTGCTTTTGGATGACTGAAAATTATATCACTAAAGATCTCCGCTCCCCCCCCCCCATTTCCAGCCTCCTGAAAATCAATTTTCTCCCCCTCTGGATATGACATTCCCATGGTTGAGAATTCATGCGTTATAATTGTATGCTGTCGCTGCATTTAGATGAAATTACTTGGCTGCTCGTCATTACACTGGTCATCTAATTTATTTTTCAGCTGATGTATTCTTTAGCAAGACAACAGAAGGTCCCAGGCAGACGGGATCTATGGTTTTTCTACTCATCCCAGACTCTGAAAAGATATAAAGAATTTAAGGATAAAATTGTCCACACAGGACTCTACTGGACAAATAAATCTGATACTGCATTTGCAAAAAAAAAAAAAAAAAAAAAAAAAAAAAAAAAAAAAAAAAAAAAAAAAAAAAAAAAAATTAATTAAAAAAAAAAAAAAAAAAAAAAAAAAAAAAAAAAAAAAAAAAAAAAAAAAAAAAAAAAAAAAAAAAAAAAACAAAAAAAAAAACTTGTCAAACTGGGAACAGGGAAAAATGTTTATTTGACAAAGTAAAAACAAAGCAAATCAAATTAAAGTTATAAACACACACACAAAAAACATAAGCATAGTGAGATTAAATGTGCCATATAGAACATGAGATACTTTATATGAAGACAATGTAGATTCTAGATTATCTTTCCAAGTATTTATAAGTTTTGAAACTATAGTAGTATGAGAACCACAAAAGAAACTAAAAATGTGATCAATGAATTATCTCCAAAAGGAAATCAAATCAACTTGTTTCCTTCAAAAGGTATTGTCTATCATCAAAAGAAAAGACAAACCAAACTAAACAAACAACAACATAAATCCTAATAGCTATACAACATCACGTTTCATGGTTTTCAAGTCGAACAAAAGGAATACGCTCAACCGAGTATATCAAACTAGCGAAAGCGGGATGCTGCCCATGAAAAGGCTCCCACACACAGCACCACAGCCACGCTCACACAGCAATCCAGATGTGAACATCCCTCGGACCAACTTCAGGGAAACTGCTGAGTCCTGACAGAAAGGGCCTTGCCTCTGCACCTGCTACTCTCAACTTTGGTGCCTAGCTTAGTACTGTCCTTCGTCACTGAGCCACGAGAGAGTGGCAGGAGAATATGGTGCTGCAAATCCTCCACATTATCAAAGTGACAAATGTGTCGGGAACCCAAGATGTTGAAAACAGCAAGCTCAGTTATTAGCCCCAGAACACTTGCGAGTATTTGCTTCATGTCAACCTTGCCCATACTTATAGACTGTGAAAACGCTAAATTTTATGTTTTACATAAGACAAAACAATGATGTTAATACATGATCATAAGTTTAATCCACATTAGAGTTCGAATAATAAAAAGATGAGCTGGTGACCACCACTCACCTACCATGAGGTGGTATGGGTGAGGAAGAGAGACCCTTCCTCCAGACCTTGCCGCTGGTCGCCTTTGGCAGGCAGGACATCTGTCCCTGGTGTTGTGAGAGAAAAAGAACTCATCTTGCCCATCACTGGCTGCAAGACTTGGAAGAGGGGGACCCACACTTTGCCCAGACAGCACAGTAGAGCTGGCTCTGGTGGTACAGGTGCAGGAGAGAGCTGAAAGGTTCATCAACTCAGCTACCACCCAGGCCCAGATCCAGGGCTTTGAGTTGGCCCACCCCAACATCTATCCCATCTATGAACTGCTGCATCCAGTCCAAAGCTGCAGGATCTCCATGACACAGGACAACACTAAGACATCTGAAAGGAGTCCTGTGAGAATCCAGTAATCATCCTGTAGCAGAAGCCAGAGGTCTGGAGCCAGACCAATGACTCATTGCAATGAGTGTTTGCAAGTAAAGAAGTGTGAACCAAAGGGTGTGCTATGGGACACACTGTAACACACTACTGCTTCCATGACAAGATTTTTTTTTAGGTTTTTATTTTGTTTTATTTATTTTTGTTTTTTATTTTCTTTGGGAGAAGAGGTTGCAAGGGTGTAGGGCAGAGAGGAGTAGGATTAGGGTGCATGATGTGAAACTCAAAGAATCAATAAAATGGTTTTTTTTTTAATGAGCTGGATCCCCGTCTAATAGAGAGGCATCAACAAAATATGTCTATAATTGATTTTAATATATAGGTACAGATAAGCAATGTCTATAGTTGATCAATCAATGGGTAAGAAACAAAAGCTTATTTGTTTCTTGCCTATTTTGTTATAAATCTAAGACAGAATTCAAATTTAGCCATCTTATTGACAATTCAGTTCTGAGCCAGTATCTCACTCTGTAGCTCAGTCTATCCTAGAACTCCTGATCCTGCTACCTCATCCTCCAAGTGCTGAGATTCCTGGCAGGAGCAAGGCGCCATACCCAATTTTGATGATTCTAGCTAGATAGGCCACTGTTCTAGAGCTGAAGACATCTGTGTCAGTGGCTGCTTTCACACATGTCACTCAAAGAGCACTTCTAGCGCCCTTACTCGTGATCTTGTCTATTTTTAGTTGTAACTTTAAAACAATGAAGTCTTAAATATATCTTTTGAACCCAGTACTTAATAAATCCTGCAAGGGAGCTATAAGCATGATTCACTATTTTAACCTTGTTTTAAATTTTTAGTTTTTGAAATAAGTTGGGTTTCTCCTTCGGTGTTTTGTTAGTTTTTGTTCTGTTTTAATTTTTATTTCTGCTTTGGTTTTTAGATAGGTTGTTTGTAAACCAGGCTGGTTTGGAACTCATTACATAGCCTAGGAGGATCTCCTGGTTTGGAACTCATTACATACCTTAGGAGGATCTCCTGGTTTGGAACTCATTACATAGCCAGCCTAGGAGGATCTCCAAATTCTGATTTTTCTGTTTCCAGCCCTCATGCTGTAATTATAGGCATGACCTTTTTATTATTATTAGTTTTTATCTTGAAAAACTTTAAGCCAGTACCAAATGAAAAGGATAAGAGGATATACATTGTATCCTTATCCCTACATTGTATCCCTAGCCCTACACTCAATAGTATATCATTTAACATTTTTATAGTCTATCACTTAGCAATTCTACACATGCGTATGTGTTAAAGTATTTCAAAATACATTGCAGAACCCATGATCTTTCATAATATGTACCACAAACAGAGAAAATTTAAGAATAAAACATTTCTATAGGGCTAGATAGACACTCAACAGTTAGAAGTGCTTTCTACAGAGGACCCAAGTTCAGTTCCCAGCATCCACAACCAACTGTAACTCCAGCTCCAGGGTTCTGATGTCTTCTTCTGAACCCTAGGGGCACCATCTCTCACAAGAACATATACTAACATGTACACATAAATGAAAATGAGATACAATCTTTAAAAATAAACACTACTGTATACTATTTACTTCACATTCAAATCCTAACAAATCGAAACTACATCAATCCAGTTTGCCATTTTTCAGTTTCTGTAATGAAGCTCTGTAGAACGCTTATATATAAACATTAAGTTTGATTCTAGGTTAGGACATTAGCAGCCTCGAAGGTGAGAGGGCAGAAAGGGGGATGTCCTGAGCTGAGCCTGAGAAGAGCTGCTCAGAAGTGAGGGACCAGAGACTGGCAACTCCGTTTATCACTAAAACCCACAAATCAAAGCTGCAGAAACATCCGAGCTGTGACGTAATCATGTGGTTTAGAGAAGGAAAAGAAAGGTCAGATTATCACCCCAGACCTCCTCTTTTTACACAGGAGCATCATCAACATCGAAAATCCATTAAACCAAAGACACAAACACGGAAACAGGCCTCCTTCCCTATCGTAGTCTGGCACCCACTGTTATGTTACCTCCATCCAAATGTGTACAAAATCATTAAACTGTGAGCACCATAAACAATTCTCCTTTTCTAAATGATGTACAGTTCTACATAATGTAGAGAAATCTCACCTAACCTGGCCCGCCCCCCCCTCCCAGGATCGGAGTCAGGAAGTTATTTTTCTGTCTGTTTTGTATTTGCTACCCTCTGGTCAGTCGCTCAGATTTTTCTGTCTGTTTGTATTTGCTACCCTCTCGTCAGTCACTCAGATTTTTCTGTTTGTATTTGCTACCCTCTCGTCACTCGCTCAGATTTTTCTGTTTGTATTTGCTACCCTCTCGTCAGTCACTCAGATTTTTCAGTCTGTTTGTATTTGCTACCCTCTCGTCACTCGCTCAGATTTTTCTGTCTGTTTGTATTTGCTACCCTCTCGTCAGTCGCTCAGCAAGCCAACTGTCAAGGTATTGTGGTATATAATGGCTAATCTTCACTATCAGTTTGACTGGATTTAGAGTCACCCAGGAGACACACCTCTGAGACAGTCTTTGAGGGTGCTTTTAGAGCGGCCTACTGGGACATGGAAGACTCATCTAAATGCGAGTGGTATCATCTGGTATGCTGAGTCAAAGCCTGAATCAAAAGGAAATGGGGAAGCCAGTTCATCTCTCTGCTTCCTGACTCTGGATGCAATGTGACCAGCTGCCTCATGGTCCTGTCCCCACAGCTGGAGCTGGCCTCACCACCACAATGCCTGCATCATGCTGGCTGCAGCCTCCAACTGTGATTATACAAAATATATCCTCCCTCCCTTAACATTGCCAGGATGCTGTCACAGCCATGGCTGAAGAAGATACAGCGTCAGCTTCAGGTTTCCCTTGGTACTCTGCACAACAGCCCCAATGTTCAGGAGCGGAAATGCTAAGGAGACAAGGTGAACCAAGCACGGAAGGACAGAAGGCCTCTGCTCTATGTGGCAATGATGCGGAACATCCAGAAAAAAAAACCATAGCACACGCAGTGTTCAAGGTCTTCAGGTTCAGGTCGGAGCAGCAACAGATCTCAGCTGTGGACCTTCCACATATCCCATGCACAGGAGGGGACATCATGTGTCCTTATCTACAGACACTAGGCCAAGTTAGTGGGCATCTCCCTGAGGGTCTTCTATGTTGTCTCTACCCTGACGGTCGCTCTCTGCCCCTGTGGGGTCTCACTTCTTCAGGGGTCTCAAACACAAAAGGCAGCCTCAGATAAAGCAAAGGGGATGTGGAGACATGTCAAAGGGACATGATAGGGAGCACACATCACCAAAGGGACACAATACGGAGCACACATCACCAAAGGGACATGATAGGGAGCACACATCACCAAAGGGACATGATAGGGAGCACACATCACCATTAAAGGAATCTTTAAAAGGGGTTGTCCCCAGGTCGCTGTGGCACCTGACTTACCATCTTTGCACAGGGAATCTGGCATTCAACAGTCATGCACACTAGTGAGAATCCTACATGGAAAGAGGGTAGCCTTCCCCAAGGCGCATTTAGGTTAGATCCATGGTGAGGTCCCTTGTTAGACTCCAGTGCAAGGCTTCCCAATAGTATCTGACTTAGGTAATGAAACACAAGTAACTGCCCAAAGACTGGACTCTCTTCTTTAAAAAAACATTCAAGGTCTGGAGGTTTTTTTGGTTTTTGTTTTGTTTTGGTTTGGTTTGGTGTTTTTTTGGTTTTTTGTTTTTTGTTTTTTTTTGTTTTTGTTTTTTGTTTTTTTTTTTGGTTTTTCAAGACAGAGTTTCTCTGTATAGCCCTGGCTGTCCTGGAACTCACTCTGTAGACCAGGCTGGCCTCGAACTAAGAAATCCGCCTGCCTCTGCCTCCCGAGTGCTGGGATTAAAGGCGTGCGCCACCACGCCTGGCCTGGTCTGGAGGTTTTATTGGGAGAGAACAGAGCGCTTCTCCTCCACTTGCTCTTTGCTCTTGGGCTCTTTGCCACTCGCACATTTGTTTCTTTTGTAAAAATTTAAAGAGAAGCTCAAAACATCTTTGGCTTTGACTATGAAATTTCGGTTTTAAAGCAGCTACTCTGGTGGACACATCAACCATATGGTCTAGTGTATTTTACAGAAGACCCAAGTATTGTGTAACCAGAGAGGAAGGCACTTTGCCAGTTTAATGAGTGGGTTAGTACACAGAGCACAACACAGACACACTCCACAAAGCCTGAATAGACAGAAGCTGTGCACACAAAGCTCCCGAGACTTCAGAGCCCCATCTCACCCGCAAACCATCTCCATCTATGTGCATCTCCCCATCTATGTGCATCTCCCCATCTATGTGCACCTCTCCATCTATGTGCATCTCCCCATCTATGTGCATCTCCCCATCTATGTGCATCTCCTCATCTATGTGCACCTCTCCATCTACGTGCATCTCCCCATCTATGTGCATTTCTCCATCTGTGTACATCTCCCCATCTGTGTGCATCTCCCCATCTATGTGCACCTCCCCATCTATGTGTATCTCCCCATCTATGTGCATCTCCCCATCTATGTGCATCTCCCCATCTATGTGCACCTCCCCATCTATGTGCACCTCCCCATCTATGTGCATCTCCCCATCTATGTCCATCTCTCCATCTATGTGCACCTCCCCATCTATGTGCACCTCCTCATCTATGTGTACCTCTCCATATAAGTGCATCTCCCCATCTGTGTGCATCTCCCCATCTGTTTGCATCTCTCCATCTATGTGCACCTCCCCATCTATGTGCATCTCCCCATCTATGTGCACCTCCCCATCTATGTGCATCTCCCCATCTATGTGCATTTCTCCATCTGTGTGCATCTCCCCATCTATGTGCATCTCTCCATCTATGTGCATCTCCCCATCTATGTGCATCTCCTCATCTATGTGCACCTCTCCATCTATGTGCATCTCCCCATCTATGTGCATCTCCCCATCTATGTGCATCTCCCCATCTAGGTGCACCTCTCCATCTATGTGCATCTCCCCATCTATGTGCACCTTCCCATCTATGTGCATCTCCCCATATATGTGCATTTCTCCATCTGTGTGCATCTCCCCATCTATGTGCATCTCTCCATCTATGTGCATCTCCCCATCTATGTGCATCTCCTCATCTATGTGCACCTCTCCATCTATGTGCATCTCCCCATCTAGGTGCACCTCTCCCCATCTATGTGCACCTCCCCATCTATGTGCATCTCCCCATCTATTTGCATCATCTTCAGCTTAGCACTACATAAAACTGGCACCAGCAGTTTCAAAATTCTTGGTTTTCAGGAAAGAAAGAAGATTAGAAAAATCTATCACGCAAAGGTAATTTCAATTTCTGCAGCCTTGCTGTGTCTTGGGAGATCTCAGTCTCATGTGATTTGGGAGAGGGGTGGCTACACCCGGCATACAGAGCTTCAAATTAGAGTGAGTAAATGGAGACTTGGCTCCGTGCTTTTGAAAGGCTGCCAACCTCTGCTCAGCTGTCTTTTCTACATCAACTCTCATGTGCGAAGGAAATCAGAGAGAACAAGTTGCTGAGAACGATGCTCTTCCGCATGTGAAATGTACAGAAATCACAGGTGGTCTCATGGACTAAATTAGACTTTCGGGGTAAATCAATAGGGTCAGCAAGTGCGTGAGGCAATAAAACTAGACTAGAGCAGTCACAGCTAAGTAATAAGTTATCCCTGTCAATGTGGAATCTTAGAAAATGAATGGCGGAGGGCTCTTTCCAAGCATACTCTGCATGGGCTATTTTAATTGGCAGGATGCTCTAAGAATAAAATTCTCTTCGTGGCAAGTTCTCTCTGAGTTTCTAGAGCATAGACTTTGAGCACAAACCGGAGAAGAGGGTTTTCTCATTGTACACCGGGTAGAGTGTGTTCAAATCCAGTGTTTACAGATCTCTAAGTTTCAACCTCATTACGAAGCTTCTCAAATAAAGCTCAAGCACACGTTATAATCCACTAGGCACTGTGCGTGTGCTGGATTAGGCATAGCACACGTTATAACCCACTAGGCACTGTGCGTGTGCTGGATTAGGCATAGCACACGTTATAACCCACTAGGCACTGTGCGTGTGCTGGATTAGGCATTCAAGGAGACCAGAGGTCGAGGTTGGGGGTTGTCCTTTACGTGCTGTGCTCTTTGTGTCTGTCTCTCTGTCTCTCTCTCTGTGTCTGTCTCTCTGTCTCTGTCTCTCTCTCTCTCTCTCTCTCTCTCTCTCTCTCTCTCTCTCTCTTCCTCCCTCCCTGAGACCCTATCCCTCTCTGCACTAGTCAGTTCCAGGTTTTCTGAGCAGGTGCTGGGGACAGACATGCAGGTCCTCATGATTATACAGACAAGCACCTGACCAGGCCATCTCCCTGGCACTTGTCTTGTTTTTTTTTACATAGTACTCTATAAATTACATGAGAGAGTCAATAATATATCATAAAACAGGTTTTTAGTCAGATTATTTTGACAACGGTTGGTGACTTTAAGTATTCTAAGCTCATTTAAAGAAGTCTAAGCCAAATACGTTCTGTTTTTTTCTTCTCTCCTCCCTCACTCTCCATATATATGGGCATAGGAGAGTATATACACATCTGCATTCATATTCTTAAACTTATTCTTAAACAAATGTATAGGGGCATATGTCAAAGACACACTAGAATCAGTTAAGAGGAATCAATAGGACAATTAAGTTAGTTTAATAGACAACAGAAAAGGCTGCCAGAGCTGAGCAGATGGATAAATGGACAAACAGGAAGAGTGGATGAATGGGGGGAAATGGATATGTCCTTCAAGCTACGTATCCAGACAGCACAATGTTCTAGGAGTAACTAATCCCATGCCAGTCATTAGTCCTTTACTTGTGACTGGACAACAGTCACTTGCATCTTAGTTCTCTGCATGTTAGTAGCATCTAAACTTCGCAGGCTCTGGATTGTAACCAATGGCAAATAGTAAGCCAGATGGAATCCCATTGGCTGACAATCAGGTGATCTTTCAGTAGGCTTGTTAGATGATGCTTTAGAATGACAGCCACTCTATGGCAGTGAGAGTGTTAGGGAGGATAGGAGGGAGTGCAGAGTGGGGCGGGGCTTGTGGTCATGTGAAGCAGACACATTCCACAAGCATGGCCATTCTTGCCCTCAGCAGACATCCTTTGTCCTCATCTGCATGTTGTTCTGGGTGTCTGCATTGTGCGGATCAGACCCCACAGCCATGAGAATGGTAAGCAGAGTAAACTTCATGGTTTGCTAACATCCTCAGATATCTCATGATAGGCACAAATGGACTAAGTAAATGAAAACCTGTGGCAGGTGTCAATAACAACTCAGGGCATAGAGTAATGATGCGGGCACAAAGGATGTGGATACAGGCAGGGAAATGAGGAGCCAGGAAATGCACATTCAGAAATGTGATGGTGGAGGGCTTCTCCTTAAGCAACATGATTCCAAACCAGACCTTTCTGCAACTTGTACGTGCTTCTCTACCGTAACACCATGTCAACTTCCTCCACAACACTTCACCACCTGTGTATGATTCACTAACGTATTTACTGGCTTCTATTACATCAACAAGTTCCAGGAGGCTCAGTACAGATCTTGTCCCATGCTTGGCTCCTGTCCATTGCTTAGCTCAATGTCTGGCACCTAGTGGCCATCTGATGGATGGATGGATGGATGGATGGATGGATGGATGGATGGATGGATGGATTGTATGGATTGTATGGATTGGATGATGGGTGGATGGATGAATGGATGGATGGATGGATGGATGGATGGATGGATGGATGGATTGTATGGATTGGATGGATTGGATGATGGGTGGATGGATGAATGGATGAATGGATTGGATCGATGGATGGATTGGATGGATGGGTGGATGGATGGATGGATGGATGGATTGTATGGATTGGATGGATTGGATGATGGGTGGATGGATGAATGGATGAATGGATTGGATCGATGGATGGATTGGATGGATGGGTGGATGGATGGATGGATTGGATAGATGGATGGATTAGATGGATGGGTGGATGGATGGGTGGATGGATGAATGGATTGGATGAATGGATGGATTAGATGGATGGATGGATGGATGGATTGGATTGATAGATGGATTGGATAGGTGGATGGGTGGATGGATGGATGGATGGATGGATGGATGGATGTAAGGATAGATGAAAGGATGATAGATGGACAAATGGACAGATGAGTAGATGTAGGGATAGATGGAAGGATGACAGGTGGACAGTTGGTTGGATGAATGAGAGAGTGCACCACATAAAGTCAACTCTCACAGATGCTTTAAATGACTTTTCATGATCACCTTTATGGCAGAATGCCAGGGAACCATACTATTCCAAGACATTGGCACACTTTCAGTGTTTTAAGAAAATAAAATGCAAAAACTCTCAAAGGGCTTGGGAGATAGGAGCACTCATATGGACTATTTCTGCTCTTTGTACTCCACAGGCTTTTGCTGCAGATCTGGATTGGAAGGAAGTGGGACAGAGATTTCTGACCTTGAGGACAGGACAGTGGCACACACAGCGGGGATCCAAAGACCGCCTCCTGCTCTCCATCCTGGCTGCATGCCTGGTTATTTCTGGCTTGGACTACTTTCCGGAGCTTTCTAGGATTCCGGCTTCTGCGCAACTCATAACACATACTGATTTGACCCTTTTTATTTTTTTCCCACATCTCTACATTGGGAGTTTCCCATCCTGCTTAGCAACCCTTCACTTTCCCTTTATAGATGCTCCATGCTGAGAGGCAGCAGCCACGAGGGAGGTGTGAGGAAGGGGCGTGGCTGGAGATGCCCACTTCGCTTCTGTCGCTAGGCATGAGAGGGAAGGCTGCTCTGCTCACAAAGTTCTGAGGCGTCATTTATCACAGGAACTATAGAGCGAGAATCTGAAGGAACTCATTTGAGGGTGAATAATCTAAAAACAATAACCTGAATTAGTAAGAATAAAAATGTCTATTGCTTACACACAGACTCTTCAGCATAGAAAAAGCTGAGACACACGTTTCACCCGTGACCTTACCAGGGGCAGCACATCAGCATCCTTAATTAAAAACTGGCCCATTTCTGCCTGTGCCTTAGAAAGATAATGCACAGATTAGATATTCTCCAAATATTCTCATTGCTTCCTCTGGCAGAGCATGATTCTACCAGGGAACTACTTGTTTACAAGGCTGCAGAACCAATGCATCCGCCCCACCCCACCTCCTTCTACCTGCAAAGCAGGGGCCAAGGTTGTCTAATCACTTGGTGAGTGCTCCCCTAGAACAGCTGTGTGCCCTTTCTCAATGCCCTTGACTTTATCACCCCAGAATGTTCTCTTTCTATGAAAGAGGCCACACAACCCGACTAGTATTGTGGCGATCTCTCACAGACCACAGAGACAATGATGTTCCCTCACCGTGACATAGACCCATACATTCTAAGAAAATACTCAACTTGGGCTTGTAAATCTTGGAATCTTTGGTCAATAGCTGTTTTCTCCCCATTCAACATATACAAAAGTAAAATCACATAGCTCAAGATGCACAGGGGGACACAGCCACAATGACTTATATGTGTGTCATGCTTTGAAGTTCACTGCAAGGTGCCCATCAACATAAGCACCCCTGGCTGTTCTTTGACTCTGCACTTGCTCCCTGATGAGATCACATGATCCTGCAGGTTCCTTTGCTAGAACACTCTATCTGCATGGCTTCTCCATCCCTTCCCACCCCTCTGAACGCAGTGGCTCCAGCCTCCATGCGCATCTCTTACAGATCACGAGTGTCCATCAATCTCCTGACACTGGGTTAGAAGAGGAGTTTATCTTGTGTTGCTCACAGCCTACCCCAAGTGCCTCAGATAGACCCGCAGGGGACACTCACTTATCGTAGATGGTTGTTGATGAGTAACTGAGCTGGCTTTATAATGATCAAGCCTTAATTTACAAGTGCACCCTAAGGAGGAGAAATGCTCAGTTCCATGTATAGTTTCCATTTGTGGCAAGCAAGACAGCTTAAAGCAATTCAAGTCAAATCTGCTAACTGTACCTTGATGGGATCTGCTAGGAATGATCTGGATTTTTGCCTTTTCTGGTTTCTAGAGACTTCCAGAGTTCATTGGCTAAAGACCCATTTGTCCATCTTCAAAACTGGCAGCAGGGCCTCCTGGACCCTCCCGTCTTTAACCTCAACTTACACAGACATGCTTGGCTAATTGGGAACAAAATTCCTTTTTCCATGCCCTTAGTATCATCAACCCTGAAATAGCTCATTTGGCATGAAAGTGGGCATATTTACTGGTTCTAGGGATTCAAACTGGAAAGTCTCTGAACAGGACTATTCTGTTTGCCATCCTAATCACTTCCCTGTAGAGGTGATTAGAGAGAGACAGATCACAGATTATGCTGTGAAACCCCTTGATTGTCCATCAGAACTAGAAGAAAGTTAGGTCCCTCACAAAAGAGAGATCACTGGTATCCACATGTGTTGGTCTGAATACGGCACCTACAGACGTATATATTTGAATTGGTAGAGAGTGGCTCTATTTGAAAGGATTTGTTGGAGGAAATGTGGGCTTTAAGGGTTCAAAAGCCAAGTCAGGCCCAGTGGCGCTCTCTCTCTCTCTCTCTCTCTCTCTCTCTCTCTCTCTCTCTCTCTCTCTCTCTCTCTCTCTCCTGCCTGTGGATGAAGATATAGAACTCTCAGCTCCTTGTCCAGCACCATGTCTGCCTGCATGCCACCATGCTTCTCACCATGAGGATAATGGACTAAACCTCTGAACTGTACTCCAGGCCCAATTAGAGGTTTTCTTTATAAGAGTTGCTGTGGTCATGGTGTGTCTTCACAGCAACAGTACTACTCCTCATCTCTCACCATGATGACAGTAGTTCTAGATGTCTCATGAACAGCAAACCACCACCATGAAAAAGCCCACTGTTAACAGCAGGGGACAGAGATGTCAGGCCTCAGAGGCAACATCTGTCCAGGAAAGTGGCATTCCGGGAGTCTTGTCTTTATCCCCACTTAGGTGCCTGTCATTTACAATTCAGGACTCTGGCTGGAAGCATTTGGCTGCGCTGAGCATAAAGTGTTTTCCCCATCTTGCTGGCAAAACATAATTAACCAGATGACAATGGCTTTCACATGCACACTGATTTCTCTAATTTCAAGTCTCCATTACTAAATAAATCAACAGCAGAATTCTATTTATCAGCAAATGCCTCCTCTCATGGTAGACATTCTGTCCAATATATTAATCCTAAAAGAGTCATACTTTCCCTTGGCTTTACATAGCAGTCCAACCATAAACAAGTTAATGGCCACAGCATCACGTGTGACTCCTGTGTTAATGCTCCACACAGGGTGGTTACTGCTTTTGCTGACTGTAAGGCACAATGAAGTCAGTAGTTGGTCCACAGAGGACCATGCGGCTTGGCCACTACTTGAAGAAAGGCTGACAGGGCTGCTGTGATGGTCCAGACACAAGCTGCCTTGCAGAGCCCCGTGGCGATGACAGAGGGCCAGTATCACTCTACCTCCAGGCTGAGAAAGAAAGACGCAGCCTATAAATACTTCAGGTTGCAAACTGCACAAAAGGGAGGCAGGAGGTAACTTGGCTGGTACAGTGCTTGCCGCTCAAGCATGAGGACCCCAAAGCCCAGATAAACAAGTCAGCAATGGAGGCACACACGTCTAACCCCAGTGCTGGGGAAGCAGAGACGGGAAGACCTCTGGTGCTCACTGCCACTCTGCCTAGATACTTGGTGTCTTAGGGTTTCTATTGCTGCAACATGACACCATGGCCAAAGAGCGTGTGAAGGGGTTTAGTTCTTCCTTCCATATTGCTCTTCCTTTAACCATGTTGCTATATTCCAATATATCCTGACTGAAGGAAGTCAGGACATGAACTCACACAGGGCAGGAACATGGAGGCATGAGCTGATGCAGAGGCCATGGTGGGGTGCTGCCGCCTACTGGCTTGCTTCATGGGGCTGACTCAACCTGCTTTCTTATAGAACACAGGCAGGACTACCAGCAGAATGGGATGGACCCTCCCCCACTGATTGCTAATTGAGAAAACACCTTAGAACTTGATCTCATGGAAGTATTTGCTCAACTGAGGCTCCTTCCTTCTAATGGCTCTAGCTTGTGTCAAGTTGACACATAAAACCAGCCAGTACACTCACTCGGTGAGGTCCAGGGCAAGGAGGGACCCTATCTCAGCCATCAAGGTGATGGACAGCTCCTGAGGAAGAAGACCTCAAGTCTTCCAGTGGCCTCTACATGTATGTAACACATGGTACAACATGCACCTCAACACGCACTTGCCTCCACAGGACCTAATACACACAAGTACACAAAGATACAACACAGAAGGGTCAAACGAAGCCCCACCATCTCTCAAGCCTCTGAGATTCTGCCAGTCTTGGTAACATTGGTTGGCCAAGGTTTCTCAAATACACACATTCCTGGGAATTCTTGTTAAAATGCAGATTTTAATTAGATAGGACCAGAAGTTCGAATTTCTAACCAATACCAAGTGATGACAGCTAAAGGGCGTAAATCATGAGAGCCTGCTTTTTAACTCTTAGCCTTAAGACAGTTCACAAAGACCTCCTTCCAGAGCAGCATCTCAAACTCTAGAGTCCCCCAGGGCTTCCCAGGCCAGCATCTGGCTACTGACCGGGCAGCTAGAGTGGCAGGCAGGCAGGCATGAGTGGCAATTGACAGGTGATGCTCTACACTCCAGAGCTGAAGCCTAACCCTGGACTAAGCAACAATGAAGAAGAGATACAGAAACCAGGCAGGTGAGTCTGAAGACTGAAAGCTAGGCTGGGCTCTGCAAGGGAACCTGTCAGCCCTCCCGCTATGAGCAGAAGTCTCTGTGTGTCAGAAGTGAGTCTCCGTTGACTACTCTCTGGCAGCACTGGGAAGGCTGGAATCCTGGGCACTCCCTTCAATCACCCACAGGGCAGAAGAAGGCAGCTGTGGAGTCCCATGGGAGGAGAGAGAAGCTGGATGGCCTCTCAGCCCCAGGGAGTGTGGCCCTGGAGTCAGTCCTCTGGCTGCTGTCCTGGAGCCTGGCCATGGGGCTCACTTTTCCCTTGCTTCATATTGCTCTCATCAATAACTATTGATAAATGATAACATCCTCATATGTGTGCATACCAGTATTTACCAAGGGAGGGGACTGAGATGTTTGGGCCCTAGCTCTTTTTATTTCGAACTACTTCTTAATGACTCGTTCTCCTTACAATGGGCTTAATAACTCAATCATTATTTTGGAGCATTTTAAAGTACAGAGGGTATGAACGTTTTAAGTTTCCCAATGTGCTGCGATTGCATCAATGGCAAAGAGCCAAATGGTACATACAGCAAGTGCCTGGGCTATAACAAGAGATACTGTTCAGAATTGGAGGCTCTAGGCTGCCGGGGGTTCAGTTACGGAGAAAAATGAGAGGACATTCACTAGCAATGGAAATACCTGTCTGGCAAGTCTGTATGATACAGAGAAGTATGTCTAGGATCAAGGTTCTATTCTTGCAATGCATAATTGAAACGATGCCAAGAGTTCGGTATTACCCGGCTCTACCTTGCTTTCCCCCATGTGAATGCAATCTACCCTATGCTCCCCTTGG
The DNA here is from genome assembly GCA_902729485.2 of Mus minutoides. NCBI lineage: Eukaryota > Metazoa > Chordata > Mammalia > Rodentia > Muridae > Mus > Mus minutoides. Next base: position 670,184 of record LR750180.1, on the reverse strand, counting down.
CAAGCTAATGGCACTCTGAGGAAATCCACAGTGAGAAATTACAGCCTCCTCCTGGCCTTCTGGGCTGCCTCACACATTTTAATCTTGGCCTCCTGACAGAAGGGCTCTGAAAATTTGACCCTGTCCTCCATACTTGCTTATTACCCTTCTTGGAAGCATGCACCCTTATTAAAATCCACGGGATCGGCTCGGCTGCGGCACGACTGGCTAGCTCAAATTGGAAAAAATGGAAATAGCAAGCAAGAGGAAAACAATTTTACATCCTCCTTTGGATCAATAAAATTAATATTTTTCATTAAGAATAAATCATTCTCCTTGCAACATGACTGGAGACATGTGGACACCAGTGCAGACTGGAATATGAATATATATATATATATATATATATATATATATATATATATATATATAATCGTAAGACATCTTGTTTGTTTGATAAATATTTCTGGAGCATCTACATTGTGTTGGGCAGTATTTGTCTCTTGAAAACACCATTGAAAAAGTGTTACAGTCCTCAGCCATCTCTCTCCATTGAGAGAGGTCTCGGGAAGAAGCCTTCTACACCCTAAGGATCACATGTAGGTGCAGACATTTTATCAAATAGTAAAACTATGTAGACCATCCTGGGATGAACTAATAAAGTCGGAGGAGAACTAGCTGTCATCAAGAGAAGCACACTGTGTTACTGTGTATACCATGGCCTTGCTTTAGGATGAAGCTGGGCCATCCCAAATGGACCCACTCCTGAGACCCAGATCAGCCTGTAAATCTGTGGTTACCACAGGATGTTCTGAGTAGCATCGACCGTATTTGGAGACAAGAGAAGAACAAAGAGAAGTGGAGGCAGGGAAGACAGCAACAAAATGCGCAGAATCCGAGGTGTCTTGGCGAGGCTATCCCAGGGAACAAGCGCCACGTACCGGGGGGNAGGAGAAATAATCAACCCATCACAAACTTAGGGAACGTCCATGGGGAGAGGGTTCTTTGGTCAAGTAGTAGAACTATCCTAGCTGCTGAGCACAGAACAGGGGCATACCAGGGGCACAAGGCCAGGGACACTAAAAGCCTGAGAGATGAGCAGTGTCAGTGTGCTGAGTCAGAGAAGGAGGAACAGGGCAGGCTGCTCTGTGCTTAATCCAGAGTGAATCTGCATGGTTTAAGCCTTGAAGAATGCAGCAGGAAGGTGTAGAGACAGAGAAGCCTAGAGAAGTGGACAGAAGCATTGCCTGTGAGGTCTCAGGGACTATGTGTGGACCGACTCACAACACAAGCTCCCATCTGAAAGCCAGCCCATCCCCTGCCCAGAGGGACATCATCAGCCCGAAGCCCTCACCACGCCCTGCCCTTCCCTAGTGGAAAGGCTTCACCCTGGCCTTGCTTCTATTCAGGGAAGTGGTATGGGCTCTGTTTCACAGAAGGCGACTTCAGAGGGCATGAAGTGCCTCCTCTAGTGTCAACACAGAGGGATAAATGCAGAGCAAACCGCTGCAACTTTTACCCAACTTTTAAAAATATCCCTAAGGCTATTTACTGAATTAGAACATGAGGGGAAAAGAGAGAGAGAGAGGAAGGTAGATAGATGTATAGGGGGAGCCAATCTTCAGACTCCAGGGAAGAGAAATGAATTCAGTGTGGCCTCCCACTGCTGGCTGATTTCCAGGGAGAGCACTCTAGCACATTCATCTCCCACAGAGCTCTGAACCAAGTGCCAGCTCCCTTTGGGTGTCCCCATTGCCATTAACCAGAAAAAGCTCCATTAAAAACACTTACTTGGTGGAAGACATTCTGCCCACACCAAACTGAATTAACCCTGAGCAAGAGAAATTGAGACTACAAGGAAATTTATAGCACTAATGACTTTAACAAATCTAAGCTGATTAACAGGAGGCCACGAACTGAAATCCTTGCGTTCCAATCAATCTTCCAGGAAACTTCAGGCATGAGCACTTAAGGAAGAAAATTCCATGCCATATTCTAAGCAGGCATCTCCGTGAAAGCAGGGGAATAATCAGAAAAGGCACGCCACAATGGCAAGTGGGGTGGTAACCCTTCACTAGCCAGCCTATTCTGCAAATAAATGGCTAGCTTCCCATTTCTCTCTCACACCCATACACCCATACGTCCGGATTCCTTTACAAGCAAAAGTGTAGCGCTCCCAAGAGGGAGGTCTGCTCTAATCTGTTGAAAGTGAAAAGATAACAGGAAGAAAACATGAAGATTCTAACAGATCCCAATGCTGTCATGTTAGAATTGTTACCTGCAGGCAGTGGGCAAACCGAATGATTCACCAGTAAAGGTGAAGAATGACCATCTTGCCCAGCATGTAAGTGGGGCACTGGGGAGAACTTAGGAAATGGTGGTCATGGTTGAAAAGGAAATCAAACAGGTAGCTGTAGAGACAGAAACAAAGGCAAAGGCTCCATGCTCACTATGTACTGCCTCGATGAGGGAAGCACTGGATGACTGCATGTCCACAGAGTGACTATAAACAGGAACACATCTGGAAATGGTTCTCCGGGCATCTGTGTGCCTGATGAGTTTCTCATCAATATTCCATACCAGAAACAGCTCAGCACCAGGAGAGGCAAAAATCCTCTCCTCTTTTCAGTCTTCTTCCCAGAATTCATGAGCCAGTGATCCTTCAAGACAGGAAGCTGTATGGCTGCTCATCTCCACCACCACCCCCACCTCAGTGGTCAGGTGAGACCACAGCACACTCTAGTCATAACATTCAATGGTCAGGTTCACAAGGGTCTCATTCAAAATGCCAGCTTCTCTCTCAGGATTACCAGCTATTTGAGAATCATTGGTTGGCAGTAAGTTTCCCCTGTCAGCTTCTGCCCCATCATGATTTGGAGGGCAGGGAATCTAACAGCTACATTTTCTTTGCACTAGGATCTTGGATGTCTATTAGACACTGCCAATGGGATGCAAGCCATCATGGTCTGACGTGCTGGAGATGGAGTCGATCTTTCCCTATCACTGGTAGCTGAAAGATGGCCTCTGTTAGCCAGACAATTTTTCAAGATTTCATTTTCAACTAGATACTAGATTCATGATATGAAAAAAAAAAGTCACACTTCCCAGAACCCTCCTGCTGTTACCCAACCTTGAGCAAGTTACTTAATTTTTTGACCCTGTGCTTACTCATTTGTAAATAAGATTGATCCACTGGCAGGAAAGTGCTGGCTATGACTTTCATTCCACTTGAAGCACTTAGCAGAACACTTGGCGCAGAGAGGCGCTCAGGAAGCTGTAGCTGAGATCATGATCATCCGAGAACAACAAAGCCAGCCTGGTGAAGAGATCTATCTGGTATGAGCAACAGAGGCAGCTCTGTGACATCAGTGAGCTACTTAGATTCTTTGTGCTTCATTTACTGACTGTTCTCCACTGAAAATGGTGGGTGTCATATAGACAACAGGACTGTTCAGCAAATGTTATACCGTTTACACAGACCTACCCAAAATAAACAACTATCTGCGGATAATCACTAATTATTATAAAAAGGTGCACAAATAGTTCCCACCACTGCTAAGGAGGCAAATCAAACAAACCCCTATAGCAGAAATGACCTTTGAACTAGGCTTTGGGGATTAAGCTTAGTTCCCAAATGTAAAGATGGCACATATAGAAAACTGATATTTACAACTAAGACATGAAGGCTGAAAGTGAAAGGACCGATACAAACCATATATACAAACCATATATACAAACCATATATACAAGCCATATAAACAAGCCATATATACAAACCATATATACAAACCATATATACGAACCATATATACGAACCATATATACGAACCATATATACGAACCATATATACGAACTATATATACAAACCATATATACAAGCCATATAAACAAACCATATATACGAACCATATATACAAACCATATATACAAACCATATATACAAGCCATATAAACAAGCCATATATACGAACCATATATACGAACTATATATACAAACCATATATACGAACCATATATACAAACCATATATACAAACCATATTGTTATATTTTGAACATCTTTGTCTGGCAGTAATGCCAAATGCACTGTAAGAGACAGTTAGAGAAAGAATCCTAAGCGAATTCTCCTAATTGGCTTTCTGCATAGTTAACTTCACTTACAGAGAAAAACGGTTATGGGGGCAGGACGCATTGCAAGAAAAGGCTCGTGGGCACAATTATGTAGCCTACAGAATTTAAGATGCTTTCTTCCATGCTACAAGCGGAAAAAATAAAGAAAGAATGAAAGAAATAAATGCTTCCCACTGGCAGGAATATGCTAAGGCAGATCTGATGGTGAATATTACTGATGCTGTGAATTCTGTCTGCCTGTAAACACCACAGCACTTTATCCAAGAACAGCAGCCACTGTCAGGCAACTCCATCCCTGGACTCTAATGGGGAGAGCAACAATAGGCTCAGAGTACCTTATTTAATGAAAAGGAGAATTGGAAGGTTCACCCTGGTTTGGATAGCCGATTGACAACATCCCAACTGCTGGAAAACAAGAAAGTTGTGGGGTACTGAAGGCAGTCAAGTCAGGCGGTGTTCATTTGGCTCCCAGGAATATCAAAGATGCACAGACTTGCCCCTTTGAGGTACCAGGCTTTCAATAGTAAGCAGTAGGGCCCTTTGGCTCAGAGCATATCACCTAAAAATCTGCTTCACTTTGATCCTCAGTAGATTCCTGTCAAAGGATATCAATCTCAACCTAATTTAAAATCAAGAGCCGTATTGCCGTATCCTACCAGCTCTCTAATTTAGGAAACCTGATATTTTCACTCTAAAATGCTGTCCCATCTGACAAATAATTCAGGGAATTCGGGGTCAATGCCTTGGTACAACCTGGAAAAGAACACAGTTAGCAACCACCCTGCTTTTTAAACAGAACTTAAATAACCCAAAATAGCACCATTGGTTTTGAAAACTGTAGGGAGAGACATATGGGGTCAATTCATCAGCAGCAGGGCAGGAATGGTGTCCTAGCTGTAATGTCTGCCGGACTGGGAAAGGACAGAAGGAGAGTTGTATAGCTGACCCAGCTATGGTCTTTACCATAGCTCCTAACTGCAACACAAATGCACTCCTGTATATAAGATCCACGGGGCTCAGGAGTTCAACACAAGCAAATAAGACAGACCCACATGGAAGAGTGACAGGCAGCTGAACCCTTAGCAAAAAAATCCAGACTTCAGACTGAAGTGATAGCCCTTTATAAGATCTCTCCTCCTTTCTCCCTACCTCTCTATCTCCCCCCCAACCTTAACTGATGCTCTGGAGGCAGGATCAAAACTCACCCCTGCCACACTGAACATGTGACGTGAGAATTCTCTAGTGTAGCCTATTTTCTCATTTACAAATGAAATTATGACTTTATATAAACAACCAAGGAGAATGTGCAATGGACTTTCAAATTCTGTGACTTAATGTAAGACCTGTGGGCTGTGACAGTTCATCTCAGGTATTAGTTTGCGTAAATCACAGAGTGAGGGTTTTTGGTCAAATATGATTCTGGATGTTCTTTAGCCTTTGTTCATATAGTTTTTAGATAAAATTAGCTTTTAAGTTGATAGGCTTTGAGTAAATCAGACCACACTCTAGACTGTTGACCGCCTGTATCCAGTTAATTAGAAGCCTGGGAGAACAAAGACTGAGTTCTCTTAGCAAGAAGAAAATCCAGTAGACATTGATTTCAAAACAGGAAGTTCAGCAGGCCTCTGTCTTGCTGGTCTACTGCATCAGAAACTAACCATTACCCTACATGATCTCAGTGTGTGCACATGATCTCAGTGTATGCACATGATCTCAGTGTGTGCACATGGTCTCAGTGTATGCACATGATCTCAGTGTGTGCACATGATCTCAGTATGTGCACATGATCTCAGTGTGTGCACATGATCTCAGGGTATGCACATGATCTCAGTGTGTGCACATGATCTCAGTGTGTGCACATGATCTCAGTGTAGGCACATGATCTCAGTGTGTGCACATGATCTCAGTGTAGGCACATGATCTCAGTGTATGCACATGATCTCAGTGTATGCACATGATCTCAGTGTAGGCACATGATCTCAGTGTAGGCACATGATCTCAGTGTAGGCACATGATCTCAGTGTAGGCACATGATCTCAGTGTAGGCACATGATCTCAGTGTATGCACATGATCTCAGTGTATGCACATGATCTCAGTGTATGCACATGATCTCAGTGTGTGCACATGATCTCAGTGTGTGCACATGATCTCAGTGTATGCACATGGTATCAAATTATGTGTATGTGCCTATCTATTTACATGTACATGGCATACATACAGAATTTAACTATACATCTTGTTGGTTATTTTTCTGTAGCATCCTGAATGATTATATGAAAATGAAATAATATAATTAGAAAAATAAAGAAGTAATGCCTTTATAAGTTCTGAGAGGAGAATCAAATACATTAAATAAAATTTAATGCATACAGCTGTGACTTTAGAAGAATAAATTTTAAAATAGTTTTTTAAAACAGTAAATATAACAAAGTCAGTCAGCTTTACACAGAATGAACAAACATCAGAAGGACTCTCTGTAAAACTGTTTATTGTTTACTAATGCTTAGGAAGCTCTTGTCAATGTAACAAATGTCGAAAAATGAGAAGGAAAAAAGACCACTTTTGAAAACTGGGATTGTATACCTAAACAATCCAAAGTTCCAAATCTATGTAACAAGGCACAGTGATTTAAGAAGACATGCATAAGAGGCTGAAGAATGCAATTTAATAAAATATTATTAAATAAAATATGCAAATTAAGTTTATATGCAATAATATCAGAAGACTTTAATATCTAACTCTCATCAATAAATTATATAGAAAAAAATCTGACATAGAAACTTCAACATTAAACTGTATGACACAGATCAGGTAGGCTTAACAGATCTCTATAGAATATTGATCCAACAGCTGCATACATTTTTTTCTAAGTTGCCCATGGACATTTCTGTAAAACAGATCAAGTTTTAGAGCATAAAGGAAATCTTAACAAATACAGAGAATAATCAAGATAATTTCTTGTAGTTTCTCAGCTCTTGGTAGAATAAATGTAGATGTAAGCAGCCATGGATACTATAAAGACATTCTTGGAGATTGAATATTACCCACTTAAATAGTTAGTGGGTCACTGGAAAGTGAGCCAAGAGTATCCTTAAAGTTCTAGAATCAAATGAAAATGAGACCACAACTTCATCAGAACCAATGGGACACAGAAAAAATGCCAAGTTCATAGATCTGAGTGTTTCTGGAAAAAAAAGAGACTGATTTTAAATATATAATTTTATAAAAATTTCCAGATTTTTATAAAAATAAGAACAAGTCAAATAATTAGGTAGAAATAATAAGGATGGTAGAAGAAATGAATAAAATGGAGTCTAAAATAACAATACAAGGAATCAATGAAACAAAGATCTTGTTCTTTGAAAAGATAAACAAATCCATAAACTCATAACCAAACTAACAAAAGAAGGAAATTACCCAATTTATTAAAATTAATGATGGAGATTGGGCACTGCAACAGAAAAAGAATCCAGAGGACCATGAGGGAGTCTCTAAAAACCTATATTCCAAAATGATGAAAAAGTAGAAGAGATAAGTTCCTAGATACCTATAAGCAATGAAAATTAAACAAGAAGGATATTAGTTTAAGCACATCTTTGTAAGTGATAATACTGAAGCGGTGAAATTCTTCCAACAAAGAAAACCCCAGAACTGGATAGATTCCCTGAAGAGTCTACCAGATCTTTAAAGAAATACACCGGGGCTTTGAATTATTCCCCAAAATCCGAAAGGAAGGCCGCTGCCTGCAACTGTTCGTTTTAATTGTTAACAAGATATAGACTCTCGTGGGATGTGGGCCTCTGCACATGCTTGTGAGGGATTATCTTGATTACATTAATTAGTGTAGGAAGATCCATTTTAATTGTGGGCAGGCCCACTTCCTGGGCTCTGTAAAACAGTGAAAGCTAGCTAAATGCAGATGTATGCCCTCTCTCCTCTGACTGTGGTCACGTGTAAACAACAGCCTGAAGCTGTCCCCCACCATAGTGTATTAGGCCTTCAAGTGTAGGCTCAAAGGAAGCACTTCTCCACAAGCTGGTTTTGTCTAAGTACTGTCCCATAGCAATGTGCTGTGATAAAAAAAAAAAACTAACACACTGCCAAACTCATTCTTTAAGTATAGTATCACTCTGATACAAACCGTCTAAATAAAATGCTTGCCAACAAAGTTTAGCAACATTTTTAAAATGTCTTAACCATGACTAAAATTGTTTCGTTATAGGATGCAAGTCTAGTGTAGGCAGATCAATACATGCAAGGTAGCACATACATAGGTTCAGAAACAGAAATCACATGACCTTGACAGAGGTCAGCATGAGTTCATGATAAACTCCAGGTAGAAAGTAAGAATAGTAGAAACATGGAAACACACATCAGCGTAGTAAAGGCATCTCCAACCAGCCAACGTTTAGACAACATCAAACTAAATGGTAAAGGTGACAGTGATTCCTGCAGAACCAGGCAGGAGCGAAGAGCTTTCTGTCACTCCACCTTTCTTCAACACAGAGCTTACAAATAGAGAAAAGAGCAAACAGGAAATGAGTAAAATTATCTTTGCAGATGACATGAACCTATGCTTTAAGATCCCTACAGATTCTATTAGAAATACCCTCATTATAATAAACATTTTCAGAAAAACAGAGAATGAAGGACCAACATGTGACTAACAGTAGCTTTTCCATGTCCCAGTAACTGTCTCCCAAGACAGAAGTGCGGGTGTAAGAGGCTCATCTATAAAACTAAAGCCTACCAAGCAAAACCCTGTGGAAAAAAGTCTCACCGAGGCCATAAAAAGATGTCAACAATGAAAACTTCAGAGCACTGGAGAGAGAAGAGGAAGAAGACACTGGAAGACAGTAGCAAGTCTTCCCACCTCATAGATTTGAATTGATAATTGTGGAAACGGCTACGGTGCCAAAAGCAATGTGCAGACTAGGTGTGCATCCTCGCCCACGATGGCAATCCTCGCAGAACTGCAAAAGCAGCCCTCAAATTCATAAGACCCCAAAGACTCCAAGCAATTCTGAATAGAAAGAGCAATGTACGAAGCCAAAACCAGCACGCTGCTGGCTCACACACAGACATACACCAGAGGAATCAGACAGGTGACCTAGAGGTACATCCCCAGGGCTACAAACACATGCTTTTAGTCAGATGCTAAACACATGCACTGAAGAAAAAGATGGTGTTGGGAAAATGGATGCCCATATGTTCAAGAACAGATGCAGGTCCCTATCTTTCACACTGTTTGACAACCTTTACCAACTGAACCAAAAATCTAAATGTAAAGTCGGAGACATAAAAGGGGAGAGGAAAGAGACAGCATAGGCTTTCTGGAAAGGACCCGCCTGGCTCAAGAAGTGACAGTCGAAGTTGACAAAGGGCACTGTATGAAATGAAAAGGCTTTGCACAGCCATGGGAAAGACAGTGAAGTGAGGGACACAGGATGAGGAAGAGTCTTTACCAATCTTATACCAAATACTGACTTCATATGTAGACTCAACAAAGAACTCCAGAAGTTAAATGCCAATTAATGGGCAAATGTAGGAGTTCAGAAAGATTTTGAAGGAGACACGTGGTACGGATATAATCTAAAAACACTGTATATATGCATTAAGTTACAAGAACAAAAATGGAATACAAATGGCCAATAAATGCATGAAAAGTGATGTCCTTGGCTATCATGGAAATGCAAATCAAAGCTACCGTAAGGTCCAGGCTTCCCCAGCGAACACTAAGAGAACAATGGCATTGTGAGGGAAGAGAAGAATGTGTAAGGATGGCTGGATGGCTGGCCAGAACACAGACCCAGTCATTCCTGAGTCTATGCCCAAAGGTTTCTAAGTCAGCCTACCACAGGGGACTTCATCTTCACTGCCTCACGGTGATAGCCAAGGTGTGGACCCAGCAGCTGGTGAAGGGGCCAGGAGAGAACATTCTCTCTCTCTCTCTCTCTCTCTCTCTCTCTCTCTCTCTCTCTCTCTCTCTCTCTCTCACACACACACACACACACACACACACACACACACACTCGTACATATATACACATGCATATACACACAGTCTCTTGTACATATACACACATGCATATATATATATATATATATATATATATATATATATATATATACACACACACACACACACACACACACACACACACACACAATCTAAGCCAGTTTTAGCAATTTTTGATTGACACTTGAAAAGACAGTGCAGCGAGTTAACAAAAGCCCCTCACCCAGCTTCTCAGAAAGTATCTTTAGAAAACACATCACAATGATGATCCTGGACTGAATAACTGTTAAAGGCTGAAGAGCAAGGTTCTAGCATACTTAGTCCTACTGTTCTGGTTCCTGGAGCCCAGTCAGGATGTGTGCTGAATGTAGCTGTACTTCTTTAGGACCTTCCTGGCTCCAGCAGGTTCACAGAGACTCTCCCGTTCCTGATGAGTCTATGCCATTTGGAAGGTAGTAGCTGTGTGTTTTGTAGAGCACTTGGATTTGTCTAGTGTTTGTCTCATGATTAGTCAGGAATACCTTTGAGAAAATGGCCCGAGGTAAAGAGCTGTCATTACAAAATCTGCCCAAGGTAACTTCCTACTGACATCATTTGTCGCTGTGGCATTAACTCCAGTCACAGAGTTCATGTTGTATTTCTCAGGTGCAAACTGTACACTTATACTTTTCTAGTTTACATATTTTTTTTGGAAGGAGATCATTAGAAAGAGCTCGAAAATACTCACTTTAAGGTATTATGAATAATATATTTGTCTAGACAGACTACAGTTTTGATGTCAGAAATACCTCCCAGAGTGTTTTCATGCATAGATATTGCTTTAAAATATTTTCTATGGAAAAATTTTAAATGTTTATGAAAAAAATATCACACCAGATTTAGAACAGAGACTTAAAATGCCACAGTTAATATTCTTAGATATTGTCCCAAAATCTAGAACTGAATTTGAAAAGTTGAAATAACCCTCCACATATTATATTACACTATCACCTATTATGTGATAACATTATATAGACGGTTATAAGCGTTGGGGAGTATTTTATTCTTTACAAACCCAGGACTTTGCACATAGAACATCCAGTCATGACCATGAACTTAGGAATTTCATGAACTGAGGCTTCCTGGAAAAAGCTGACCAGTAAAAACTCAGTCACTTCCTTTGTCCACACAGTGTCACCAAGGTGACCTTGAGCCTTGGAAAATATATATATAATTTTTTCCCCTACTAGACTGCTTCCCAAACTTGGATTCATTCTTTATCAGTGTAGAGTTTGGGCGCAGGTCTGGATTATTTAATTCTGTCACCAGGTGCATTCTAGAATTCAGAATTGATCAGCTTTGAAGAAGGCACCAGAGCAACAACCTAGTGAATTATGGAAAGCCACAGCAGGGCCCAGGGAAACACGGGGATCAGACGACAGCAGCTGCTCCAGCAAACGCAGCAGATGCAGCACTGCTCTCAAGCATGCCTGAGTCTGGATGGCGCATCAGAGGGGCCCTTGTGTCCAGGCCACTGGACTTTTCAATGTCCTTAGCCTCAGTTTATCTCTGGCCAGGGGCCATATCTGGGTTGGTTTCTCAGTTTTCTAGGATGCTAGAAAAATGGACATAGTCAAGTTCCAACTTGGAGACCACCAGGGCCTAGAGTGTTGAATCCTCACAGATAGTTCTTATCCAAAATGCAAATGTAGAAGAAACACATGTATCTGTCTGTCCTTGTCTGTCTGTCTGTCTGTCCTTGTGATGTTTGCAGACCCTCAGTCCCCAGTATTGGGTGTGTGGACTGGGGTGGGTCTTAGGGCTTCACTGTCCATCCCGTCTAGTTGATGCTGTCCAGTCCCCTCACTTCAGGCTACACAGCTCCAGGAAGCCACACCACCTGTGGTCCTCCCTTCCTCTCCACTCTAAGCTGCTGGTACCTGTGAGCCCCATTCCTTCAGGCAATGGCTGCTGCGCACTAGCTAATGTGTTTTTATTTCATTCATCATGTCCTGGCTTATAGCAGAAGGGTGTCAGATTATCTTAAACTATGTATAACCAGATCACAATTCATAATTTCATTTTCCTTTGAGGTCAATATTAAATAATTGGTGCACCAGCTTCATATTACAATACAATGCTGGAGGTAACTAACTTATAGAAAACAATTATTTATTTTGGAGGTTCCCATCTAAGACTGGTACATGCGGCTTCTGTCGTGATGCACTACCACACCTCAGGCCCCAAACAGTACACCTCAGCAGAGCCAACTACTGCACGGCCACAAAGACGCAGGAATGGAGGAGGACACCTGGGCTAGCAATCTCCTTCAAGAGCAGAACCCCAAGGACCTGAAGACCTGAAGACGGTCATGAGATCCACATCCCAAAGCTCCACAGCGCCTCCCAGTGGTGATGCCTTCGGGTGAAAGCCTTCAAGACACCACTCAAATCACAGCCACTGGGGGAGGGGGAAACTGTCTTATTAGTGAAAGGCTCATTTGCTCCCATGTGACATTTCCCAAGCTTTGTCAGACAGCTCTTGGCTTGGGAACTGCGTGGTTACTTTTGCACCAAAATATTTAGAATTGGATTGTTTTTCTCCACATAGATTATTCTGCAAAATGAGAAATCATGATTTAATGTCATCTACTTAGTGACAAATTGTCTTCCAGACACTTACACAATTGTTCAGTTGCAATTATGTAAATGTTCACAATTCTTAACAACTATGGAATGATTGTGTTATGTAAGGCAAGAGACTCAGCCAGCCTTTACAAATTACGGCCTGGATGTCACCAACTTCTTGATGGTATTATTCCAGAATGTGAGTTTCTTCCTTGGTGAATTTCACCTTCCAAACTTCTTTAAGATCTTTGGCATATTTGGGTAGAATAAAAGAGGCACTCATGAAATCGTGTTGGTTGGCTAGCACCTGTGGTCCTTTAAATGCCATTTGATCCCTGCTTTCTGTATAAGCTACTTTGCCAGACGATCAACTCAAGGAAAACCAAAGTTTTATACCACCAGGAGCCCGGGTCAGTCATTGTTTTCCATCCTCCAATCAAGGTACCCGGGATGGGTGAACTGTTTTGTTTTACTTTGTTTTCCAGACATGAAGAAATACAGTATTTGAATTTCTAATAGTGCCTTTCAAGCATGCTAACATGACAGTTGGCAGCTGAGCAGTTTTCTACCTAAAGATCAGTAATGAATAAAATTCCCTTCTATCTTCCCGGAGAAACAATTACTATATTAAAAACCATGGTACTAATGGATCTTTCATCCATAACAGATGCGATACGTAAAGTGGGCATCCATCTCTAGGGGTTTCTGTTGCCTCAGCAATACAGACCATTTTACCTGCTAATTATATTATGACTGCATGATTTATCCGCTGGGTATGTATGGCCAGAGAGGTAGTAAGTAAGTGGTCAGGCTTGTCCAGATCCTGTCTGGCTCTGCAGCCTGCATTCTCTTCCCTCCAGGATCACTGTGTTGACAAAGCAACATGCCCCTAGGCACAGAGGCTGCAGTGCGCACCCTGAGGCTGCCCAGCTGACTGACAGTGGCTGAGGGATGGCTTCTGGTACTCAGCCTCCCAACAGGTTTCAGAGTTCAGACTTTGAAAGATGGCTTCTGTCCTCCTCCAGAGGGCAACTTATTCGAACCTGAGCTATACGGTTCTGGGGTAGTTAGAAAACAACAAGGCATTGCTACACCTCTTGGCTGCCAACGACAAAGAGAGCGAAAGTAGAAAACAGAGTTTATTGGTTTCTGTACATAAGTCATAGGTCTGGGGAGGCTGGCTTCCTGCTTGGCTGCGCTCTGGACCTAGAATCTCATCTCAGGCTTCAAGGTTCTTCTACAACATATTTCTGCTGCTCTCACAGGGTTTCGGTCTCACACTCTCTGGGGATATGATAAGATTTCCAGAGACTCATATTCCAAATATTCTACCACCCCAAGAAATTACAGCTCTGGTAAACAGTGTTACAAAGAAAAATCAATGAAAATCTGTAAATGGCTCAGAATGGTTCTTCTTGAGCCTTGGGCCAATAGCTTCATTTTCCAATTAGTCATCTGAGTTAATGGTCAGCAGGCAAGAGCTGACCATAACAGAGGAGAAGTAATAGGTAGGCAGGCACATGAGGCACTACCTATACCCAGCAGGCTAACTTGCGTGATGTAACCATCATGTAGTGTGTATTAACCCATCCAACACGTGTTTTTATTTAGGAAAGTGGAAATCACTCCATAAATGCAGGTTCATGAATATATTGCAGATATGCATATAGTTAATAGGTATGGATATACACACGCATATTCATATTCTCATTATACATGTACTATTGCTTGCAAGTACAAATGTGACCTTTCCCTTTCCAAGGCCCTCATTCACATTCTAGGTCATAATACCATCTTCATCTTACATAGTCTGTGTAACTGCATAGCTATAGTCTAGATTTCCATAACTATGCAGATTATAATCGACTCCAGACAAACTGGCCCTGGTGTTACCCAGTGTGAATGTAATTTCCATCTCTGGAAAATGATAGCATTATGCATCTTTTCTGGACCCCTTGGCATAGGGTGCTGTGTCCATGTTAAGGTCACAGAACAGAGCATGAATAAAAGTGACAGCTGTGTGGTCACTGGGCTTGACCCCTGTCCACTTCCTACCTGACACTTAGGAAAAGCGCAGACCAACAGACCATTCCCAATCCCCCTCAATCCCCAGTGGGTGTCTGGGTACACAGGAGACCAAGAACTACAGCATCCACCCCAGAGCCAGTTGTTTCTCATTGGGAAAAAAAACAGGCCAGAGCCCCATATCTATCATGGACTGTGTTTTGCCTCCCCTGAACAGCTTACTAGCAGTGTCTGGGCACCCCAGAGTCAAGGCAAATATGCAGCCCAATATTCACAGTGCATGCTCAGTCAAGGCCAGAGAGAGGATGAATTTATGCATCAAGTCCAGGGCCCAGCCAATGAAATGTTGCAGTCCACCTTCAGCTTGGGTTTTCCCATCTGAGTTAACCCAAAGAGGATGATAGGCATGGCTGCCCTTCACAGTCCCTTACGGAGACTGCCTTCATGGGTGATTCCAGATTCTGTCAAGTTGACAATTTAAACTAAGCATTATGGCACCTGCCTCATATGTCACAAAGTTGCCCTGGAGTTATCTCAACCCTCAGAGATGTCAACCCTCTGGATTGCATTTACTTATATATTGTCTTGAAATGAGTTTTTTGCCTGAGCGTTGCTATCTCACAACCTGTGTGAGAAATAAAATCATACTTCTCACACTCAACAAGTACATGCCCTCTAGCCATTGGAAAAATGATAATGTTTAAAATGGCAAATCTAATGTGTACATGTCAAATAAGTAATCTTTAGTATGCATTAATTTGTTTCTTTCTGTAGAGCAACTTAAGAGCTGAAATTACTTGTTATTTACCATTACACAAATGGGAGTCCTCAAATTTTATCTAACAATTAAGTCAATCAGTTTAAATTTTTGAGAGAATACATTTACATATAATTGCTCTCCATATACTTATGTAAAATCTAAAGCCTATATACCCAAACATAAAACACCCATTCCCGCCTGCCTTAGTTACAAGCGCACATTTATTTGAATGTGGTGAGCTTGTTCTTTTATTGCCAAGGAAGTCAGCTTTGTTCCTTAATTGTTACAATAACCACAATTTAGGAAATTCTATTGCACCATCAATATGTTATGTGCATCTCTAACTAGACCAGCAGGGCCTGTCTGTCACAGGAACTGATGCAAAGGATTCATATTTTGTCTACTTGAGGCTAAGAGTCTCTGTGTTTAAAGAGAGGCACTTCTGCCTAGTTAAATCAGTAAGAGACTGAAAGCACAGTCCTGTCCTTGGCTGCTGTGTTCTGATGCCTGAAACTCTCCCTGAACATCATGGGAAAGGGCAGTCTTCCCTTCCCCAGCCTTCCTCCCAACTCTACCACATTCTACTTCTCTTATCGCCTCTGGGGAAGATGTCTACCATGAAACTGGTAACCAGAAATGCCATGCTACCGCCTCCCATTGGTTATCGGTGCTTGCTTCTTAAGCAATCCATGCGAAAGATCTATATAGGTGGTTTCCCCAGGGAATGGCTCCCTACCGTGTCACACTACATGAAAAAAAGCCCACCACAGTGACTTACCCTATGGCTGGAAACTAGATCGTAATCCAGCCAAAGAGAATTTCTCTTTCCCCCCATTTACCATGATCTCAACAGAAAGAGCAATGATAGGCTGAGCCAAATCCTGAGGTATCAAGATCCTTTACCCTTGCCCTATCTAGTTATTTTTAAAACAAAATCTCAGATGTTCACATAAACAAATGAAGACTCAGGAACCAGACGCTGTGGTGAAAGCCTGCTAGCTCAGAGTCAGAGGAAGCACGCAGCTTCCCTTCCTACTCCACAGACACCAGGAGGGAAAAGCCCCTTCTCTTCTTCACATTGTTGAATGCCCTTCAACCCAGTGTCCCTCCTTTCTACCTCCTATGTTCACTCCCTGTCAACTGGTTGCTTGCTCTGTCCCCTAAACATCTGTGTGAGATTTTAAAGCGCCCATGCGTGACATGGTTTTTAAAATCATATTCAATGTCAATTGATAACACTCTGACCAAATACCATAGAACAGTTCTTTCCATTTAGTCTTGAATTAGAATTTTAAAAGTACTATGGGGTGTTTGAAGTTCTATTGTATTTAATAGTATATACTATTACCATATCTTGGGGACACACAAAAAAGAGAAGGTTATGTTTTGACAATGTTAAGTGCATGTGTCAAGTTGGTAAGAAGTAGATTATGATGGATGGTTTCTATTGTCAATCTGACACAACTACCTGGAAAGGGGGAACCTCAATTCAAGAGAGGCCCAGGTCAGATTGGCCTGTGGCAATATCTGTGAAAGACTGCTGATGGTGACCGAAAGGAAGGGTGTGGGCAGCAGCCATCCTAGGCAGGGCAGAGCCTGGCTGAGCTGTAAAGAAGGCAGGCCGAGCAAGCTGTAAAGCAAGCCAGTAAGCAGTGGTTGCCGCTTCGGGTCTTGCTTGAGTTCCTGTCCTGTCTCAATAGTGGACTATAAACCCTTCTATCAGTGAGGTAGCACTGTGGATAGTGATGAGATGGGAGAGGAGCCTGAGAAGTTATGAGCCATCTATGGGGTACAGGGGACACAGCTGTAACATCCACATCATTCCAGTCCCTTCTGTAGCCTGGTGTTCCCTCAGAGTGGGAGCAGCCAACGCTGTCATAGTGATGGCGAGTACTGCACGCTCAGTGAGCAACAGAGACTTCAGAACTCAGCCTTCTTCCAGTTACCGGTACTCATTTCACATCTAAGATCCCCTCACACTCAACAACAGGAGCTTCAGTTTACTCTGGTTGGAAAAGAGCTGGGAGGGCATCAGAATGCGGTAGCTTTCGTCCTCCTTTGCATGTCTCTGACCTCAGTACATTACCTATGCCCTTGTGAGATCCACACTCACACTGAGACAGCTGCACACTGGTTCCTTCTAAATGATGGCCTCTGCAGAGTCCTTCCACGGGACGACTGCATTAAGGACAGGAGAGGAAGGCAAGGTCTTCGGGGACCAAAGTCAGAGCACTGAGAGAGGGAGGTGAATGAGCATCCTGAGACCTTCAAGTCATGACCTGTGATGGTGCAGAAAGGCAAGCAGCCCTCTTTGCTGCCCCCTAATACAGAGTCTGACTGACACCCACATCAATGTACAAATGTACAGGCTACCCTAAGTAAAGCATAATAACTTATTTAATTGTAGTTTTACATACTACAAAGACTGTCTTAGTTACTTTTTCTCAAAGCTGTTACCAAATAACTGAAAATATTTAAGAGACAAAGGATTTATTTTGACTCATGGTTTCAGAGGGCACGGTGCACCATGAGAGCAGAGGCAGGAAGGAAACTATAGCAACAGGAGGAAGTGGCTGGGACTACTCCAAAATCTGATTCCCAAATATTTAGAGACATCAAGGGGCTTTACTATCTAGTGGCATGTTTCTCGTGAGTGTAATTCACGAAATACTTTATCCACGTGTTCCATCTTCGGCCTGTGACAGGCACTTGTGAAATGATTAACACATACTGCAGCAGAGTTATAGAATATTAAGTGACAGCTAGACATAAAAGTGAGGAGAGACAGGAGTGAGGCAAGCTCTTCTCTAAAAAGACACATTTTAATACAGGTAATCAATTCATCAGGACACTCAACAAATTCAAGCAACAGACCTCCAAAAGTTAATTTAAAACCAATTACAGGATACACATCAAGAAAGACTCTGAGGAATTTATATATTATTAATGGTGCCTCCCTTAACCATAAAGGTTTAATAAACAGTCTATAAATCCAGGAGATGCAGAAACACAGAGTGAAGTGCACAGAAACCAACTTCTCATGCATGCCACTGGCCCCAAAAGAGCTGTGTGACACCACCCCTCTCTCCACCAGATTCTCTGTGGCATGCCTCAGTGTACCTTTGTTACCAACAACTTTAAACAGGCTTGGACTTTGCACCAGCACTGGTGTGTCTCACACTCACCCCACCACTTGGAAATATCTGTGCATACAGCCTCATTCCCTCTGAGTGTTTTGCTATGTTTTTGAGGGGTTTCCCCCCTACTGGACTTTCTGAGAGAGATGTTTGCTGGTAAGACTCTGAAGACAGAGATGGCGAATGTGGCTTAGTCGGTAAATACTTTCCAACTGAGCATGTGCATCTAAGATGTAATTCCCAAGAATTCACACACACACACACACACAGGTCGATGGACAGCCGTGAACAGTGCTTTCTGAATGTAATAGAGCCATTTTACAGAGATGTGGTGTGCACATGATCAAGCCGATAGTACTTAGTGAGTTTTTAAAAGGATATATCAAGTTGGAGTGGATCTGATCAAAACATATATGTGCATGTATAAAATTCTCAAACAAACAAACAAACAAGCAAGCAAAAAGCCTGGCTTGGTGGCACATGCTTGAGACCCCAGCTCTGAGGAGGCAGGAAGAGCTGGATTCTGGGACTCCCTGGTCAGCCAGCCTGCCATACTTGGTGAGTTCTATACCAATGACCCACCTCATCTCAAACTCAAAACAATATAAAGAGTGGACAGTGCCTTCAGATCTCATCCTAAAACTGATCAAGGTTGTCTCCTGGCTTCCACATGCACACCCATCCACACACACACAAACACACGCATGTACACACAAACATGCATACACATACATACAAACATAGACATGCATGCACACATGCTCTCGTACACACAAGCACACATGCTCTCGCACACACAAGCACACACTTCTAGCCTAAGGTACTCTTCCTAAAGGCCAATATTCAGCTACCTTCTTTCTCTTTCTTGGGACACCAATTGGCTATGAAGATTTAAAAGTTCAGAGATTGCAGGCTTTAAATGGTTTTAACCCTTTTAAATGTGGAAAGGTGTTAAATCCCATTATCTCTGCAGCCACTGCCAACGTTAAAATTCAGCTTGGCTTTTTTTTCCTGCAGGTCTAAGGATTACAGAGTTATAAAGAGACAAATGCTTTTCTCCGGTTCTATAAAGAGCTGTCCCCAACTAGGTGACCTACAGAAAATAAAGCCAGCCAGTTCTCCAGCCGGTGGCCACTGATCAGAGCATCTAAACGGAAAGATATGCATGTTAAGCTTCAAACCACCAGGAAAACAGGTAATTGCTTCCCAACTCCATAGGAAGCCAGTGATTTGGCGGTTTGATGTGAGAGGGAGTGAAAGATTTCAGACATGTGTCAGAAGTATCTAAGAATAAGAAAACAGAAAATGTTGTCAGGGACCCAAAAAAATCTCATTGGTACAGAACAGGTACATGTGATGACTCGGAAGCCATCTTGCTCCATCTGGAAAACAGTTGCCATGGTTACCCTCCTAGGTAACCCTCTCAGGTCTTACCTCTTGGGTCCTCACATTTATGTATCCATAGTGAGTTCGAAGAGGCTGCCTGAATGTGTAGGGCAAAGGGATCCATTTGGTCTTAGGCTGTCCAAAGCAGTTCAGGAGCAAAGGGAAAGTCGCATCATTGACAAGGCGCATGGCTAGCAGCAAGATGCACAGGGCTATGAAGCTCACCGCAAGCACGGGCTTCCTCTGCAAAACAGTGGAGAAGAAAGGCAAGGAGAGTGAATGACCTCCAACTAGTGGCACCAGGGGCGGGTACCCCTTTCTTTCTCTCTCAGAAGAATCAAAGGATTCTACCTTTTAGGATATTTCAGCCGGAGCAGTGGAAAAAAGCAGTCATTTGTCAAGCAGGTGGCCTTTCTGTGCCAGCGGCAGGGAGCAGGCAGAGAGTTCATATACTCTTCTAGCCCTCCTCTTCCTTACCTTTGCATACTCCCCTTCAGTTGAAAACCTCAACTCAGACATTTTCATCCAGAGGCCACCTTTCCTAACCCCCCAGCTCCCCCCCTATCACCAGTCTTTCACCAGCAACCTGCCAGCCCCAGCAAAGGTAAGAAGTCCCACCGTGCCCCCCTCTCTACTTTAAAGGCATCGTTACTGCACTTTCCTCAGAACATAATTACAGCAATTCTTTTTCTCCCACATGCTTCCCAGTTCCTGAAGCTCTAGGATGTGCCTCGTCACATGACTCTTTGTATCCATACCTTCTGCATAGTATGACACCTTCAATCACACAGGCACGCAGCAAACACTTGAGAGAAATACATAATTCCTTCACATCTTGGCTGACCCAGCTTCATTCCCACCTCACACTTCTGAGTCTGTATTTAGTGGTTTCTATCCACAGAAAACTTCACAATGTAAATTAGAAATGTTAAGTGTCAGAAGAGGGAAAAGATCACACAGCAAATCGTCTAAGAGCATTCCCCCCCCAGTGTTGTGCAGAGAAAGAGCTGGCGCACCTGCATCGGTCTGGCATGAGAAAGGGTGCGAATACATACTTGAGACAGAGCTTGATAAAATGCACATTTTGATCAGTAAAGACATGTGAGAAGATCTTTGTAGATGGAAGAAACAAGGAAACATGGCTTGTTCTTAGGAACCAATCAGTCTCTCTTACGGTGCAGAACGTAGAAGGAAAGCTACAAGCATAAGCGATAGCTACAATGAGCCACCATGGGTACCAGGGTGAGATGTGCACTCTGAGTCCAGGAGACAGAAGAGAGCCAAAGCAGACTGCATTGTTGGTCACTTGTTGGGCTTTTCTAAGGTGAGGGCTACGCCGTCATCGAGCATCAGCACGGAGGGTACGCTGTAGCAGACTGAGCAAGGCAGTTAAACATGAGCAGGAGACAAGGCTGCTTGGTACAGATAGAGGTCGTGCAAACAAAGGACGGAAGTGCAGCGAGTCGTGGAGACAAGTAGTAGGTGAGGAGCCTCAATAATGATGGAAGGGCCCAGAGTCTATTAGGCAGAACATTAATGGTAAACACAAAACTCAGAGTTGAACTTGAACCTAGACAGCTGCAGTGTTAGAGGGAATATTGGGGAAGTCAGCAGGGACACAGAATCTACCCAAGGGAGTCAGATGATAAAGCTTTGGCTTAGCAGGTGCTCACTTTCCAGGGACCAGAAGTTCAGCAGTCATGGAGTTAGAAAGTCAAGGCTGTAGTAGGAACAGAGGCCGGAACTGCAGTCAGACCTCACGCACAGCAGCTCTGACTTGCAAGGTACAAACACAGAGAAAGGCCCCTGCCAGCTGGAAACGGAGCTTGACCTCTGAGCTTCCTTCAAGCTTAAGGAAAACTGGAGCTTCTAAGGAGTGGCTTCCACTCTCATCATGGCAGGGTTTGGGACCATTACTTTCTGGTGTAATTAGATCCAGAATTTCTCAAGGAAGAAAAGAAACCTCCAAACAAGGCTGCTAGCACCGCTGCTTTACGTCCTGGGCCACAGTTCCAGCTCAGGCTAAGGAGCCAGCACCCAGATGTCACCAGCACTTCCCCAAGTTTTCATTCCTGCTCAGCGTTTGCAATTTGTAAAACCCACATTCCTCCGTCTAGCCAGCCTAATTTTCTAATCACCAGAGAGTCCCCTGAGCTCTGCCTCCTCAAAACCCCTTATCTCCCCACTAACCACCACAGCTGTACCTCACTTAACCTTCTAATCATGAAGAAACGTTTTAATTTGCTCTACTGTGGAATCATTATGTCCACAACCCTGCAATGTGTCAAGGTAATAGTGTAAATGAGGTGATGGATCTTACAAGTTTACAGGGGCAGGAACCAGAAGAAATGGCTCAAAAAGCAAAGAGACCAGTCACCCACTATATAAACAGGTAAGAAGACTGTTCTTTCTCTGCCCATCCAAGCCAGCAGCTGCTATGGAGGAGACCCAGATGTGCTTCCCTCTGGTCTACTTCTGAACCCAGCAAGACACTCTGCTCCTCTTAGTTGCTGAACTTGCCTGGCTGGGTGTCTGTGGACAAAGGCATACAGGGCCCTTTGGAATCTATCACTCACAACAGCAACACATATATAATGCATACAGGAGACAAAAATAAATCAATCACTTCCGAGAGAAACTTCAAAACACCATGAAGTCACAGCGGCAAAAAGCATCTGCCCCTTGAATCCATGTCTGTATCCTGGGACCCTCAGAGGAAAGCTAGACTGAACAAAGAGTGGGTGGGCGACTGGGCGGGAAGCAGGTGCCTCCCCTCTGTGCTGTCCCCAGAACTGCGTTCACAAGAGTCATGGGCATTCTTTCCACAGCTCAGACCTCCAGCTCCACGTCTGTCATACTGTGACAACCAGGCTCTTTCTCTCTCAGTCTAATGCATCATGACTGCTGTCTGGCATGAAAGTAACTCACAGTGCTGACACAAAGCACCCTAAAACTCGCCAGAGAGGGTGTAACCTTAAGCTCCGCAAGGCAAGAGCAACAAGGCCCAAATGTATATTCTCTAGGATTCACTTCTGCCATACCATGGCCACAGGGAAGACCAGGGCTTAGGCACTCCAGCACACACAGAGCTCCATGCAGCAAGCATGCATGTGTGTCTTCAGGAGACCTACAGGGCATGAGGAAGTGAACTGAACACCAATACACCCAACCCACATGAATACAGTCACACCTCAGATTCCATACCTCACATAGACTAGGAAAAGGACTGAGAAAAAATAAAATAAAATAAAATAAAATCAATCAGGCAGAACAGCCACCAAGGAGTCACAGCCATGCAGTTGGCAAGGAGAGAGCATAAGGAAATATCATGTGTCAAAGGGGGTTATGGGAGGCTGCATGAGCGAGTGAGGAGCCCAGAGAAATGGAGGTGTGCTGGTTAGAGGAGGGGCCATTGTGTCATGCATGTCTGAGCTGAGGACATTCACACCAGGTCCTCACGGAGGAGGGAGACTGAGCAGCGGTAAGATGGAAGGGCTTTACAGACGCAGGGAAGAGCAACTGGATGGGCCACAGTTTCACCAGAAACTTGATAAAGAAACTACCGAGTAGACGACGAGCAGTAGATGATGCTAAGCAGGTCATAAAACAGCCCAGTCTGCATTTGATATGTGATCATCACCATGTTCTGTGAGTCCACACTCAGAAGGTAAGTTTCACAGGCAGCACTGAAGCAGAAGCAGTCAGAACTTTAAGATAAAACAGCCACCCATTAGACTGGAGAAAACCAGCAAGAGAGGACTTGTCAGCTTGATGGTATGAAAGGCTGGTTCAGCAAATGTCTCTTGCTGCACGGAACAAACAAAATGTAAAAGTGACCCTTCCTCTAAGGTCAGGTGTGCTCTGATTAAAGGCAAAGCACAGTCGTGGTACCTATAAACACTTAAAAAGTGGAAGATAGCGTTGGGGGCGCCATAGTTGTTAGATTCTTTTCTGTGTGTGTGTGAATGCACATGAAAGCCAGAGGTCACATGAGGCATTCGACCTGAACACTCCACATACTGTTTGAGCCATGGTCCCCCACTAAAGGCAGAGCTTACTGATCCCACCAGGCTAGCTAGCCACAAGCCCCACAGATGTCTTATCTACTTTCTCTCCAAGTCCTGGTATGAGGGGGACATGCTATGTTGCCTTGCTTAGGTTCTGGGAACCAAACCCCAGTGTTCATGCTTGTAGTAAGGACTTTACCAACAGACCCAGCTCCCCAGCTCCCAACTGTTGATTACTGATGGATAATAACTAGTGGGTGAGCTCTCATATGGCCATGTGATAAAGACTAGAAACATCTTTCCCCAATATCCCAAGCAGCTGCAAACCCTTGAGTCACTCGTGGCAACTTCTCCTTAGCAGCTCGAGAAGGATGCCACAGAGTCCAAGTAGCTCTGATGAATTGCTTTAGGGAAAGTTCACTCATTCTTTGTTCTTCGTTTTTGGAAGTCTGAGGGGGCCTCTAACAGCTGAGACATTTAGAATTTAATCCTCTCTGTACTGCAAAAAAAAAATCTACATCAAAGAATGTGACATTCCAGCTGCTCACTCTCTAGAGCTGGAATGTAATTTATCAGACTTTATAGCAGAATGCCTATTTCAAAACAGACTCCACGGAGAGTTCATGACGGACAGAAAGAACACAGTCCCAGAGGTATGCACCTGTTGACCTCACAAACCATTCTAAGGGATGTTTCTATCATTCCCCATTCAATGCAAACTTTATTAACCTCGTCAGTTGCTAATTGCTTGTCAGAACTACATCATCATAAACGATAACCAGAGAGATAGCGTGTTTTTCTATTGAAATAATACTGCATAATGATTCAAAGTAGCTGAATATCATGGTGAGTGTTAATTTTTCTTCTTATGCTGTCATTTACCCAATAATAAATTTGAAATGAAATAACAATTTGATTCTTTGTGCGAGTTCAGTCACCTCACAGCCTGGCTAGTCCCCACCTGTTGCTTATCTGTGATCCCGGATAATACCAGTTCTCTCTCAGACTGAAACACATCATCAATGCGGTTCAGCCTCTCATCGTTGTCCAGCTCCAAACTGTCTTCTTGATGAATACAGTAAATCTTCATACTATTTGCAGGGAGCTACGTTAGCAGAGCTGAGAGTGTATGAGCAAAACCTCCATTCTCTTTATCTGCTGCGTCAACAATCATGTTCTGTCAGGTCCCACTTACTAAGTGACAGTGGCCTCTGGGGAAGTCTCACTTGGTTTTGTGGGGTAGGGGTCAGGAAAGTCGTGATAAAAAGGTGGAATGCCGTGGTGAGACATGATGCTCAACCAACTTCATAAAACAGGAGGGACCACATCTCGGGCAGTCCGTGTCACAGGCAGCCGGAGGCTGCAGAGCTGCTGACGGAATCACTGACATAATCAGGGAGAGAGTACTAAAGGTCAAACAAGAGCAGGGAAATAACGTGGGAGAGATTCTAGGAAGCTGGTATAGAATTCTTGATATGGTAAAGATTTGGGGCTAGGGAGATAGATTCCTATGTACGCTGTTTGCTTTGCAAATGTGGGAACCTGAGTTTGATCTCCTCCACAGGCATGTAAAGTTAAGTGTAGCAACATGGGCTATGTAATCCAAGCTCTGGTGAGATAGAGACAGGATGATTCCTGGGACTCAGACACAGAACCAAACCAACCTAAGAACCAGTCTCAGCAGGAAGAAAGCTGGGGGTAGAGGGGGGGGGGGCAAGAGAGATGGCTCAGTTGGTAAAGCACATGCCGCACAAGCATGGAGACATGGGTTCAAATCCCCAGAACCCACTGAAAAAGCTGGACATAGTGGCATAAGTCTATGAACTCACGGGAATCTATGTTTTCCAAATACCCAGCTTTGAGGGAATCACTGGACGAAAAAAATCTTCTTCCATAGGAAGAGCAGTGGATATCGACAGAGCACACTATGCCAGCAAAGGACCATCATTCCAAGGGGAGCAGATGGTACCTTGTGTTCAGCGAGCATCAAGCAATACAGCTAGGGCTTTTTGTGAGGAAGACAGTTTTTAGAGGGAACCTAGCTACACACTCAAGTCAAGTGACATCACAGAGTTACTTAACCTTGGTCACCCTGCTTCATTCAGCTCCTTGTGCCTGTTTTCCTACCTGAAATTGGAGCAAATAAAAGTACCTAACGAACACAATTGCTTAAAAGTTTAAATGAGTGGCTACATATAAAGAGCCTTTGGAACATTCCTAGCAACAAGAACATTGTAATCAGAGGCGGCTTTTATTATGACATGGTTTCATAAGACCCTTCCAACCATTAATCCGACTACAAGAAAGCAGAGCTGCGGTGGAGAGTCTGAGGAGAGCCCTCAACAAGGGGCTGACAAACTATGCAGCCCCTCCCTTAGTGTTGAAACTATCTGGAAGTAAATCTGCCTTTTGGGAAGACCAAAGAGAAAAAACAGAAAAATAATCCTTCCTGTCAATATGAACTGACCCGTAAACAAGTCTCCTGAAGGCTCTTGCATAATGACAATGACCAAGGCTTTGCAAATGCCCACAGGTTGGAAGTGTCCCCAGGTGAACACACACTACCCATCACCGCATCTGCTCTGAAAGAATTTAACTGTGTTCACAGCTGATACACTGCCAAGTGGGATTAAATATTAAACCATATGGATCTGAAAATGAGAACCATCGTAGAATTCAATGAAATATGCTGACTGAAAATGAGAACTTAGAAGTCAATGACATACACCCCATCATTGCTGTAGCTGTATTACTCCCCTCACCCACCCAATCCTCTAAAGAGTCAGGCATGGCAGCTGTGCTATTTTAACTGTTCTTCACCCCATACACAGGGAAGACACAAACAGCCCCATCGGGAAAGGAAGACAGGGAGTCCAGGAGTTGCCCAAGATTCTAGAATTTACAGTGTAAGCAGCCTTTGGTAGTTTGGTTATTTTTCCTTTGTTGACAAGATCTAGAATCACCTAGAAGATACATGGCTGGCATGGCTGTGAGGGAATGGACAGATGAACTGAAGTCTAGCTTAGCACGGCATCTTCCCACAGGCTTGGAGCCAGACTACATGAAAGGAGGCCGTGAGCCGAGGGCATCATTCCCTGGAAGGCCACAGTGCACAGTGACCATCTGCCTCACGCTCCTGCTGTGTCTTCCCCACCACGGTGGACTGTACCCTCAAACTGTGAGCCCAGATAAACTCTTTCTTCACTCTGGTCTGGTGTGTTGTCATAGCAACAAGAAAAGCAACCATTACAATACGTGACAGCAGCAACAACAAAAGAAAGCACATTCCCCCTTGGAACATGGCATGCAGGTACATGCCACATACATCTACCCATGTATAGAAAGGCAGGTGCCTCCCATGTGTATCTGTACATAGAAATAAACTTCATCCCTTCCCAGCATCTCTGGCGAATGGGCACCCTCTCTGCAGGTCTAAGTTACCCTAGAAAAGAGACACGTACATATCAAATGGCTTTTCACTAAAACCCGAGCAGAGTTTAGTCAAGCATAGGTCCCATGGTAATAATAAGTAGTATTGTTCTAAGAATAGTTGGATTTCTAAGGAGGACAGTTGTGGATTTAATACTGTGCTGGCAGGAAGCTAAACTGCTTCTGCAACTTAAAGAATAGGAGTGTGCTACTTATGGGGCATCTACGCGCCTGCAGAGGAGGCAGAAATATAGCCACTGCTTGGCAAGAGTTTACCACACAGCGGCTGCCATCAGCCAGTGCTCAGCAACTTTTATCGCCATCGGATCAGCCCATGTGCTATTTACAAAACTTGCTTGTCATCTCAGGCTGGGAGTCTAAGCGCAACTCAAACTCATCAGTTCAAATTCCCACCACGGCCACTCTCCTCCTCACCCACATGGCCACTCTCCTCCTCACCCACACGGCCACTCTCCCTCCTCACCCACACGGCCACTCTCCCTCCTCACCCACACGGCCACTTTCCCTCCTCACCCACACGGCCACTCTCCCTCCTCACCCACACGGCCACTCTCCCTCCTCACCCACATGGCCACTCTCCCTCCTCACCCACACGGCCACTCTCCCTCCTCACCCACATGGTCTCTCTGAGTGGAGGCCATGAGCCCTGCCTAAGAGTTAAAACCTCAGCTCTATGCACCAGCTCCAGGGTCTTGGACATCTTAATTCTAACTGAATCCAGATCCTTGTTTGTAGAATCAAAGGGATGTTACAGAGATTCAACCACTAAAACTCTTCCTTAAATCCACACTCAGCTCCTGTAAGAGCAGGACCTGCAGGGCATCTTCTTTCCCTTCCTACCACTTTCTCTCTCAGGAAAGTTGCTCCTGATCCTTCAGGATAGCAATGCCTGATTATCACCCCTCCATCATCATCTTCCAATTCAGCAAACAACCCAATAGCATTCCCCTTCTTTCTTCTCAAGCAGACATCATTAATCAACCGCAGCACCATTCCCCTAAATCAGGATACAAACTCAGAATCCTTTCAACACAATAGACAGGAGTGACAACAGTCAGATTACCACTTAATGTGGAACAGGCCTGAGGCTATACCTTAACACATCTTACACAGGCTGTGACCACAAGCCACACGGCTCCCTCTCTGGGCCTTGGTTTCCTCATGCTTGCAGCATCTGGTGCCTCCACTGCCGACATGACTAACAAGGAGAGGTCCAAGCACATCGCTGCACAGGCCTTTCCTTGGCGGCAAGGCCAGGGACTTAGTACAGAGTTAGGCTTGAGTACAAATACACTCACCAACTGAAGCTGGTGACTACATAACAGAAACAGAAATGGGGCGAGAATACATCATCTATCTTAGCTGAGAGTAACTGTGAGAGACAGGCCACTCACGGAGACTCCCTGATTGCAGCTATTTGGCACCTACTGAGAAAAAGTTGGAGCCAAGATATAATTTGCCCTTTTAACCCTTGAACGAGGATAAACCTCCAAGCATTTTCTACCCAGTTTTGTAGTGCAGACTGTGTTGTCTCTCATCTAGACGGAGCGGGATGTGCTAATACACACAGCCAAGCATCTTCCAGGATGCCCTGGCCACCACAGGGGATTTTAGGTGCCAATGGAGCTAGTTTGTCAGAAACATGATTGTATAAGAAATGAAGCTACAGAAGAGAGGGTAACTGGGAAGGCTCACTAGATGCATCTTTTTCAAAATAAGGGGGACATCTCCTTTCAGATCTCACACAGGACTGCATAAAGATGAAAATTTCTCTGGAGATTATTTTGACAATTTCATAAGCCAAATATTCAGATTTATTCAGTATACGTTATCATGAAAATACACACAAAGCTGCTTCCCAGGGAAGAATGACAAACAGCTGTGAAGAAACAATGACCACTTTTCCTACTTTAGAAAAACGGATTCGGCTGCAGACAGATGAAACTGTACTGGGACCTTAAGTGTGTGAGTGTGTGTGTGTTTGTGTGTGTGAGTGTTCCCGTGTCTGTGCATGTATAAGTGTGTGGATATGTGTGTGTATGTGTGTGTGTGCATGTACAAGGGTGTGGATATGTGTATGAGTGTGTCCGTGTGTGTGCATGTATATGTGTGTAGATGTGTGTGTGTGTATGAATGTGCACCTGTGTGTGCATTTGTATAAGTGTGTGTGTATGTGTGTGTGTATATGTGTGTGTGTATGAGTGTGTATGCATATACAAGGGTGTGGATATGTGTATGAGTGTGCCCGTGTGTGTGCATGTATATGTGTGTGTATGAATGTGCACCTGTGTGTGCATTTGTATAAGTGTGAGTGTGTGTGTGTGTGTGTGTGTGTGTGTGTGTGTGTGTGTGTACAACAGTGACCTCTCATTTAGAAAACAGACTCAGCTGCAGACAGGTGAAACTCTGCTGGGATCTTCACTGTGTGTGAGTGAATGTGCACGTGTGTGTGCAACTATGTCTATGCAGGTATGAATGTGTGAATGTGTATTTGGATATGCACATGTGCATGTGTGCATGCATGTGCGTGCACACACACACGTGCTTATGTAACTCTTCATATTTTAATAAACTCTTGATGCCTAGTGTGTGAACCTCTAGAATGCCCCAGTCTTGGGTATTCTGTGCAGAACTGGGTCCTATTAACTAAACCTTGACAACGTCTAAGAGGTTAACTGTGCACCAGCACCAGAACCTGCTGCCGACCTCTCCTCGTTTCTGCAGACACTTGCCAAACTGCCCACCAGAGCCTTTGCACTAGTGAAGGCGGCCCAGCCTGAGCTCAGCACTGCCTGACACAAACATAGAAATCCAGGAGCAGGAGCAGGTCTGTAGGTCTGAGTGTAAGTTGCATGCGGGGTGCACCCATGTTACCCACGCCCTCCCTCTGGCACCAGAAGAGAAAAGTCACCTGCATACCCTTGTGTTTCCCCAGTGCCTAAGCACCACATTGACATCAGATAACAAACAATTCTGTGATTCCTTAGAAACATCCTTCCCCACACTCGTTAGGTAATTTTCCCAAAGCATTAAGTTGGCCCATATGTTTAGAATATTTTGACATTTCCAATGTTTTATTTTTAGGTGATATTCTGCAAATCAGATTTTGCTCCTGTTTTGACAAAGGCTTTTTCTTCCTGAGAAAAACAGAGGAGCAGTTCAGCAAGGCAGGGCACCTTTTCTCTGCAGTGGAGCAGACAATGGTGGCAGACCAGAGGCAAACACAGGCAGCATTTCCTAATGTGAGCAGCCAGCTCTGTCCCGTGGGATGAACAAGAAGCAAGATCCGGTATTCCCATGTGGCACCGAGAGCGAGTGCCGAGTACTTCTGAATATGTCATTTTTATTACCTTTTACGCTGAATTTACTGTGAAAGAAAGAAGACTTTTGTGAGGACTCAAAATCAAAATAGTTTAAGAGCGTTTAGATTCTACCTCCAGGATATAAAGCAAAGCTTAAGAAAACAAATTATTCTGCTGAGGGGCCCCAGATACCTCTCCCTGCCGAGCAAGCCCCGCCACAGGAGGCAGATCTCATAAAATATTTACGGTGACTTTCAAGGAGAGTCTATAGAACTCCTTCTAGGGTTCAGGAACTCTGTCTCTACGGCTTTGGGACCATCCTGTCCTCAATGAGATTTATCCTAGGGTGCTCAGTTTTGTCTCCTGGGCCATCCCATCCTTATCTCAGGCTCCTCTTGGGCTTTATCTTAAGACACCCTCTGATGGAACAGTTCACTGGAAGTCACACCTTACACCAATCCTAGGGAGTCCTGTTGGATATATATCATTTCTTGCAATTCTAGGGCAAAAGATTTTAATAGATCCCATCTGTCAGTGTGAAATGGAATCTGACAAATCATGGTGTCTTGATCTCTTCACTTCTCGGCATGCTACTCTCTGTTCAAGTGAAAGGGGGGAGCATCCACATGGCCCAGCACAGTGTCTGAGCTTGACAGGAGCTCCTGTGCGACCTGACCCCTAACAGTTTCTCCAGCATCACCTCTGTCTTCCCAAATGTCCAACTCTCCAGCCACAGAAGGCTTGCTCTGTTCCTGCCAGTGGCCACAACCTACACTGCTGTGGTGTGGGCATGTCCTGTCAGACATGCCAGGACAGGTTTCAGGTATTGGAGGCTTTTCTTGCTACTATGTATACACCTTTTTTTTTCTTCAGTTGAATGTTCAAATCCAGTAATCTGAAATTGAAAATGGTCCTTTAGTTTGAAATTTTAAGCATCAGATTGCTACTGATTTTTTTTTCATTTCAGATCAGCTGTGTTTAAATTTCTTAAATAGAAAATACTCCACCTTGGGGTGTGTTGCTTTCATTTTCTTTTTCTACACAAAAGTTTGTTTCAGATGAATTTATTATTAATTTATTTTCATTCATTTGTTCTTTCATTCACTCATTCATTTTTATTTGGGAGCAGGATCTTACTGTGTTCCACACTGATCTGGGATCAATCACGCTCAAAGTGACTTCAAGCACACACTAATACTCCAGCCTCTGCTTCCTGAATGCTAAAACTCTGTTAGTTTTAAAACTTCACTTTTTCCTTTACAATAACGAGCCTTGTGATGTATCATCAGCTGGCGTCAGCTGGGCCCTTACTATGCTTCTCCGCTGACACTGGGGCCCTTTGCATATGACACTAAGGCATTCCAGCCAGACTCCTGTAAAGAGTTCTCTCTGCACATTGTTCAAGGATAAGTCATTCTATATTTGGTCACAGATCTGTCCAGCCCTACAAACTAACATGTCCAAATAATGCTCTGAGAAAAAAAGACTGTATCTTGTACCCCTGTCCCTGTAAACATCTGTATACATTCTGTGTGGAAGAATTGTTAGTGAACCAGTGAACTCCCGCTGTGGTGTTTGCTGTGTGCAGAATTTGAGCCTTGCTGGACAGTGGATGCTACACTTTCACCATTTTCAAGAGAAACTAGAGTCAGAAGAAAAGACCATTGGGATGAGAAACTGGACTCTAAAGTTGGCCAATCAGAAATTCCTATCTAAGAGACTCTACATTTGGAGATAAGGAGAGCCTTCATCTCTTCCCACTGTGACAAGACCTAAAAGAAGCCTATGGTTTATCTCTCTTAATTTCCATACAAATGCTGGCTGGTGTCCACACTCCACTACACTGAATGACTTTCCCCAGAGCCCACTGACCTCAGATATCACTTGGATATTTAATCTTTAATGTCTCCTAGCCTGGATTTAGAATCATAATACATCTCTGGCAGGGGTTTGGAAGGGGTATATGTGAAAGGTTTAACTGAGATGAAAGATCCTCCTTAGACACAGATAGCACCATCCCATGGGCTGGTGGCCCAGACAAAGTGCAAAGAGAGCAGAGCTCATGTCTCCTTCCCACCTGCTTCCTTCCTGCAGGTGTAATGTGGCAGCTGCCTTGGGCATCTGCCCAAAATCCCCCCAGCACAAAGAGTTCAACCCTCATACTGGAGTCAGAAAACCTTCTTTCTTTTAAGTTGACTCTGTTAGTATTTGGTCACAATCACAAGGACACTAAATAATACAATTAATGTAAGTTTGTAACAAAACCTGAGGATAAAGAGATTTCTCATGAAATTGCACTTTATTGAATGCCTACATCAGGAAAGACAAAAGGCCTAACTTCAACTTATTTTCCCAAAATAAGAAAGGTGATAGAGGGAGCTGGGGAGATGGTTTAGCTGCTAAGAGCACTGGCTGTACTTCTAGAGGACCAGGGTTCAAGTCCCAGCACCCATATGGCACCTCACAAGTGTTCCAGAGGCTCCAACCCTCACACAGACATATATGCAGGCAAAACATCAATGTACATGAAAATTTAAAACTAATTAATTAATTAATTAATTTTAAAAGTAAGTTGATGGAAACAGAAGATTCTACAGAGGCTATGACTGTACATGATGCTTCCTTTGTTAGTAAATGTATATGCATGTGTGGTATGTATGTGTATGTTGCAGGAATTCCCCTGCCAAATTACATTAGGGCAGCAGGAGGCCTGTGATTGGACAGGGAAAGGGAGGCGGAGCTAAGAGTTATAGAGATGGAGAGCTAGGAGAGATAGAGGAGAAGGAAAAATGGAGGCGGATGTGAACCAGCATGGCTAAGCCAGCCACAGGTAGTTATGACATCATAAGGTTAGAATAATTGGAATAAAGTTTCTATCATTATCAATTGGTTCAAAAATCATTGTATTGGCATCTTGTAAACTGAGAAATTATTGATACATAAATCCTATTGGTTAATTGTAAGCTTTAATTTTTGATTCTACCAGGTAAATGGTCAATTGTGATGGCTGACCGTGGGGTGAGTGGTGGTTACATGGGTCTAGTGGCAGAGATCCACCAAGGGACTGCACCAGCATGGGAATGTGCCAGTGCACTTTTTCAATATTTCCTACAATATATGTAATGTATGTGGAAGCATACAAGTGGAGCCAGAGGGCAATAGCACGTGTTTTCTTCAATCGTTCTGCACCTTATTTATTGAGGCAAAAGCTCTCACTAAGTACAGAGCTCACTAATTCAGCAATGCCAGCTGGCCAATGAGCCACATGCTGGACACACCCTCTGTCCCTATCTCCCAGCACGGGGATGCATCCCCTGGCCTGGCTTTCCATATGCGTTCTGGGGAATCTAAACTCTGGTCCTCATGAAAATTAGGCAGTGCTTGAACAAGCCAACTGCCTAGACACTCCACAGCGTTGGTTGACTACACACACATGGTCTGTCAGTCATGAGAAGGCTGCCATGGACATTTTGGGTTCCTAAGATAAGACGAGCTCTGGAAGTGGAAGTCAGGAGGAAAGAAAGCATGGGATTGTGTGCACACGGAGGCCAAACTCCAGACAGTAAAGCAGGAGAAGATTCAGAGAACACAAGCCAAGGGAATGTTACAGACCCAGGTTCTCACTGGCTAACAACATCCCCTTGGTGGCATCACTACTTGTACCAACTTGGAATACCGCATTCCCAAACCATGTCACTGCGTGACCCACCAGCTCCCCACCCAACACTTTCCCAAACAATGACACTTATGGGAGCCACCAGCTCTACTTGACACACTTTCCCAAAGATCTTACAGGCTTTCTTTATTGAATCCCATCTGTCTCTAGATGACCCTGGTAACTCACCATGGACGTTAGAGAGAGCAGGGTCAGTCCCCTAGACAAACACACTCCAATGTGGGAAGTGAGGATAGCAACCCCATAACTTCTGCAATTAATGAGGAAGCAATACACAAGGAAGGGTTTGGAGCACACATCCCCAAACCTGCCATGGCATAGAATTATCTGGGGATGAAAGCACCTGAAGACCAGTGATCCCCAGAAATCTATACGGCCTCCTGACTCTCTGTAAGAAGTAGGAGGTAAGATTCCCAAGAATGCCACATAAAGAACCATTTTCTTAAATTTTTTTAAGGTAACATTTTAATCAAGGAAGAAAGGGATGAGTGAGAGGACCATACACACATTGTGTTAACGTTGCTCTGATCGTGTAGTTGGCCTGCTCAGTGTACTGATCTTTGCCCCATGAGTATACAAGCCCTGGACACTGCCTCCAGGCCACAGTCCCATGAAAGCTCCCGTGCCACATAAAACTGGAATTAAGTCAATTTATGTTTTCCCCTGTTGATATATCTCTTGATAATTTATTTCTCAGACCAGGAGGTGAAAAATCTCAGAAGAGGTGTGTGTGTGTGTGTGTGTGTGTGTGTGTGTGTGTGTGAGAGAGAGAGAGAGAGAGAGAGAGAGAGAGAGAGAGAGAGAGTGTATGCTTGTGAAGGTGTGTATATGTGTATGAGTGTGCATTTTTGAGTGTAGGTTTGTGAAGGTGTGTATGTGTGTATGAGAGTGTACATTTGTGAGTACATGTCCATTTAGTGTGTGTGTATGTGTGTCTGCATTTGAGTACATGGGTGAGTGTTCGAAAGTGTGTGTGTGTGTGTGTGTGTGTGTGTGTGTTTTCTAGCACCCACTAGGCTCAATACATCAATATTCCTTCTGCACTGCCTGCTATTCCTTCATCTGTTGCACACAATTCATAACTCATAAGACTTGGTTGAGCAGAGGCGTGCTTGGAAAATATACAGAGAGGAGACACCACCACCTACCTTTTACTGGATGTGTATGTGTGGTGCTGAACCAGTGTCTTCAAATAAAGAACAACACACTTAGAAGAACATTCAGAGAGGTTTTTAACTACAAAGAACCACGCTACTAGCACCTTGAAATGCGACCTCAGTCTCTCTAGTTTGAAATACCTTCAAGAAATTCTTTGATATCAAAGAACATACCTATTTCTGGCAGTTTTAAGCTATAATTGCTCAAGCTCCCTGATGGGAAAGAAATGAAGTCTATCACAAAGAAAAACATCTCAATAAAGACCTCCAAAAGAGGGAGAAAGCTCTCACTGGTATGCAGAAAATATTCAACAGAACTCTTCCGTAGCTTGGGCTGGAGCCACAGGCAGAGAGGAAACCCAAGAGAGTGGGAGAAGCCAGGAGAGAATCGTGTGACCGTGTCAGTTCTGTACAAGTTCAAGTTGCTCAGCACAAGTCATCAATTATTTAGGTTACAAAGGATAGAAGTGAGTGGACTCCCTTCCCAGGACACTTGCCTTCCAAAATGGCAGACAGGTACGTTAACGTCACATAAATAAACGCCTAAACACACCAGCTACAACCATCTCCCATAAGACACTATATGCTTTCTTCAAGTGGGTTGAACTTGACCTTCAAAGCCCTTGAAACACAGAAAAGAAAGGTCCTCTTTTCTGACATTTATGAGTGTTTTTTCTGCTTGGCTGCCTTTTACCACCAGAACAATAGACGAAGCATGTACTCAGAACTGCTATAAACACGGAGCCATCACGAGAGAGACAGACGGTTTTATTCAAGGCAGGTTAGAGCCAATCTAATCAAATCTAATGCTCTCCCGCTCTAGAAGCCTACTACTATGTTCAATTTATTTTTTTGATTAGAAGTGTAACGTGATGGTCCTCTGTTGGACCACAGTTAAACGATACTGAGGTTTGCATTTTCTCTACGAACAATTCAGATGAAACATTAGGTTTTAAAGATTAAAAAAAAGAAAGCAACAACAGACTCTCACACTAAAGTTAGAAGACACGAAGGGAGACAGGTCCTCAGTATCCGTTGACATTGAAAACATACTAGTTCTATTTGAACCGATGATAATGTGCACGAGAGAGAGAGAGAGAGAGAGAGAGAGAGAGAGAGAGAGGCCCTAGATTCTGGGCTTCAGAAATTTGAGAAAAAAAACTTTGAAAATATCAGTTTGAATCAGCAAAGAAAGGGCTTTACGCGTATTTAAATACTGTGACTGAAGGATGGCTAGCAATGCTTTCAGTAAGGTACGAAGAACTATTTTCTTTCCATTGAACAAACCTACAGTCCCCATCAAAACAGGGCATTGTTAGTAAGCACCCAGCAAGACTACATGGATACCCCGACCAATTTGCATGAGGAACCGACCTGCCTTCCGTAGCAAGTTTTCACTGAACAAGAACCATTCTGCTCCTCCCATGGCTCACTGAAAGCATGAAGAAAAGCCTAGCCACGCCCATGTGCACACCCTCCTAGCACAGCCACATGAGCATGCGCACACCCTCTGTCCTCTGGCAACACTGTGAGCCTGTTAGGCAACAGCAGCCTATTGTATGTGAAAACCCAGGTTTATACTATGACAAAGACAATGATGATGACAATGATGACCAGGATATGATGACAAAATAATCAAGATGACTATGTTGGCTTTCTCTTTCCTATTACAAACTTTATGGATATTACCAAAGTACATGATGCCCTTGGCAGAACTGCAATCCACCACTATACCATGTACGAAGAATATATGCCCGAAATGTAAGGAAAAGGATGTAGCAAGGTACGAGTAGGATTTCCAAAAGACGTTCAGGAGTTTCCCCACTGACCTGTCAAATGACTAAAGAATGGCAGTGGTGACAACAAGGGAAGAATGTGTCTTGGATGCCAATCGACCTTGGGTCCAGTCTGAGATCTTCAATTAGCAGTATGGCCACAGCCTTTGTGGACACCTATCTACAATCAGTAGAGAGGTAAACTAGATCTGATATTTTCAGGAGTCAATTCTAGTCCAATCTAAGAATTAGCATAGATCTAATGATTATATGATAGACCAGTGCTGTCCTACTAAGGGAGGGACCTTCATGGCATCTATCAAAGTATCTACATTTTTCTGCTGCCTAACTCTACTGAACAAAATTGCAAAATTCCCAGCCCTATACTAAGAGCACTGTCCATTAAACAAACAAACAAAAACAAATTGGCATGTCTATTGATATTATTCTTGTTGAGCCAACCCTTATGCAGTCACATTGTGAGACTGGCTTCTAACATTCCTAGGAGACACAATCTCACAGCAGACTCCCTGGCTCTACAATCACCTCACCCCCTCTTCCACAATACTCCCTAAGCCTTAGGAGCAGCAGTGTTTTATACATATATCCTTTAGAACTGGGCTCCCCAGTGCTGTAATTCTGATTGGTTGTGGTTTACTGTACTGTGTCTGCCTGTTGTAAAAAGAAGATTCCTTGATGATGGATAAAGACAACACTTACCTATGAGTTTTAGGGCAGATGTCACAGGTGTTTACTTACTAGGTTTGGGCTAAACTGCTCACCTCATTACCACTTCAGTTCCAAATTATAAGTCCAAGGTATGGCAAAGAACTTCCTTTAAAAACTGAACAGTAAACCAACCTCCGTTAAAGGCACTTAGCGGACACCAAATTTCATGGCTTTGTCTCAGAGAGACCGGTGGTTTCTTTTATTATTATTAATAATAATAATAATTTTTTATTTTTATTTTTCTTGGCTGGGGACATGTTTTTAAAGATCTTTTCTTTATTTACATCTCAAACGTTATCCCCTTTCCTGGTTTCCTCTCTGAAAACCCCTAGCCTATCTCCACTCCCCCTGCTCACCCACCCACCCACCCACTCCCTGTCCTGGAATTTCCCTACATTGGGGCTTCTCAGGACCAATGTCCTCTCCTCTCGTTGTTGTCCAACAAGGCCATCCTCTGCTACATGTGCTGCTGGAGACATGGGTCCCTCCACATGTAATCTTTGGTTGGTGGTTTGGTTTGGGAACTCTGGAGCTACTAGTTGGTTCATATTGTTGTTCCTCCTATGGGGCTGCAAACTCCTTCAGCTCCTTAGGTCCTTTCTCTAGCTCTTCCATTGGGGACCTGTGCTCAGTTGAATGGTTGGCTGAGAGCATCCACCCCTGTATTTGTCAGGCACTGGCAGAGCATCTCAGGAGACAGCTATATCAGGCTCCTGTCAGCAAGCTCTTGTTGGTATGCACAGTAGTGTCTGGTTTAGTGACTGTATATGGGATGGATCCCCAGCTGGGGCAGTCTCTGGATGGTCTTTCCTTCAGTCTCTGCTCCACACTTTGTCTCAGTATTTCTTCCCATGGGTATTTTGTTACCCCTTCTAAGAAATACCTAAGTATCCATCCTTTGCCTTCTTGAGCTTCAGGTGGTATGTGAATTTTATCCTGGATATTCTGAGCTACAATGTGTGTTGTTTTATGATTGGGTTACCTCACTCAGAATAATATTTTCTAGTTCCATCCATTTGCCTAAGAATTTCATGAATTTATTGGTTTTTTTTTGGGGGGGGGGTTCGAGACAGGGTTTCCCTGTATAGCCCTGGCTGTCCTGGAGCTCACTTTGTAGACCAGGCTAGCCTCGAACTCAGAAATCCGCCTGCCTCTGCCTCCCGAGTGCTGGGATTAAAGGTGTGTGCCACCACGCCCGGCAATTGTTTTTAATAGCTGAGTAGTACCCCATTGTGCAAATGTACCACATTTTCTGTATCCATTCCTCTGTTGAGAGACGTCTGGGCTCTTTTCAGCTTCTGGCTGTTATAAATAAGGCTGCTATGAACATAGTGGAGCATGTGTCCTTATTACATGTTGGAGCATGTTCTAGGTATATGCCCAAGAGTTGTATAGTTGGGTCCTCAGGTAGTACTATGTCCAATTTTCTGAGAAAACATACTGATTTCCAGAGTGGTTGCACCAGCTTGTAATCCTACCAAAAATGAAGGAGTGTTCCTCTTTCTCCACATCCTCACCAGCACCTGCTGTCAACTGAGTTTTTGATCTTAGCCATTCTAACTGGTGTGAGGTGGAATTTCAGGGTTGTTTTAATTTGCATTTTCCTGATGACTAAGGATGTTGAACATTTCTTTATGTGCCATTCAGTATTTCTCAGTTGAGAATTCTTTGTTTAGCTCTGTACTCCATTTTTAATATGGTTATTTGGTTCTCTGGAGTCTAACTTCTTGAGTTCTTTGTATATATTGGATATTAGCTCACTTTCTTTTCTAGTAGTTTCAGTGTATCTGGTTTTATGTGGAGATCCTTCATCCACTTGGACTTGAGCTTTGTATAAGGAGATAAGAATGGACTGTTTTGCATTCTTCTGCATGTTAACTGCCAGTTGAACCAGCACCATTTGTTGAAAATGCTGTCTTTTTTCCATTGGATGGTTTTAGCTCCCTTGTGAAAGATGGAAGTGACCATATGTGTGCAAGTTCATTTCTGGGTCTTCAATTCTATTCCACTGATCTATCTGCCTGTCACTGTACCAATACCATGCAGTTTTTAATCACTATTGCTCTGTAGTACAGCTTGAGGTCAGGGATGGTGATTCCTCCAGAAGTGCTTTTATTGTTGAGAACAGTTTTCACTATCCTGGGTTTTTTGTTATTACAGATGAATTTGGAAATTTCTCTAACTCTATGAAGAACTAAGTTGGAATTTTGACAGGGATTGCATTGAATCTGTAGATTGCTTTCAGCCAGATGGCCATTTTTACTATATTAATCCTACCAATCTATGAGCATGGGATATCTTCCCATCTTCTGAGGTCTTCTTCGATTTCTTTCTTCAGGGTCTTGAAGTTCTTGTCATACAGATCTTTCATTTGTTTGGTTAGAGTCACACCATGATACTTTATAGTGTTTGTGACTATCATAAAGGATGTCTTTTCCCTAATTTCTTTGTCAGCCTGTTTATCCTTTGAGTATAGGAAGGCTACTGATCTATTTGAGTTAATTTTATATCCAGCCACTTTCCTGAAGTTGTTTATCAGCTGTAGGAGTTCTCTAATGGAGATTTGGGGTCACTTAAATATACTATCATATCATCTGCAAAAAGTGATAGTTTGACTTCTTCCTTTCCAATTTGTATCCCTTTGGCCTCCTTTTGTTGTCTAATTGCTCTGGCTAGGACTTCAAGTACTATACAGAATAGATAGTGGGCAGCCTTGTCTAGTCCCTAATTTTTGTGGGATTGCTTCAAGTTTCTCTCCTTTTAGTTTGATGTTGGCTTCTTATTTGCTGTATATTGCTTTTATTATGTTTAGGCATGGGCCTTGAATTCCTGATCATTCCAAGATCTGTGGTTTCTAGTTCCTTGGCTCAAGCACCTTCCACAAAGGCATTTTCAGATCCGTTTCCTGCAAGTCTGCGTCATCACAATGGAAAGCACTACATGTCGCATGTCACATGTCACTGCGTGTATCAAGTCTGTGTTGGTCCTGTGGAAAGCACTGCATGTGTCACCGACTGCTTCCCACTCATTATCCTGAGACTGCACTGATAACACATAATCTGAGATCAGGGTTGAGAACATTGGAATTCCCTGTGAGGTAGAAGTGAACACTGCCTGCGTCTCAAAATATTTATTGGTTTTTGTTTGTTTTCTGAGACAGTTTTTCTATGTAGTCCTGGAACTTGTTATGTAGACCATGCTGGCTTCAAATTCAGAGAACCACCCACCCCTGACTTCCAAGTGCTGGGATTAAAGGCATG
Source organism: Mus minutoides (assembly GCA_902729485.2). Lineage (NCBI taxonomy): Eukaryota > Metazoa > Chordata > Mammalia > Rodentia > Muridae > Mus > Mus minutoides. Next base: position 628,784 of record LR750180.1, on the reverse strand, counting down.
CACCAGCACATCCAGCTTGCTTTCATGCGTGCACACACATGCATTCACTAGCCATGGTACACATGTATGGCAGTCAGAGGAGTCAGTTATCTATCCCACCATTCACGTTCTGGCCATGACACTGAGGCTTTCAGGGTTAGCAGCAATTATCTTTAGCTACTGAGCCATCTCACAGGCCCACTTTTAGTGCTCCCTTCAGAATATTAACTTCCTGAGATGGCAAAAGACCGATAGAGGCAATGCTTGGTGACTGGCTACAATGAGTAATAATCTAAAGAGCTACCTTGGAGGGAACTCAAAACAGGGCTCTGTGGTTTCCTCCATGAAACTAACTCTTCTGACAATAAATCTCCACCAGCAACAGAGCTTGCTCAGTGGAAGGCTGTAGGCCCAAGAGAGATTACCAATGAGATGAGTTGTCCACTGGTCTAGGGAGGAACACAAGACCCCTCCTGTCTCACTCCCTCCGTCTCATCACTCCAAGTGCTATATAATGTGACATTCACACTTTGCTGAAGACATTCCAGGCACAGATTGCCCTCCCTAATCAGCAGATTGTCTTTCATTTTCTTGCAGTCTTGAAAACTAATGCTGGCTTCCTTTTCATGAAATTCTGTTTTTTTTAATGCTATATTAAATAAGAAGGGGAACATGGGATAGCAGGACAGCTTCCTGTTTTCTTCTTGAAGCCCTGTGCCCTTGCCAAGGCTCCCCATGGCTGCAGCACCGGGAGGAGACTCGAGTAGCACACACTGACTTAGCATTAGCTCCTTAGATCTCTGACAGCCAACCTGCTCCTTCAGGATCCAGACTCCGGATCCCGCTTGATTCCTTCACATCTATAAGTCCTCCTCAGTTTGCTCCTTGCAGCACACTCTAGTGCTACTTCCAAGCTGGTAACTGGTTCCTGGGGGGCTCCCGTGCTGGGCTGTGGCACTGAGAGCAGAAGAGTCAGCTGAGCTACATAGCCAGGCCAGCATTAGCTATACCAGGTCCCTGCAAGAGTGCCCAGGGTGCCCCCTGGCTGGGGCACTGGGACTCCAGAGCAACATAGAGTTCTGATGAGCTGTGATTTTAATTAAGAAACTATTTCAGCGTGCTGTTGTAAAATATTCAAGAAGGCTCATCAAAAATGGAGCTTTAGAAGTTTCTGGTTCTTGCTAGGCTCCAGGAACTGCTTTTATTTCAAGGATGGTGATCCCTTCACCACCCATTCATTGCTCTCCTGCTCAAGACAATCCAGGTTATCATTCTGCTCCCCGTAGGCCCCTCTTAATAATTCAGGCACTATCCTGCTGATGTTTCTCAGCCTGAACTTTTACATTTCAGCCACAGGAAGGGAAACCAGGCTGCTAGCCCTCCCCCCCAGGTGGTAAATAGGTTGGATCAGGCACCCCATGATTCCCCCCATCATTGTCACTCAGGATTATCTACCTCATGAAAGATGTTGTGCCTCTTCCCTCCCTCTGTCCTCCCCGCCACTCCTCCCTTCTGGACCACGAATTCACTGATGAAATCATTGGAGGTGATACCAGCAGCAGCCACATCTAGCTGCCCCTGGCAGGTTAAGGCTAGGAGAAAGTATGTTCTCAGTCACAACCCAGTCCTAAGAAACGTGTGACGACAACAGCTGTGGAAGTAAAAGGAAGAGAAATCCAGACACAGCAACTGAGGCCCAAATAACCTGTGTTCTGTGTGGACCTGTCCTCCCACCAGACCCACTCCTTGGGGGTCTGTTTCCTTTGCAACAAGATCTGTGATTCAAAGACAGAGTGGCTGTAGAAATATCTGCACCCTGGACAGGAAGGACATCTAGGGTGAAGAACACAAAATGGAACAAACAAAATTTTCTACCAGGAGATCATAAAAATAGCAGTATATTCACTCCACATGGCTGCAGCAGTCTAAGAATGTGGGCTGGTGTGCCTTATTATTTAAAATAATCTTTAAAACATGATATTAGATGAAAAGCAATGGAGGGAGAGAGGGAAGAGTTTATTATTGTTAGTTATAAAAATCTACCAATAATATTAAATATATTTTTCTGATTTTTAAATTTTTTTCCTGATTTACCTGTATATAAATTAGTAGGAAAGAGTTCTGGACACGCATCATGCCCATAGTGGCTAATCCTACGGAAGGGTGAATACTGGGGATTAATTCAGAAAGTGCTATTCAAATATAAGTTTTATGTTCATCACTCCTTGTAAATAATGAATTCTCTTCATTCAGTGGGCTTTTAAAGTTTCAGTTCTGTTTCTTTGAAACAGGGTCTCCTGTAGTCTAGGCTGACCCTGAGCTCACTGCACAGCTGATGGTGGCTTTGAACTCCTGACGCTCCATATCCCACCCCAGGCCCTGGGATTACAGGTTTGCAATGCCACCCCAGTGTCTTTCCTTAATGCCCAACTTTCATCATTTTACAAAGAAAACAGAACGAGGAGCATTTGGGAAACCATGACCAACAGAACATGCACAGTGGGCGAGTGTCTATACCCTAAAGACTCACTCCTCTAGACAAGATGGGCAAGTGATTCACCTCAGCTCTACTCAGTCACCACTGCTGACCTCAAGAAAATGTGCTCCCCACTGTCCTCCTCATGGGACCTTCAGAGGAACAGGAAGAGGATGTGCTGAGCTCAACACTAACGCTCAGTCTTAGTTTCATACTGATGTTATGATAAAATGCTTTGACCAAAGGAAATTTAGGGGAGGAGAGGCTTCCTTTGTCATACACTTCCAGGTCATAGTGCATCATTCAGAGAGCTCAAAGGGGAACCTGAAGCAGAAACCATGGGGGAATCACACCTGCTTCTTCACTTACAGACTGAGGTTTATCCAGCTTTCCTATAAGACCCATGACAACCTGCTTAGGGAATGGTGCCACCCACGGTGGGAAAGGCCCTGCTACATCAATTAGTAACCAAGACAGTCCTCCACATCCATGCCCATAGACCATTCAAATCTGGGCAATCTCTCAATGAAAGTCACCTGTCAGGTGACCAGAGAATGTATAAAGTGACAATCATATTAACTAAGACAGCCCCCCCAACATGTTCTTAGTAAATGCCTGTTAAGTTCCCACATTATTGTTGGGGTTCGATATACAAGATCTGTGTCTCTGTGGGGAGTCCATCAATGCTTTGATCATTGTCATTTATTGAAGTTAGTTTAACCCGTCATTTCAGCCACTTTTGTCCCCCTCTCCCCAGTGATAAGTTGACAGATCCTGTTTATCCTAGTCACACCAAATGTTTCACTTCACATGTTGCCCTCTTTAGGATGTTATCCACCCCCTGCCTCCAAGAGAACATTAAAAAAAAATCTGAACCAGGCACTGCTTGAAGGCTTCTGCCTGAGTTAACAGATTTCTACTTCAAAAGTAGACAAGAGCGACTCATGGAGCAAAGCCAGAGCACAGAGCCCACCAAAAAAAACCCCTGACTTCCATCTGTGTTCAAGACCAGTGCCCCATGCTGCTGCTCAGAAAAAAGGAAGGAAAAAATGTGTCCAAAATGCTTGAGAGAAATATCTGGCCTCACAGAGGGAGATCAATGGAATTTGCCCCAAATGGGGCTGTCAGCTTTTGGTAGTGTTTGTAACAAACACAGGTGAGATTAAAGGTAACACACCAGAGTGTACTTAGCATGGGGTCCTGTAAACACAGGCTTCGGGAACATGAGAGAAGAGAAAGAGTAAGCCTGCATTTATTGGAGTTTGTGGCACTGAAAAAGTTAGCTTCTCAGACAAGATGAAAATACATAGTATTTAAAGGGCGAAGGCTGGTTCTATGCCCCACTGAGACAGGTTCAAGTCTCACACCTTTCTATACCAAGGGAGTGCAGTGGGTGCTTGTTCTCTGAGTCCCACAGTGAGTCTGCATCACTGGTGATCTGACCTGGGCCATCATGGTCCGGACCCTGAGTCTGGAGCTCTCCTGCCTGGCTCTGCCCGCTGCCTTCCTGGGTCTTTGCTTACTCATTACTCCACATGGAATGCCCTTCTCCCCATGTGAGACCTCTCAGATTGAATCTCACCTGTACCCTGAGCTAAGCCAATGTCCTGCCTGTCTCTTAAAGACCCCAAGCACCCAGCCAGACCTTCCTCCCCCATCCAAGCTTCAGCAAAGCACTAGCCTTTAGAACCTCTTTGCAGCACTCACGATGTCATTCCTATGTATACATGTGCTGCCCAGGCATAGATGCTGGGCCTATGTACGCATGCTATTTCTGTGGATATATACTATTTCTGTACCCGTGTATGGGTGCTGTTCTAATTTTTTAGAGATATATTTATTTACATAAGTACACTGTAGCCATCTTCAGATGTACCAGAAGAGGGTGTGCTTCTCTCTGGGGCAGCAGGAGGCCAGAAAAGTGTGGCTCTCACACTGCTACCCCAGCTGGCTCTCACACTGCTACCCCAGCTGTTAGCAGCTCACAGCTTGAACAGTGTTCTGCCTCCATTTTCCATCTATAAAATGGGATAAATAGAAGCATTCTCCCACAAAGCCTGTAATAACTGAGTGTGGCCCGGGATACAAAGCTGTGCTGTGCTTTACAAAACTGCACGAAGTCAGGAGAGGTGTTAGCTGCACGGGAGAACATTCCAACCCATTACACATGCTTAAACTCCTTAGCTGTCAACAGCACATTCCCACAAGAGTGGGAATTCCCACATTGCTTTGGGAAGATCTATAATAGGGCTACCAAGTCACTCTTCCACAGTGGAGACTAGAAAATGCCAAGAGAACTATGAACCCTCTAAACATATGAGCTTCTCAAACCTTCTAGAACCATTCCGAAACAACTGTCTGGTTTGGAACATGAAGCAACGAGGCCTCAGTCGCCACGTACACGGCTCCAGTGGGAAGTGCACACTGCTCTACACCTCTCTGATGCTGGCAGAAGAAAAGCAACTTGCAAGGGTTAAACAGCAGAATGATCAACAGCTTCAATCACCATTCTGTTCATGTGGAGCACATCACCACTGCAACTAAGCCGGGCAGCAGCTATGGCTGACTTCACAGGCAGCTGCACACTGTGGTCAGCTGTGCAAAATGAGAGCTTGCTCTGCCTTTAAAAAAAAGCCAAGGACAGAACATGTGAGCACAGCCTGGAGATGACACCCTGGTCACAAGGACCCACCATCTGCATCTTACTCTCCAGTCTGGAATTCTCCGCAAGGCTGAGACAACACTAGGTCAATGATTTCTGCTTTTGAGATTATTATTGATTTCTTACTACAAACTCTCTGGCAAGGCTGGAAGAGCAGAACTCAGAGCAGGCTGAAGCACGCGTGATTTCAAGTGTGAATCGTTTTATTTCTCTCAGCCTCTCAAAGTACATTCTGAACAGAGTCTATCTTACCAGAACTCTTACAAACCATGCCCTCCCACACACCTGTAACTCCGCAGAGACAATAAGGGTGAAAAGGATCAGGGTGACATAATTAATTCACCGAATGTCTCAGATGCACTGGTCCTAGTATCCTGCTCAACCCAAGCTCAAGTCCTGGGGTTTATTCACATCCTGTCCCAAATCAGCTTTTTTCCCAATTTTTTATTAGATATTTTCTTCATTTACATTTCAAATGCTATCTTGAAAGTCCCCTATACCCTCCCCCCCGCCCTGCTCCCCTACCCACCCACTCCCACTTTTTGGCCCTGGCATTCCCCTGTACTGAGGCATATAAAGTTTGCAAGACCAAGGGGCCTCTCTTCTCAATGATAGCCAACTAGGCCATCTTCTGTTACATATGCAACTAGAGACATGAGCTCTGGGGGTACTGGTTAGTTCATATTGTTGTTCCACCTATAGAGTTACAGAACCCTTCAGCTCCTTGGTACTTTCTCTAGCTCCTCCATTGGGGGCCCTGTGTTCCATCCAATAGATGACTGTGAGCATCCACTTCTGTATTTGCCAGGCACTGGCATAGCCTCATGCAAGACAGCTATATCAGGGTCCTTTCAGCAAAATCTTGCTGGCATGTGCAATAGTGTCTGGGTTTGGTAGCTGATTATGGGATGGATCCCCGGGTGGGGTAGTCTCTGGATGGTCCATCCTTTCATCTTACCTCCAAACTTTGTCTCTGTAACTCCTTCCATGGGTATTTTGTTCCCTATTCTAAGGAGGAATGAAGAATCCACAAGTTGGTCTTCCTTCTTCTTGATTTTCTTGTGTTTTGCAAATTGTATCTTGGGTATTCTAAGTTTCTGGGCTACACAGTCAGAGAAACTTCTCTAGTAACGAACTATAAAAATTATCCCTGAAAGTATAGTCTTCCAAATCAGCTTTTATAAAACTAATTCAAGTTCTCACCTGAACACCTCAATGTTGCTATAGAAAACTTGCCCAAGATTAATTTGCTTTCCCATTAAACATCAGCAAAGCAACTTCGTTAAAGATTTCTTTATTTTGTGAATGTTTTACCTGCATATATGTCTATGTGCCATGTGTATGCCTGGTATTTACAGAGACCAGAAGAGTGCATTCTCTCCCCTGAAGTATATTATAGATGGCTGTGACCCATACCATGAGTGCTGGGAACTAAACCAGGTCCTCACAGGATAGGGAGAACACAGAACCTACTTTCCAGGTCACCAAACAACTTTTACATTGTTTTTATCTAGATGGGTTTTTTGTTTGCTTGGAGAGGATCTCACTATGTAACCCTTTTTCTATTTTTACCTGATTGGGTTAGTGGGTTAGTAGGTTAGTGGGTTCATGAGTTAGTGGGTTAGCTTGGTTGCTGGAACAGGGTCTCACTATATAATCCTTTTTCTATTCTTATCTGATTGGGTTAAAGGGTTAGTGGGTTAGCTTCTTTGCTGGGACAGAGTCTCACTGTATAATCTAGGCTGTTCTGGAACATGTGACTCAGAACCATTTTATAGTTCCACAAAAATGTTATTTCTTCCATTCTTTTAACGAGTTGGTTTGGGACAGGAAATGAATGAACCTTAAAATGATCTTAAATTCACTATTATCCTCCTGCCTCAGCCTTCTGAATGGTAGGGCAATAGATGTGAACCATTACATCTACCTTTCCTACAATAATAACCTTTGAGTTTACAATTCCAAGCTATCTGACTAAAGTATGAAAGAGGTTACATCATGGCTTCCCATTCACCACAGGAAAGGGAGGTTGCAGTTCCTGACCCTGACCCTCCCTCTTCCTCCCACAGGTCTGGATGATTAGAGACTCTACCCTCTCACCATGCACATTTTCCTCCTAGGCTGGCACAGAGAGCAGATACAGAGGCTTAGAGCCCTTTCAGGTGCATGTGATCTGGGAGGCAGAAACAGAGGAGGAGGAGAGAGGAAGGAGGAAGAAGGAGAAGGAGGAGAAGGAAGAAGAAAAGAAGGAGGAGGAAGAAGAAGAGGAGGAGGAAGAGGAAGAAGAAGAGGAGAAGCGAGTAGCTGCCCCCTTCCAGCAGAAAGGTCCCTAAGGTATCTTACCTGTGTCTGTCTGTCTGGTTCTGCATGCTGCATGTCTGTTCTGCCTCTGACTTACTGTATCTGCCTCTTTGCCTCTTGGGTGCATGTGTCTGAGTGGTATATGCCTGGATCTCTAGGTGACATGTGACATGTCTTGGTCACTGCTGCCCATCTCTTTCAGTCTACATACACCTTCCTATCTTGATTCTCTCAACACCTCCTGGAGCCTCTCTGTCCTTTGAGTATGTCTGTCCATTATTTTCTCTTTGCCATTCATTCAAGCAGAATCACATGAATACTCTATGGGACCTGGGTATTTCTGCCATAGGCTCTTTCTATGACTGAATTTAATTAAACATGTCAAAGCTGTCTTAGGGTTTACTGCTGTGAACAGACACCATGACCAAGGTAAGTCTTTTAAAGACAACATTTTTGGAGCTGGTTTACAGGTTCAGAGGGTCAGTCCATTATCATCAAGGCGGGAATATGGCTATATCCAGGCAGGCATGGTACAGGAGGAGCTGAGGGTTCTACATCTTCATCTGAAGACCGCTAGCAGAATACTGGCTTCCAGGCAGCTAGGATGAGGGTCTTAAAGCCCACAACCACAGTGACACACCTACTCCAACAGGGTCACACCTCCTAATCGTGCCCCTCCCTGGGCGAAGCATCTACAAACCATCACAAAAGCATACTTAGGTTTGTGAGCCAAGAATAACCCAGCTAATTCCACCATTGCCTGTTTAGTATTATAACGATAATTGGTTCATTTATTTCTACTCACAAATATTTTAAATTAATTTTTGTGGAACCTTAAAGTGGTTATGAGACCAAGACACTGGCTTATTGTGTTTCCTATGTAAA